>JAFIDM010000004.1:14109605-14145623 GCA_023159025.1 Thereuonema tuberculata | reverse complement strand
TTTATTGTTTATGACAATACAGTCAAACTCCGCTATAGTGAACACGGCTTATAATGAACTCCCGGATATAATGAACGAAATGTTTGGTAACCGTGCTGTGCAATGCACATATAACGGAACGGATATAGTGAACTCCCGGTTATAGTGAACCGAAATTTCGGTCCCTTGAAGTTCACTATAGTGGGGTTTGACTGTAGTATTATTTTTGTTAATATCTTTGTTAATTTGTTGTATAGAGTTTGTTTGTTGATTTGTAAAGGTTTGAGAAAGTTGTTTCTCATTCCGCTTGATATTTATTTTATTTATTTTCTTTATGTAAAATAAAGACGAAATATTGGTCTATGTTGCAGTAGTTGGAGTTTTAAATAAGGATTGATATATATATATATATATATATATATATATATATATTTTTATTTTCAAAAAATTGAAGAATTATTGAATGATCAAACCGTTTTTTTAAAAATTACTAAAACTAAAGAATTTATTTTAAGCAATTTAGATAAAAGTTTTTCTAAATTCCAATCACAATTTAAAACACTTAAATATAAGAAAATCAATATCAATAAAAATCTAAATTATTTATTTTTAAATCCAAAAATTCACAAAACAGGTAAATTTAGAATGATATGCAGCACAACAAATTCCATATTAAAGCAATCTAATATTATTTTGCAAATTTTTTTAAATAAATTACATGAAATTATTAAAAGTAAAATTAATCCGGATTTTTATTGGCTCATGAATAACCATGATGATGTTATTAATTATGTGAATAATAACAAAATTTTTAATATAATTACTGCAGACTTTGAAAATTTATTTACAAATATACCATTGGATTCATTATTACAGCAAAATAAAATTTTTAATTTCAGAATTTAATATTACTAATCTATTTAAAATTCCTATTAAAACATTTATTAATTTTCTTCAATTTAATTTATACAATAATTATATTGAATTTAATAATGAAATATATTCCCAAATTAAAGGTATTGGAATGGGTGTAAACTACAGTAGCATTCTTGCTAACTTATTTCTATTGGCCTTTGAATATCAATTTTGTATTGAATTCCCTTTCCAATTTAAAATTTTTAGATATATAGACGATTTAATTATTTTTAATACTAAATTTAATATTAATTATATAGAAGATAAAATTTATAATAACATTATTAACTTACAGCAAACCAATATTCATGCTGAATTTGTGGATTTTTTGGATTTAAGAATATATTTCAATCAACAAATGCCTCATATACAATTATTTAATAAAACATTTTTGTTTCCTTTTAAAATAAACAGATTTCACAAATTTACAAGTAATGTTAGTTTTAATTTATTTCAAAATATCTTTTTTACAAGAGTTAAGAAGATATCTTACCATTAACTCTAAAATAGATAATTTTTTGAATAATTTGAATTATCTCATTATTGAATTTAAAAATAATAATTTTCCTAACAAAGTTTTAAATACTTTTATTACTCGATTTCAAAAGAAATTTAAATTTCAAATCTACAAAAAATATAAAATTAAATATATTCATTATTTTATTTAATCATTAATCTTCTAAACAGGACTTGTTAAATTTTGATCATTCAAGTTATCTCATGACAACTTAGAATTAAATCCTCTATTTGAGGAAGTTTTAAGTTTGAATTGATAACTGTCATCTTTTGCTTTTAATATTTTGAAGTATGTTTTAAGGAATTTTCTGTGTATGTATGGGAAATGGATGATTTTTCTATGTATGTGTGTAAAATGAATAATTTTTTTATGTATGTGTATAAAATAAATAATTTTTATATGTATATATATGTGAGAGATTTTTATACATATAGGCAAAAAAAGCATATAATTTAAAAGATAATTTAAAAAAATAAAAAATGAATTTAAAAAACCTAAAAAAATATTAAAAAAGAGAGCAATCTTCTTATAATGAAGCGCTTTTATGTGATTTCTAAAAAATTTTTTAGCTTAGTTTCAAAATTCAACACCAGGTGCCGCTGATGACGTGTATGTATATTCGAATGTTAATACTTACACAGAAACAGCTTTTTGAAATTAATTTGGTTTTTAAATTTCAGAAAGCTGTCCGGCAAATTTTATATATATACACACAAATGAAAGATTTTAAGATTTTAATAAGTAACTAATTGTTACGAACATAATTGGAATTAGTAATTAAAGTAAAAAAACAGACAAAGAAAACAAAAAAAATTTCCGGGTTATTTTTTACTACTAATTTATAATATTAAAAACGGGGCAATAATTCTAATAGATATAGTGAACAAAATAAAAACCAAATTTAAAATAGCAACCAAGAAATAACTGTACGATATCACACGTTTCCATGGTGATAAACCTCCTTCCTTCAAACATAACTGATCTCTTTCAGAGAGTGGCTTCAAAATAAGATTAAGTAATTTGTAAGACAGAAAACAGCTCGAACGTTCTACCATCTATCAATGTAATACACAAACAAAAACATACATCCGACTCAACTCACAAAATAACTTCATTAGAACAGATATATTTTGGAAGTAGGCTATTATTATCTTATTCCAATTATAACGATTAAGCAGATTTTTATTTTAACGCTCTTGGTTTTGCATTTTATTAATTGAATTTTCTAATGAATTATTGGGATTAAAAATGAAACTACTTCGTATTCTACCTATTTCTTAATTAACACCTTGAAAACTTTATATTCACCTGTACTTTAATTACTCAATTAGATCTAAGTGTTCTGAAAATAAAGAACACTTCGTAAAAAGAGAACGTATCTCCAAGAAAATAAAATTTTTCATAAATTTATTACTTTGTAAATACCTAAAATTAGAGAAAAAATATTCCAAAGAAAGAAAGTATATAAGGAACAACATTTATCCATTACTATCCCTTTAATCAGAATTTTTTGAGTCCTTTACTTTGTTTGTAGTAAACTTGTTGTCATCGAATCGTAATAAATTGAAAATTGGAATAAAAACATCAAAATATCAGCAACAAATAAAAGTTAATAAAAAGCAATTAAAGTAACGACGTTAAGAATCGCGAAAACAAATTACAACACAATATAATGGAATACATCAACAAGTGAATCAAAACGAAGGAATTGTTTGTTTCTGGATGGCATGAATAGAATAGAATGAAGAAGGAAAAAACAACAACAACAAAGAAATCAATGGTATTTTTATCTTCATTCAGAAACGAAATATCAGCCATCTTTGAACGCTTGTTGTGATGTTTCTATGAAAACTTGTTTTAATGACTCAAAAAGGATAAAAGACTTCAAAGGTCTTTTCACCGCGGGGTTCTTGATTCAATAAATGTCAGAGCTATTTCAGTTTCCTATGAAAGGAAAAGAGGAGAATTACTGCCACAATATTGAACAATATTTACTACGAGCGAGAATTGAAGCGTCCATCCAAAAGTAAATTTCTAATTCTGTCACTAGAAGCGTTGTAAATAGTAAAAAGTACTACATTTTGACTATTAAAATAGAGAACTTTGCAAAAAAATTTCTTTATTAAAAAAAATAATTTCTATGAAAAACATTCACATTCAAGTAAGGCTAAGTATTCACCTCTGAGTACCGAAATTCGCATGTGAGTTTCGTTGATGGTGGCGATCCGCGCTGGGCAGGTTTTCTCGGGGTTCTCCCATTTCCCCTGCATTTCTCACACCATCCTTTCTCAGACTTTCTCTCCGTCTGTCCTTCTTTCCGTGGGATAGCACAATAGATCTTTCAGGTCGCGGTGCTTGGCTGTCAAGCCACCCACGCTCACCACATTACATTATATTACAAGGCTAAGTGTTTAATACGAGATGGAAAGATCTAGTACATTCATCTGTTGATCCAAATTTCGTGATGTTCCTGAAAATCTGAAGAATCTAAGAAGTATTAAATGAGAAGGACTTGTAAGAAATCCTATCCCTTATTCAATTGGCACATGAGCAATGGAACGATAGTGAGTTTCCTAGATGATAACTTTATGGATTTTCTTCTTCATTTTTGTTTTGTTTTAATATTCATGGTTAAAACCCAGAAAATTTCGAATTACTAAGATATCCTCCCGGATTCATATTTTCTGCATCAAAAAAAAAGAAACTAGATAGGGTAGCCCTGAATCTTGGTTTAGATGCAGTTCAAAATATTTCAACTTTATTAAAGCCATTGGAAGAATAAATAGTAGAAACTGTGTTGATGTCAGAATGAACGAAGTTCCTGGTACGAAGAATGAGAAACAAAGCCCGCGGTCATTTCGTGCATCTGTTAAGTAAATAATGATTAAGTAAACATTATGATTCTACATTGAAATTTTCTTAAATGACTGCTTATGACTTCTAAATTTCTATTCAATAAAATTCATTTCTTTGAACCATCCGTTAATCTATAGTTTAACCTCACGGATCTATTGATAATGTACTCTGTGAAGGGGCACCAAACAGTCCACAAAAGATCTTGAAATTCCTTGTACTTTAAATAGAAGCTTCTATAAACAGTGGCAGCTCGTGGCTGTGAAGTTAGTAGAAGTTAGTAGAAGTTTTAATATATTATATAATAATATATATTATAATATATAATAAAAAATATTATAATAACTTCCTTCATATCTTCGTCTTTCAACGTGAAAATGATGTTTCTAATAAAACACACACTATATCATAAACAGGATTCATATTTAAAACAGCACAGCAATGCGAAACAAGCGCGCTCCGAAAGAATTTCACATTGGAGGAAGAGAACATAATGCCCAGTTGTAACTTCACCTATACGATGCTATACAGCGGGTGGCGTCATGGTTATCATAGCAACCATCGCTTCGATTACCCAGCTAAGCTCCGCCCCTGAGATTGAGAAACTTTATATAAAAGCCTACTTCACTTGGCTCGGTGCCAGAACAAAGTCCCGCACCAACGGCGCGGGATTACAAAATACAAAAATACGTTTCTATTAAAACCAACATACGTGATAAGGAAAATAATTTTTTCCTTATAATAATTGTTATATTATAAATAAATAATATTGTATTATAAATAATTGGTGAAGTGCCACTTCACCTACTTCCCCTGAATAGCCGCCACTGTTCTATAATTCATTAAAAAATGCTCTTTTAGATATTATTGTTAATTGTTGTTACTATTTATTTAGAAGTCAATTTACTGATGCCCAGTTGCACCATTCAAGTTCAGCAGCTGAATCTTGGTCGAAATGGAAGAAGACAATTGCGAAAACAAGGATTGCGCCAACAGCGTTTTAGTGGTTGAAAAGCATCGTCAAGTTGAACCGTCAACACCGACCGTTTACAGACCGCCCGAGGGATATG
Organism: Thereuonema tuberculata; assembly: GCA_023159025.1. Lineage (NCBI taxonomy): Eukaryota > Metazoa > Arthropoda > Chilopoda > Scutigeromorpha > Scutigeridae > Thereuonema > Thereuonema tuberculata. The sequence continues at coordinate 14,140,289 of JAFIDM010000004.1, read as the reverse complement.
AGTTGAGATTCGTTTGAAAATAACAAACTAGAAGATTCATGTCAAATAATATAAAATTTTAACACATATTTATAAATTAAAAAAAAAAATAATTTAAGAACCTTCTGAAGAAGCTGTTTCTGAAATAGCGGAAATAAATATGATTATGTATTGATAGTATAAATTGGATGATCAGTTATGGAATCTCAAAATTTTAGGTAAAACACAAAATTTCATTACATACAAGAAGCCTGAATAGATGAATATTTCTAATTTAATTTCTTAACACTATATTTAAGTTATTCCAGTTTGAATCGCTGTCGACTCACACAGCAACAACCACCATTATAGCTGTTTCGGGGGATTATCTAAAGAATAAACAGCAATTACCAAAAATTACTAAAAAATATATGCATATATTTTTTTCAATAATGCTTTTTAATGAAATAAATAGAAATTTGATCAAAAAAATAATAGGAACTTAGCTTTCAAATTTCATATCCAATTATAGGCTTATATAAAAAAAAAGTATTAATAATAACACTCATTAAAAACAAAAACAAGATAAGAAAATAAATTTATAAAATTACATTTTGGTAGACTATTTATTTCCCGTTCATATTTTCAGGTTCAGAAAATATGAACTACGTATACTGAATCAAATCCCCGCTCGAGGTCTTCGATAAAATATCTTTATTAAATAATAATAAATAATAATAATTAGGGCAAGACATTTGATGATTTTGCATCTTTTTTCTAAGAAGGTTGAAACATGACTCGCATATATGAAAATGTGTAACAATTAAATAATTTGTTAAATAAAGGCAAGTCGTTAAGGCATTTTTTTTACATTTTTCGGCATGTTTTAGGGATAGGTCATTTTTTGGCAATTTTTAGGTCATTTTGAGCATTTTTAGTAGTTTTTGGAAGGCAATGGCATTTTTATTATACTTTGAGATTTTAATTATTATTCAGTATTTTTGCTTGTCCTTATTCAAGCCAAGAAATTTTCTCAAGAAACAAGTTGAACTTTTTTTTTTTTTTTTGGTTGTCAAAGTATTATTTGTCATTTATTAGCAAATTATAGGTCATTAAATGCCTTGCCCTAGTAATAATTTATTAAAATATCATTATTTTAATAAAAAAAAAACACGTTTAAAATATAAAATATCAACTAGATGAAACCTAGTTTAACTTCTTTATTATTCTATTTTTATTTTATATTTTCTTTTTCTTTTATAATAAGAACTATTTGAAGACGACTACTTAAGAAATGTTAATTTACTAAAGTGTCTCCGAGATATTTTCTATTTTCCTTTGGAAATGTTCTTCTGACATTAAAAGGCGAATTTAAGTGTTTCTCATCTACATACACTAATAGAGCAAAACAAACAAACATAACCCCGTAATGGAGTGAAGGTCTTCTGCCACCCACATCTAGAGAGACCACCCAGTCCTTCTGAAACTCCATCGTTACCTATGTTCTCTAAAAAGATCATGTACCCAGAGGAAATGACAAACGACATTTCGGGAAATGTTCCGGAAATATCAGTATTAAGTCTTCAAAAGTAATGGCATCCACTTCCTGGAGGGATCTCTTCAAAGAAGTAGATCAACAAGAAGACGATCGATCTGAGCACAAAATGAGATTGTCAACAATTCCTCAATATCAGAAAATCAATGACAGAATTCTTCTTGTGGATATGTTGTTGTCACAATAACTTAGGCTCTTTTACGAAGTTTGTACATTTGAACGTTTAGTTGGAGGTTCATCATGTTAAGTACTGGTGTTTCATTTCTTCTTATTCTAATCAAAAGCCTATTTATTGCAAATTAATTGAATATGAGAAATAGTATATTAAAGTTTGCAAGAAGTATTGAAATATATGAGTACTCGGCGAATCAAACTGATGATATCTAGGAAGGTTGAAACAGCTTGTTTTTGATTCCCGGTACGAAAATTCCAAAGCAGCTCAATGGATGTCTAATAGTTATGCGTTTTTATCATTATTGTTTCTTACTAATATTCTTAAGCGCGTTAAATTTTACAATTATGTATATATTTATTTTGTAAATTAAAACTTTATAAGCTAAGAGGTCTGCTAGCGAGGATTAATTTATTGCCCTTTTTAATCTTAATTTGTATTTTTTTTTAATTGAAGGGCCATTATTTTCTTTATGCTTGTCTTTTATATTTGTTTCTTTTGGTCCCACTGGGCTTTGAGTATTGGGCAAATCAGGCAAATCAAACTGATGATACCTAGGAAGATTAAAACAGTCTGTTTTTAATTCCCGGCACGAAAATTCACAAAATAGCTCGGTGGATCTTTAATTGCTGTGCGTTTTTATCTTTGTTTCTTACTAATATTCACATTAAATTTTACAATTAAGTATTGAAATATCTTCGTTTGATAGCATTTGTTAGATTAGAGACGTGTTAAAAGCTAGTGACAATTTCTGGAAATACAATCACTGAAAAATGAGAATTTTATTCCAAGTTTCTCACAAGAACAGAATTAAGAGAAAAAGTTTGTTTTCGATATACGAATAAGCATTTTAATAAAGAATAAAAATAAGCTATAATTATTAAAAAAGCTTTCTCAAATTAATAATTTATGTTTTTTTCCCTCTCCACGTCTTAAATTTCTGGCGAAATTTAAGCAGAGCAACCAATAAAAAATTCTCTCCAATTTCAAGTAATTCTACATCAAAATGTTTTATAAATAAAAAGAAAATACAGTAGAGTCCCGCTAATCCGGACATCCGGTTAATCCGGATGGGTTAAAAAAAAAAAAAAGAATTTTTTGAAAGAGAAAAAACTTCCAGAAAAAGCTGTGTTGTTCGTAGACAATGCACCGTGCTACCATCCTCAAGAAGAATTGCGAAAGGGGGGGGGGGGGATTTTTGTGAAATTTTGATTCAACGAATGGACCTACATTTGCTAATCTTACATCAGTTCGTAGGTTAAAAACTTAGGTCTATATATCGAGGGTCTCAAGCCAAAAGGTTCTATGTGCGTTTTGCCATTTTCTTGCCCGTAGAACTTCCCGGCACCGAGAAAGCTCAAAGAAGTAAAAGAAGTGAAAATAGAACCTTTTGGAATAATCAGCTGATAGGCTAGAACTAGTTTTTCAAACAAAATCTTCTGGCACACGACAGATGTCGCGAAATTAAACCGTTTAGCACACAGAACTAAAGTTTATCAAAAGTGCACATAGAACCTTTTGGCTTGAAACCCTCGATATACAGTATGTTATGTTATGTAGTGAATGTGGGTGGCAGAGAAGCCAAGCACTGCGACCGGAGATCTATTGTATATATACAGTATGTAGTATTAAAACTAAAAGCAAGCTGGAGGGAAATAAAAAAAACGCCGATTTTTTTTATTTTTATCCATTTAAAACTTGTGTTATGGGAATTTAAGGCAAATTCCGTTTAATCCGGACTTTCAATGATCCGGTCAGGGTCCGATCCCATCTAGTCCGGATTAACGGGACTGTACTGTAGGTCTTAACGCTCAAGCCATCCAACAAAAATGTAAAATTCATTAAAATCTCATCAATAAAAAAAAATCTTGGCCTTTTTTTTAATTAAAATAATAAAAACTGGAATATAAATTATCAATTAATACCAAAAATTTCTGTGGAATTTTAAATATTAATCCTTTTCCCTCTTTCTCCAAATCATTTCAATATTTGTTGTTTTTTTTTTTATAAAATTCTACTAAATAAACATACAGTGTATGGTACCTGGTTATTACACGGTGTCACAACTGATGGAATTTGAGAAGTGGAAGAAAAGTGATTTTAAAATTAGTATTTAATAAATTTGATTGAGTTTAATTATTGAAATCAGATTCGATAAAGTTATATTATTAGCCTTTCTAAATGTTAATGATCTTAGTGCTATTTCGTAAGATTCTAATGAAAAACGAGGATATTATAATGAGTTAAGGGCTGAACGCATTTCTCCGTCTTCCGTTATGTTTCCACAATGTAATTGCTTTAGTGACGTAGTTAGGTATTCAGGGTCACCGGAATTGAGTCTCGTAAGAAGTAACGGAGATCTTCAAATCGACGAACATAGCCGTTGTATTTATATAACATTCATTCGTCGATTTGAAGATCTCCGTAACGTCTTACGAGGCTCAATTCTGGTGACCCTGAATACGTAACTACGTCACTAATGCAATTACGTTACGGAAACATAACGGACGACGGAGAAGTGCGTTTAGCCATTCATAATTACTTTCTTAGCCTAAATCCTACTATCAACACGCCGAAAGATGAACCTCCCAGAATGCAAAGTAGATTATAGATTGTCCTTTCCTGGCCGACCGCTAACATTGAAAGAGAAGAGGTCGCTTCTCTTCTGTTTCAATGTTAGCGGTCGGCCAGGAAAGAACAATCTATAATCTGCTTTGCATTCTGGAAGGTTCATCTTTCGGCGTGTTGATAATAGGAAAGTGAGACTTATCAAATCACTCACTCTGAAAGGATCTTCTTGATTCTTAGTATGCACATTTAATGACCAGAGATAATCTAACTTTTATGTTTGAAATCTACTGCAAGTGGACCTTTGTCGAGACATTAGAAATTCCCCTAAACAGCTTTGGAATGAATTTCTAACAATGAATGTTACTTAACTAATCCATTAATTTGCGCATGGTTTGCTATGATTAAAATTAAATAGTCTAGGCATTATAGGCATTATAAGTAAATAAGTAAATGTTTAATAAATAAACTTGAAAATTTATAATTTTTTCTTCAATAAATATTACTTTTGGGTAGAAAAACAGGCTTTTATTTTGTTTTTGTTGTTTCCACGACTTTAAAAAAAATAAAGCGAAGGGAAATATAGAATTCTAATGAATATTGTTCTAAGGAAAGTAGGCTTATAGTTCTTTCAGCAGCTTTTAACGCAGGCACTAGGGTTATTCACCAATCACTGAATACTGGGCTCCTGATAAATCATCAGAACTAGTTATTTCTACGGTCATCCGTAAACAACTTCTTGGAATTGAATTCTTAGTGAAAACAGATGTAATGAATAACTTCAGAAGGCGATTTAAGTTCCAGAAAGTTCATCAGTATTCGCGAGGAATGTTCAGAAAGAATGTCAGACATGTTAATGAATTTTCACGAAGAAATTCAAAATGGCCTCCGGTTAACAAAAGGAAAATATCAAAAGAAAAAAAAGGAAACCTAAATATTCATCAGCAATTTTGAAAGGCATAAATAAAAACAGCTATTTCATTACAATTATGTGAATCCAATAATATTATATTCGATAAGAAGTTAATATTGTAACGTGTAATGATCATAAAAATTCAAGGATAACAAATTAAATTGAATTGTTAAAAAAAAAGTAATTAAATAAGAAACATCAAACTGCCATATTTAAATAAGAATCGGAAAGATTCTCTATGAACTGCTAATTTTCATTGTCACTTTATGTCATTGTAGGAATCTGCCCTTAAGGACGACGTTCTTATGTGCTACCATACTTGTTGATATATATTTCGGACTGAAACATGATATCTATATATATAGTTACATAGTAACATGTTACTTTATATGTAATTTATTAGCAGAAATATTCTTTATCAACAAATACAATGTATAATATTCTTAAGCAAAAATAACATATAAAGAAAATACTTATTCTTCTTAAATTCTTCAGAAGCAAATCCACTTCAAACTTTCATTACTTTAGAATTCTTATTAATTTATCCGTTCACTAACAGTTCACAAAATAGTTCACAAATATTCCTTTAGATATTTCACATAAACAGTTCTTTAAATTGTTCATAAACAGTTCTTTATAATCCAAGTTAATAAGTCAGAGAAAAAATAAAACCACGCCATCTTTTTGAAGAATTCATCCAACTCCCACTTTTTAATAATAATTTCGAACATCGTCGCGGTAATCTCATTCACGCGCTACTTTTCATTGTTCAAATCAATCAATGCCTTTTTAATTAACTTTTACTTATTTTCCACAATATATATATATATATATATAGGCCTACTTAAAAAAAAATTCCCATGGTATTAAATAATTTAACTTTTCGCAAATGATTTTTCCTCAAGGACAGATTGTAATGACCAGTCCTCCTTATCATCACAAGCGAGAAAACAAGCAACAAAAATGAAATTGAATTTTAATAATAATTTTCTGAAATTTGAAACAAACGCTACAGAACGGAAACAATGAATGTTACAATTCTCTCGTTATTGTAAGTGAGCGTACTTAAAACTTTTATTCAGTATTTAGGAAATTTATTTACTTAATCTTTTAGTTATTGGACTGGTGGCCATTAAAAGTGCAGCATAAGAAAGCAAGAGCTATCAAAGCCATATGTATTTTATAGATAACTTATGGTAGAAAGGTGAAATGACTGCAATTACAGCTCGATGCGACTTGCGAAACGTAAAGAAATTCGTATCTCGTGTAGTCACCATGGGCGGAAATAATGTCTATACACCGCCCGGCATAGAGAGGAAGAGACGTTGGCTGTGCGTTTGAGGTAGCTTATGTCAGTCCATGCTGTTTCGATAGTGTGCCAAAGTTCATCTGCTGTAGGTCGGTTGGTCTGTGGTGTGCAGGTCGTTGTGAGATTATGGACCAGACGTGTTCAATAGCGACAGATCCCGTAAACGCTCGGGCCACGGAAGAAGTTGAACATTGTAGCCATCCAAGAATTGTCGTACTTTGCGTGCCACGCATTGTTCTGTTGGCAAGTAGCTCCAGATAGGCCCTGAAGATAAGGGACAACAGTAGGCTCCAACACAGAGATGTAAAGGTGGCTACTCAATGTAACCGGGAATGCATCCTAGGTGCGAGCGGGACTGGAATCCAATAGCACCCATACCGGAATGCTAGGTGCCGGATCAGCATAGTGATGCTTAATGCAGGACTCACTCAATCTTTCACCGCAGTGCCACCAGACAATGCATCATGGTGCTGCAGACAGAAGTGGGATTCGTCAGAAAAAACGATGTCATGCTATTCGTTCCTGCATGCGCGACATTCTAGGTATCATTGCAGCTGCAGACGCCTATGATGTACAGTCAACGGTAGCCAAATCTTGCAACAATTCCCTGATGCTGCAGACGATGAACGTGCGGAGACTCGGTTGCTGTGCAGCACACCCTAATTCTTGAGCTAGGGCTTCTGATTCATAACAGTCAAGCGCACAAGATGTCTGTCCTCTCGATGGTGTGACGGGGCCGCTGGGATCCTTTAAGTGGGAGAGTTCGACGATTCCATATTCGCATAAATATGGCCGCGTTTTCGTCGAAACACGAACACCAATTTCTCGGAAGGATAATCCGCAGTCTCGATATGCCATCAAAGTCAGAAATCTGATGGTATGGCTGTCGTATTTTTCGACAAGACATACTTAATTCGCCTGTGCACAAGAACGGCGAGCAAACAATTCCAATACTGCACAGTCACTCTGTTCCGCTCTCTTATGCTGTTTCCAGGGAGCATTACTAGCTCAAATTATTTGCATATGCGCTACGTTGCTAATCATTTACCTGTGCTCCCATGATCTGAGCATCGTGAAGATTTCGGGTCGATCGGATGCGTCCTTCCTGATGTTGCACTTTTAATGGCCGGCAGTGTATTTCCATGTAACTGTTTGTTTGTTTATTTAGCTAAGGTAATAAAATAGAAAATAGTTTTATTTAAAATAAAATCGTTTTATTTCTCATTATGTATGTTATTCTAGACCTAGTCTGCTACTCCATATCGATGAATTACTGATATACGTATATCACTGTATTTACATAATTATTCTTTTTTATTTTTCATGTGTTTTTAAATTTACTTAAAATAATATTCATTGTATTTAAAGCAAATTGGTGTCTGTAAGTAGTTAATCAACCATTCAGTTTAACTATTGTATCATTTACAGACCAGCTTCAAAAACACGTCCATCACTTGTAGTAAAACAAACTGAAAAAATACAAAGAATAATCACTGCATAACAGCGGTTTGGGATGAAACAATGCAAAACTGTTTGCGTTCATTTTTAATTGCAATCTGCAAATAAGAACTCGTATAACGAAACTAAAGAAGCATTTTATTACTGAGGTTTTATCAATAAGATCTTCATTAACATTAGTTTGAATATAAAATAAAAATTAAATCTACATTTAAGAATTCAATTAAAACGTAAAAAAAAATGCAATTAATAAATTAATACGCAAACAAATATTGGAGAGCGGGAGGCTATGGAGTTAAGCTTTCTAAAGTTTACTTCAAAATCTACTGTTACATTGAATGTAATGAAGTTAAATATGTTATTATTATTTTGGGACAATGAATTATGAAAAGCAAATTATAAATTTATCAAACATCAAAACCCCGAGAGAATTTAGCTACTTAACCGGGTTGCATCTATTAGGAGAAATCAATATACTCCATTATAAACGAAAAATCAATATCCACAGCCGAGTTCAATATCTCTTCTCTAACAACAACAACCAACTTCGGATAGTCTTAGATTTCAAACAGTTTTTTCTGTTCAGAAACATTTCTCTTATCAATTCACTGGAAGACAAACAAAAATGATTGTGATCAAACATTCAAGTAGAATAAGTTAGACTTATCTTTCTATCAATAGACTTAATCAAAAGATAAATTATAAGAGACACAAAATAGGATTTGATTTCGGGGATAGTCCAAGTTAATGAGCCAACAGTCACACAAAGAAAACCTCATTGCTTTGAAGACTCCGAGGTCCTCTCAGCCATCTATCCAATCAAAAAACAAAGGAAACAGAATAGGCCTATTGTATAGATTACGAATTAATTAAATTTCCCTGTAATTAATCAGAACTATCTATTAAGGATGGATTTAGATTTACTCTTCAGTTTCTCTTTATGTTCGTTGTAACTCCTTCATTTCAAGTAAACTCTGCCGAAGTACAACCCTATTCTTTGGTAGAATAAAACAGCTTAGTTAGAGTTCGAAGATCTATAATGTATCAAGATTTCAATCGGGCTGCATCAAGTCCTAGCACATGTCTGATACAGTGCTGCTGTAACTATTTACATTCACGCTACCGCTGTTCCGCAAGACACTCTGGCTCGTATAGATCATCTGTCAGATGTAGCGACGGGTTCGGAGAAAATGTGAGTGAAAATGTAGCGAATGAAGCGGTCAGTACGTTTCTCTTACGTCTTAAAACAGAATAATAATAAAAAGACTGTGAATGAGTAGTTTAAGTAAAACTAGACAGAAGTAAACTAGACAGAATCTAAATAGGAAACATTCGTAAAACGTTTATAGACCATCATGGATCGTAAAAAACACGCCATATACTACTACTTCGATACACTTTGAATAAATAAGGTACTCAATAGATTTTTTTTTTTTCAATTGGCTTGAAGCGTTTTTTTCTTCTGTCATTTCAATGCATTTTTACTTTTATTATCCACTCAGTTTCTCTCGTAATTATTTCTAAAGAAACAAGAATTGCTAAAACAAACGCGAGACTGAGAAAAAGGGTCCATTTCATTTCTTTGCGTCTTCTCTCTCTGTTTTTGGTTTGTGTTCTTTGACTTTCGAATCATACTTTTGAGACAGATGCTCACCAAGAGACACATCCATGATTCATAGCGAGAAAGACAGGAACAAGCGCATTAAGATAATGCAAAGCAGGCCACGCCAACATCTGGGGGGAGATTTCAGCGGACAGTCATCCAGCATTTTATTGTTTTTAGATGGTTGAACGGTCTTTTCATCACTACTGTTAGTATGAAATGGAGTGGCAATCTGTAGTTGTAGAAGGTTCCAGAAGGCCAATTTAGCCGATACAGTTTTATCATCATCTTTTTACGTCGCTCTGTCGAGAGAACACGAAAATAGCAATTGAAATTCATATCAACGATGGAAAGGAAGTTACTTTTAAATGTATTCCTAAAGAGATAGTTGATGATATAATTTCTATTTAAAAATCAGGTTTATAAAATAAAAAATAGAAAGAAACGCAGCACAATGAATAAATAAAATGCCTTTCTGGTTCAATTATGAGAGAAAATCGAGAACGGCGGTTTCGTGCTGCATGGGACTCATCAGCCGGATCCATCCTCCCCGATAAAAGAACCCAGAAAGGCAAGTACATAAGCGAAGATCACCGCCACACCCGGCAGTGACCCCCGAAACCAAAAAAACAACAAAAATAAATTGTGCTGTTAGGCACAACCAAAAAAACCTTTTCCTAATGAATGATAGGATTGAAGTCGGGCTGATGAGTCCCTTGCAGGACGAAACGGCCGTTTCCGATTCCCTCTCATAATTGAACCAGAAAGGCATTTAATTTATTCAATACGCTGTCCTTGTTTCTATTTTTTAATTTTAACTAAACCTTCTGACGTTAATTTATTCTTTAGGTTAAATAAGGTTGTTTTTTTTTTTGGTGCCTTTTTTTTATTTTATCATTGATCGATGCAGCCCTTTACTAAGAAATCCAATTCAGACTAATTACGTTCTTTTTATAGAACTGGAAAAATAAAAGTATCATCTATCTTTTGAAGCTCAAATCTTATGAGTTTATTTCATTAATTCTTTCTCATTACTGCTTCAATTCTTTCTTTTTTTTTTCTATCCCGACGCTCCTTTTCGAGACAGTTTCAATCTGTCATTGACCTCTAATTAAATCACCTTACGAAAGATGTAAAAAGAATCCTTCAAATCACAAAGATAGTCTAGTTTTGTTCCCTGATTCGATCAATAAACAAATTTTAAAAATCATTCTCACATACAACGAATAACATTTCATTTAGTGATACGCCTTTTTTAGTCATAAGTTACAAGAAAACAAGAAAAAGCTTGAACTTTTGGAAAAAGTATGTGCAGTATGTCGTCGCTGTTATAATAAAATGTCGCATGTCAAAATTACCAAAAGATTTTTATTGAGGAAAAACACTTGTATTTGTTAGTTACATCTGCTCTCAAATTCTTGTACGTGATCAGATGATAGAGCTCAAGTTACAGATTACAAACAAAACGCATGTTAAGTTAAAAGAAAAAAACTAATTGCAAAATATCGTATGTAAGTAACAGTGCACTACAAAAAGAAATTTGTTAAAACCAATACCTACATATTGAATGATGTGCCAACCAAAGTTTAAAATTATGGTATCAAGAATTTAGGGTTAATACAAAATGAAAACAGAAGCTTTTCTTAGCTGCTGAAAGTGTAGATTATTACATATGACATTTTGATATAACAGCGACGATGTTTTATATTTTACAAACTACTTAATAGAAACACATAATTTGCTTATAATTTTGACGAATGACTAATAGAAAACAAAATCCTTGAGACTACTTAAAAAGGCAGTTAATTGTTAGCATTGATAATGAAATGCAATTTCGGCATTTCGAAACATGTATGCTCATAAATGTATGTTATTTTGAAGTTGTGTGTATGCCATTTTATTCAGTAATTTAAATAACACACGTATTAAAATGTTTAAAAAAAAACAAACCTATTTTCTGATAAAACAATTTCTATTTTACAGGAAGGGAAACAATTTATTTGATTGAAAACTGGTGGTTCACTTAAATTAAAATCTCTTGATTGAGATAATTGAACTTTTACTGAAACTCAAAATTAAAGTCTTGCGTCAACGTCTTTTAAGAATTCCTCATACAACTGTAACTCTAAACTTAAATGTTCTTAAGATTCAACTGTTCCATGTTGATTAACAGATATACATAAAAAAAATGTAAAAAGCTTGGTTTATCCACAACTGAGCCTCTCAGAAGCCAAACTAATCAACTCGGTTTTTTACAACTTTCTGAATTTTAGTATCAGGGCACAATGATTAGTAATTAACTTTTTAAAAACCAAGGCTTTCATGGCTTGTTTCTCTTTGATCAGAAGTGATATTCTGATGTATTTTACCAATCAAATGTTCAGGAACTAAAATTGTATTAATTACTTTCATAACTGTGGAATTGATCACTTTAGGTTATGAGAGGCTCAATTAATGTTGTAATTTCGCATCGAAATTAGACAAAGTCTCGCCCATTCAATTCTTAACCTGATACAGTTGTTAAATCAGTGTAAAAAACATCAATGCTAAGAGGTTTTCTTTTTGAATTCCACATTTATTCACATAGAAACTGTACGGATAGGAAAAAAAAAAAAAAAACCTAGCAATTAAATCCTTTTTTTTGGGGGGGGGGGGGATAATACATCCCCCAAATGTGCACTGCGAGTCCCAGAAGCAGTTTAAATAACAACCTCTCCTATTAGAGGAGACACTACAGTAAAACCCCGTTATTACGCTCGTCAAGGGACCATGACCTACAAGCGTAATAAGCGGGATAGCGCTATACACGGGAAATGATTTATGAGATGGGGAAACATTTAAGACACCATTTTACAGGAAAGATATTTGATTCTGCAATAGATATAATGCAAATGTGAGCTTATTTCCTATTAAAAAAATCTTTGATTGTGGTTTGCCGTATGTGTGTGCTACTGTTATGAATTATGACATTTTCAATGCGGTTCAAGTAACTATTAACATCAATTGATACACCACTAGGAGCAACACTAATATATTTTCGGAGCAGATTTAGTGCACTGCCCGCTATTTCACGCGCCTTTTCTTGAATGATTGGGCCACTTAATGGCACTAATGCATCACGGGACTGATGAATCCATTCAATTAGAATTTCCTCGGCATCTTCATATTTTCCACACTTTACTTTTTTTACGTTTGCAACCACCCTTCGCTGCATTGGCAATTCCATTCTTATTTTTTATTATTGTTCTCAGACTGAATGAGGGTATTCCTAGAGATTCTGCGAAATCCTTCTGACTTAGTGTAGAATTCTCGTCGTATTTACGAAGAATTTGCAATTTTTCACTTATGGAAAGGGATTTCCGCTTCGACATTTTGCACTAACTTATTGTATCACAGACCCGCACTTCAAAGAGTACAAAGATTCCCTCCTACCAGGGAAAGAAAAGAATCTTTACAGGGTTTACATTTCTTTTCGATACAAAATTTCCGATATAAAAAAAGCGCTACAAGCGGGATTTGAAGCGTTATAAGAGGGTAAAAGTATACAGAGTTACATAGAAAATTCCAGGGACCGTATGAAAAGAGCGTAAAGAACGGGATAGTGCTATAAGCGGGAGCGTAATAACGGGGTTTTACTGTATGAACTTTTCAGCTGCACTGAAAAAAAAAGTGTACTAAGTAGCGTCCATCACTTTAATACTTGGATGAACATCTACATTTTTAAACAATAATTATTATTCCGTACTAATAAGAAAATTTTTGCTCCGTCGTCCTTTCGTTTTATTACAAATATATATATATATATATATATATATGTATTTAACGTCTTTCCGGATCCCTGTAACCATAGAGATAGCAGTGAAGTAGAAAGTCTTGCATACAGCTTATTTGATGATAAATATCTTTAACTAACAAACAGTTCTAGACAGTTTCGTCAATAAACAGAAACCAATTTTGTTTCAGTGACAGATCTATCGATCTGCCTTGGTATATATCTGTCTTGGTATCTATCGATCTCTCTTGGTATAGGTCAGTCTGTCTTGGTATCTACATCTGTCCTTCTGCAGTACATTTTCATTAGATTAAATAGAAAGTTTAATTTTATTACGAATGAAGAAACCAAAGGCAAGTTATTTAAACTCTAGTAAGGAAAGGAACTGTTATTGGTAGCATCAATAACAACTAAATCTTTTGTTGTTCATTTATGTAGTAGAATTGCATTCTAATGTTGTTTCAAACTAATACGATAGCACTTCGTTTACTTGACATTTACGTTATACAGTGCGTTCTCTAAATCAATTTTTTAATGGTATCAAACTTACTGCCCTATAGTAGTTTTTTTTTTAAAAAAAAGGGTTTGCCATATATGGTCATTACGTAGCGATCGATTTTGTCTGGGACAAACGTCACCAGTCATGACGTCATCAACTTGAACTTCGAGCAGTCAGTCCAAGATGGCGTAGTTTGTGATCGCATGAGCACGACCAAGAAAGGACAAACTGTGCATAGCCAAGCAAGGGGAACGTTTTTAATTATTTCAATTGTAATTATTATTATGTATTCGTAACTGTAGAAAAATACAAAAACCAGAATGTTTTCGTAATGTTTCTAAGATTCAGTTATGGATTTTAGCAATAGATGGCGCTGTTACGTCCTGGAAACATCAATCTATAAGGAAATTACGTCATCAAACGCTCTTCTTTCATGAACTTAACTGTAATGTCCACACTATTACATGTTTTTTTTTTTTTTTTTTTTTTTTATTTATTTATTTCTAAATTTAAAATTACAGTCCTGCTAGGTTTTCAAAATGAAATCCTGTGATGCAGGTGCTGAAAGTATAAATAATTTATATTTGTAATTTAAAAAGTATTAATCATATAAAATCATATAAAAATTATATAATTACGCAATTATACGAATTATATTTAAATTAGATTCAATTATATAATTATATAAAAATCAATATATCACAGAAATATAAAAAGAAAATCAAATACAAAAAGAAAATTATTATAAATATCATTCATTACAATCAAATTTAAGGTTCCCAAATTATTTTTTACTTATTATTCTAATTACAATTTCTTTCTTTCAATGTTTATACTGTATAACATTACTATATAACATAATGCTTATACTGTATAACATTAAAAATTTCTAAATCTAATTGTGAAAATAAAACTTTAAATAACAATCTCTCATGCCAAAATTATTCAACTAAAAAATATATAAACAAAATATCAATACACAAGACCAAAAACACACAAAATATAAATATAGTATATGTAATCAAAAATACCTAAATATTCCAGATAATTTCGCCAAATATTATTTTTTTCAGTATTTGCCTTTTTAATATACTTATTTTATTAAATTTATTTTGTTTTAATTCATTTGTAATTTGCATAAAAATCTTTAATAGAATTCTATTTTTATTTCTTAATCCAAAGTTGTTCTTAGGATTTTCATAATATAAAATCTTTATTAATGTATTTCTAGTAATATTTTCTAAGTTATAATTTCTAATTTGATTTCTAATTTTATAAAAGTTATTTATTATTAAAGAATATAATATTTTTTCTTTTGGCATTAAAATTTTATATTTTATTCTTATCTGTATTTTTTCATTCTTTGTTAATATACAATAATCTTGTATTATGTAATTCATTATTTTATTTAATATTCTATTTATGTTATTAGTGTCTGTATTACCTAAATGTACCCAACAACATAATCCATAATTTATTAATGAATCTATAAATGATTTATATATTAACATCTTGTATCTTATAGAAAAGATACCCTTTATATGTTGAAACATATATATTAATGAATTAAGTTTATTTAATATATATAAATAATGTGTTTTCCAAGAGAATTGATCATTAATATATAAACCTAGATATCTAATTGTTTTAATAATTTCAATATTTTTACAATTACAACTTTGGAAGTTTATGTCATCATCGAATAAACAATTATAATCATGATATTTTATTACTGGATTTGTATGTAAAAATTTATTTTTTGTTTTCAATATCATTAGTTTTGTTTTTTCACTATTTATTTTCATTTTATTATTGTGTGTCCAAATAATTAGTTTATTAAAGTCTTTTTGTATATTGTATTCTGCAGTTTCATAATTTTCATTTATATTTATCAATATGATGTCATCAGCATAAGCAAAAATTTTTGATGTTGATATTGTACTATATAATGTATTTAAGTATAAAATAAATAAAAGTGGTCCTAAGTTTGAACCTTGAGGAATTCCTGTTTTTAATTTATATGTTTTACCTAATTTTGAATTTAAATTAATTCTTATTTTTCTATTTTTTAAATAGTTTTTTAATATTTCTATCATATTGCCTCTTATTCCAATATGAAATAATTTTTCTATCAATATCTTATGATTAATACTATCAAATGCTTTCTCAAAATCTATAAAAATAATATATATATAATAACCGTTATTTAATGCACAATTTATGATTTTTTGGAAATCTTGAAAGAGTTTATCAGTACTTAAATTTTTTTGATATGCAAATTGTTCTTTTTTTAGTAATTTATATTTATACAGAAAGTTATATATTGAATTAGTTAAGCATGTTTCTATAATTTTTGACATATTGGAAAGAACAGAAATTGGCCTATAATTTTTTATATCATCAATTTTTCCTTTTTTATATACTGGAGTTATTTTCGCAGTTTTCCAAATACTTGGGTAAGTTCCATATTCAAACATGGCTTTTATAAGTTCATGCAATATTGCTGCAAATATATCCATATACTTTTTTATATCTTTTACAGCAATATTATCAATACCAACAGTATTTTTATTTTTCATTAATGTAATTATATTTATTATATTTTCAATACTAGGTATATTAAACACTATTGAATTTATTGAAGTTTCAATATCCGTATTATTACTTCTAGTGTTACAATTACATGTACTAACAACTTTACTAAATGTTTTACCAAATAATTCATCAGTTTGCTTATAATTATATTTTTCTATTAATTTACAAATTTTGTTTTTATCAATAGTTTTATGTTCATTATTTTTTATAATATTATTTATTATATTCCAAGTCTTTTTATTATTATTGTAAGTGTTTAGAAATTTATTTTGATAGAATCTTTGCTTTGTTTTTTGTATTAGGTTTTTTAACCAATTACTCTTTTTTCTATAAATTTCTCTATATTCTTTATTTGTTTTATTGTTTTTATGTTTTTTATATAACTTATCTTTTTCCTTAATATGACTATATATTTCATCTGTTATCCATTCATGTTTATAATTTTGTTTTTTATTATTTTTAGTTTGATAATGATATTCATGGTTTTCTCTATATTTTTCTTTATTACTTATTTGTTTTTTAGATTTATTTATAATTTTTACAAATTTATTTATTATTTTATTTGGGTCAATTATTTGCTTATTTCTAATATTATTAAGTAAGTTTTCTGATTTTTCAATAAATAATTCCTCATTTATTATATTATTGTGTCTTCTGAATTTTTTAAGATTTTGATTACTTTTACTTAATTTTTGATTAAATATTTCTAACATTATTATATAATGATCTGATATTTCTGTTTGTATAATATTACTTTTAGTATCTTTATTTTTTAAATTAATAAAACAGTGATCTAAGCATGTTGAAGTATAAGATTTTATTGTCTGTACTTCTCTAGTTGCAGTATCAATTAAATTCTCAAAGCCATAAGTATTAAAAATTTCTAAATATTTCAGTACCAAAGAATTGTTTTTTTTTTCTAGAATATTAATATTCATATCACCAATAATTATAAAATTATTAGTTTTTTCCAATTTTTTATGAGCATATTCTATAGTGTTTTCTAATTCTTTAAGAAAATAGTTTTTATTCGTTAGAGGAGGTTTATAAATTATTAATAATTTTTTTAAATTTGTACTATTATCAATTTTACTTATATTAATATCTTTATATTTAAGTACACATGTAATATTTTCAAATGTTATTGTGTCAATCTGAAAATTCATCAATGTATATTCATTTTTATAATACATTATCATCCCACCACCTCTTCTATTTTTCCTGAGATTATATATCATACTATAGCCTTCCAGGGTAAAATATTTAATTTCATTTTCATTTATGTTTATTTCTACTAAAATTATTATGTTTATTTCATTTAGAAATTTTTTTATATGACAAATGAGATAATCAAAATTCTTTTTTATACTTCGTATATTTAAGTATAATATTTTTTCAGAAGACTGATTTATTATTCTATTTATATACCATTCTTCAAAATCACAGTAAATATTTAATTTTTTCTGATCTGATGTTAAGCTAAAGATTTTTCTACTTCATTGTCAAATTAATTTTTGCTTTTTCAGAATGTTACAGTTTAATTTTTTTTTTACAATAAAACATCGCTAAATATATCGACTACAATAGTTTTAAAACAGTCAACTGTAAATTTCTTTTATCTAAAAACCATAAAATATTTTCAAATACTTTATGTTGTTTTTAATTTGATTCCTTCAGATTGCAGACTTGATCGCTGACAATTTTTTGTTTTAAATTTTCTTTTGCGTAAACATCCATAGAAAGCAAAGGTCCTGTAAACAAAGGTGAAGTTTTTAAGAATTCCAATCATGTAAACAACTTCAAAAGAATTAATTAGTACAAAATCTTTCTCTTATCACTGGCTTAATTATCTCTTGTTGGAAACAGGATGGATTCTAGACTGGGTTCGATTTAAGTCTTTGATTGTAAACAGGAAATGAGGACATTGGGAAAACATAATGAAACTAACTGCTATTTTAATTAACTTTTTTTCCTAGAATTTCTAATTTGTAAGGAAAAAGAAAAAGAGAAGATGGTTTTCAGTTTTCTTTACGATTGACGGAGTGTGATCTTGTGAAAGTGGTGGAGGGGAAGAGAAAAATACTGCTTTATATTAAATAATGTCAAGTAAATATTCCACGTTGAAATTAATACGTGATCTTCAAAAAGAACTATTCTCCTCCAAATGAGAGTTGGCCGCCCTGTTTTTGTGAGATCTGCGCATGTGTGATCGATTAGTCTGGTCAGGCACTTCCGTCTGATTTTATGCAGGACGCCGCCATTACGGTAATCGCTTGTTACTTTGCAAAAGAGCATTGTATTTATAAATAATATATATTTATTTATTTATATAAATACTTACTGTTAGCAACTGGTATTGAAATAACGCTAAATAGTCGAGAGAAGTTGTAATTTGGCGTTATCAACATGTCTTTCTCAGTGAAAACAGACGACGCCGTCCATTGTGACAGGAAAACATAATTGATCAGCTACCGGAAGGGCTGCGCAGTTCAAATTTCCGCCGGCCAACTTTCATTTGGAGGACAATAAGCCGTGCGTTCCAGTCTCTTCCTTTGACAGTTCAGGGTGCGAATTCGTTTTAGCGTTGTGCCTTCGTTTGTTACCCATCTCTTTAAATTTACAGGCACGTTAAATCTCCTTCATTTTTTTTTTAAATGTCTTTTGTGCCTAGCGGTTTGCAGGCCAAGGAACTTTTGTATTTTGTGTTTTTGGTTAGGATTTCTTCGGCGGGAGTTCACGCTCTCGGGAGCGAGACCCGGGATCTTAACCTCTCGCACCTTCTGAGTCTGTCATTGGTGGAGTTTGGCTGGCTGATGAGTCCTATAAAGGACGAAACGGTCCGTCCCAGTCTCTTCTCGGTGACAGCTCAGGGTGCGAATTTCTTCATTTAGCGTTGTGCCTTCATTTGTTACCCATTTCTTCTAACAAAATTTTGGCCACTGGATGACAATCGAATGGTATGAATACAAAAAAAAAATCGGAGTAAGAAGAGATACAAGGAAGATGAAAATGCCTAAACGAAGCAAACTTATTCAACATAGATTCTGGAGACAAAAAAAATTCTTTTGCGAAGCTGACTTGGGATCATCAGCATAGAAGACATTTCACCGTTTTATGAAATTCTCAAGTTTATGTCATCCCTGTAAAGAGGAAAAGCTTCAACGAAGGAAATCCTACACTGTTATAATCTCAAGACTTCAATAGTATGATAGTCGAATTGAAAAAAATAAAAAATGAATATTGAATACAAGAAAGATACCTTTCAAAGTTCCTTCCCTAAGGGCAAGAATACTAAGAAAATGAACACTAATTTAAAACAGAAGCCATCGTTTGAGGAAAGATTTCACATAATTTGTCAAATGTCCTTAGTTAAACATCAAAATCTATTTCTAGTATTTCTGATACTGTTCTTCCCATTCTAGAACAAATAAAGAACTAATATAACGAACTTAAGCAAGCATCAAAAACCATAACATCAAACAACAGAATGTAGAATGACAGGCTCGAACTTTCAAATAATCGTCAGCTGTTGTCGTAATTGGTGATGATGGATTAATTAGCGGATCAATTATCAATGGGTGGTGACGGTGGAGTTGGGACGGGGGGTCAAATTAGTAGGATTTCGCTGTCTTTAATTTTGAAGGAATTATTAATTAGTTATTATCATTATATTGGACTTGATTTTTTGACTAGCTGAAAGTATTTTTATAATGTTTATTAATTTCTGAGTTTTAAATGTTAATTATGATGTTAGAAAAATTCCTTTTTCCAAATAATGTTAGTTTTATCTTTACAATTCCTATAAACAAATCCATTCGATTTAAACCTGACGATAATTCAACATTTTGAAAGGGTTCTCATCGAGAAGAAAACAGAGAATATCAGGCGAGAATAACATTTATATATTGCTAAAGAATAATAAAAAATAAAATAAAAAAGACACAAAAAACAGCAGTGTGACTGTTGTAAAACTTTCTTCACACTTCTATAATTTAAAGCAGTTAGGTAACAAAAATAAATCAATTATTCAACTTACAAAGTTTTTGGACATAAGAGAGTAGCCTTAAATAAAGTAAACACACAAATTTAATTCTAGTGTTAAATAAGAACTCGACTGACGTCCCTTCATTATTAACTGAACTATATAAAGTAGCTCTAAGAAAGAATCGAGACCAAGATTAATGAAACTACGAAGTTTCCTGTTGTTTTATATTCTTTAACTGAGGCCATTGCATTTGGCTCCATGTTTAAAAGCACCCATCAAATGGATTTACAAATACCAAATCTAATAAGCTACATCTAATTAAACTGAAATTGTATGTCAATTACTGAATTATTTATGTTCAAAGTAATGATTTCCCAAATTACAAGGCTGCTACAAATATTCTAACCTAATAAGGGTTGGATAATAAGATTAATTTAATAAATATTGTTTGAATTTGATCGTGTGTATTAATCATTGCGTCATTTCCGGCGGAGTGTTAGCTAATCATGTTCTACAAAGTCCTGGTACGGAGTACAAACAACTAAATCTAAAAGAAGCTAGTAATAACACTTAAATATGAAATATCTATTGATCGATGGAATATTTTCTGATATTACTTATGGTCTAGTGGCCCATACAAAATAAATGACTAATAAAATGAGATATACAAATACCAAAATCTTATTTAGACAACAAGATTAAATTCTCCCTTGTGAAGATGGGTACTGATGCATCATTTGTTGAGTTATCGTGTCCCAAGATTCTATAATAGACATCCACATAGTATACACACAAATAAAAGCTGAAACAATGACTTCACTAGATAATCATTCGAAATATATTGTAGGGACGGGGAAAAGTAAATAGGGGGACATAAATATTTCGACTATTGTCCTATTCTGTAATTGAAAAATTAAAATATTGTAGTTTGGAAATATTTAAAAAATATATTTTACATTTGTTTTATATATTACGTAACAAAACATGTAAAGTAAGATATTAAAATACAGATTTACTTGGGTACAGTAAAAAATAATATGGTTTGCTTCTCTGAAGATGCTACAGAAGACAGAGGATAAAAAAAGAGAAAACAGAAGAAATAGAAAGAGATGGTTAGGATTATACAGACATGCCAATCTAATAGAGTTAGAAAGTGATAATAACAAGGAAAGCGTTTAATTCAAAGCCAAAAAATGTAAATAAAAATTTGTAAGGTAATTATTAATCAGTGTTTTTCAATCACTTTTTATTAATTGAATTTTCAAATTAAAGTTAATCTTAAAATACGTTTCCAAACTTAATCGAAAGATCTCATTGTGAATCTAACGCCTTTGTTATCTATTTTTTTTTAACCCAAAATATACTATTATTCTAGAAACTCTTTAATTAATTACTCTATTTAAGGTCTTATCAAAAATTACATTTAATTGGTCCAAATAGATGATATATTTCGTCAATCGAAAACGAAAATGAGACAAAGTGAAAATCAGAATCTTTGTGAAAAGCGAAAGTAGAAATTTTTCACAATGAATACAAATTTTATAAGCGATAGATTTTCATAAAACTCTGCTTACAAATCTTCCACAATCTTACAACTTGTGTTAAATATTTTACAACTCAACTGTGACTTATCACGAGATTTCTCAGTACTTACGCGCTGTCAGTAGCTCAATTAATTTCAAGCAAAATTAGAAAAAGTTCAAAAATGTTCTTGAAAAATGGGAGAAAAATAAAAAATTTACAATAAATGTTTTAATCTTCCTTCAACATTAAATTGAACTTTAAGAGAAATGCTTATTGGATAAATACATTAAACATTTGGAACAGCGATTAAAAACAAACAAAATACGACTGTTAAAGATTAAGCACAGGCTAATTATTTCAATTTAACAACGATTACACTTAAATTAATAATTTAATTATTTGCTAGTATAAATTATATCGTTGTTAATTTGTCATAAGTTATATCACAATAAACAGTAACGCCATACGGAAAAACTGTTTCATTTCAAAATTCCATAAATATCTGGTCCATTAATTAATTCTTACTCAGTTAGTTAATGGAACACAAATTACTACATTAACGGAAGAAAATGGAAATATGAACCAAATTTTTGCAAAAAAGGATTATTATGAATAAATATACTTACATTCTGTTAGTTACTTTAGCGATTGAGTTCTAACAGCACAAACACTTTTCAAGAAAAAGAGATTTCTTTTGTGATCTCAGTCATCCAAAGAATTTCTTATCATCATTTTCAACCACTGTCAATCCATTGCAGAATGAAGGTCTCTCCAAGTTTTTTTTTTTTTTTTCCATTTCTTTCGTCGAAAGTTTTTCTCTTCCAATCGAAACCAACAAAAAATAAAAGTGTAAATTTCATTTCCCATTTACCCTGTGGACGCTTTCTCAGCCTCTTTGCATTCCTCGGAATCCGAATTTCTGTTGATTATCTATTACGTCTTGCTACATGACCAGCCCAATTCTATATGAACTTCTTAAAAGTGATTGGAGGAAAATAAAAACTAGATTTTATGACACTCTGGTTTATTAGTAATTATAATTGACTCATTCTTACTTAAGTCACTAATAATCACTGTCTTAGATGATCAACCAAATACGAATTTAAAATAGTGAAATTATTTGCTATCTTTTTAAAGAATATATTTATTTTCAAAACAAACTTTTTAAGGATTCGCTCCCAATGACAAGCATCCTACCAAATCTCTGATTTTAAATATCCGTCTATAATTAATCAAAAACTAAGTTTAATATATAAATCTCTTTATTATCAAGAATAATGAAAGCTCAATTAAACTGAAGAAAATTTAAAGACATTTGAATAAGAAGAAATCGAAGTCATTTGTGTCGGAGATAAAAGCCAGGAAATTAAAGAGAAGTGGTGAAAGAATGTAAAAGAACGGAAAAACACTGAGAAAAATCTACACGACTGCGTTCGCCTACAAACACTCGGTCGCCGATTGCAGTTACCCGATGAGTGGCATCAACTGAAACGCTTTCAATCTATCAGACATTTATTTTTCATAATACCTGATGCTTGCAAAGATAACATGTCATTCCAACAGCAGATTAAACAGTGAAATAGAAGGACATTTACGAACCCCGATACTGAAAACTTTAATAAAAATTATTTGATCTGCACAAGGATGTTACAAAAATATCAAAGAAATAAGATTTCATTTCGGAAATGATTTCATTTCGTTTTTAATTTTACAATGCTTTTAAACATTTAGATTTTAGAAAAAAAAAGAAGCAAGAGTTTGGCCTCTTAACGAAATTGAAAAGTTTCATTAAATAATCACCTGATTAAAATTCACTGAAACAAATCAAGAAAAAAAAAATTAGTTTATTGTTAGTTACTGTGATAATCGCGAGAGGACTTTTATTTTTATGTAATTTATAAATATACATTAAATTATAATTATTCTTTATTAAACATAAATCACTGAAGCTGTTCGAGAACTTATTTCGTAAATAATAAGAATAAAATTTAATTAGACAATTATTATTCTAAGGAGGGAACTTTAAAACTGCAGTGTGAAATTTTACAAAGATTAAAGTTCTAGAAGTTTCAACTATATCTTAATTATAATTGTTGTAAGAATTTTAACTAAAAACCAAATTTTTCGTTAATTGCTTTTTGGGATATATTTCTATTTAAACCCTTTAAAAAACTGATGCTCACGATCTTCTTATAATACTGAATCATTATATAGTTCTATTCTAAAAATTACAAAATCAGTTCAAGAGATAAACTTCCTTAGGTAATTTTCTTACCTGTCTTTCCTACTCCGGCCAGTCCAAGGACCATCACTTTGAGGGGTTTCTGTTTAGTGCAGTTGGGAGTTAATTTGCCCAACATGTTCTTGGACGAAAGCATCTCGAGCCAGTTGGTGTCTAACAGGTGGCAGTGGGTGGCAATGGTTCGTGTGTGCCTGGCGCGCTTATATTCAGACGCGATTTTGTTGACAGCGAGGCCTGAACGACGATGTCTCTCGTTACCATGGTGACCCTCTCTTCTCCGGAAGCTGCGCAAGCGCTGCCGTATCCCCATCCCCCCACCCCCTGACAATCCAATCAAATTGTCGCATGGACGATTAACCAGGGTTGCGCGGGCAAAGATTATTACCGTCGGGATGACAATAAAAGTAATTAGGACTCTGTCATCAACCCTCGTGTTTCTAATAAATTTTACAATCATTTCTGTTTGGATAAATAAAAATAAAATACAAGCCACAAGGCAGAAAATAAAAGATACGTGGTGGCGGGAGCAGTATTTTAGTACCCATAAAACTCTATTATCTTTACCTTTAAACTGCAGTGGCCAAAACAATTTTTATTCTGGCAGAAATTAACAGATAACTTATCTAAGTCCTTTCAATAACAAATAAATATCAATTCTTAAGTATTATATATATTAAATCTAAATGTTATTTTATTGAAAATAATCAAAATAGATCCTGATCCAAAAATTACCTATTCTCTTTGTTTGCTTCCCAAATTTACTTCAACTTTGTCACAAATCACTGTTCCTTCAGTCCATGGACCCTATAACAACAAAGTGGATTTGAAAAGGCTTTGTTAACGAAACTTTCGACGATATATATAGATAAAGGGTCCTCAAAAAGTTTATCTACTGGCTATACACCGGAAGTATGTAAATCATTCAAATGAAACTTGACAGAAAAGGTGAGAAGTCTTTGCGAATTCAAAGACTGTATCAATAATGTTATTCAATTTTCTTGGTTTGGCCGGAAGTGACGCTAATAGTTGTTTTTGAAGAATTCTTTGAAAGGGTTTACAACAGCATGCACTGTGAGATTCCCTTCAGAACCTACACTCAAGTCGTTTCTGAAATAATTAGTAGTTTATCAAACGGTCATTTTAAGAAAAATTAAGGAAAACTACAGTAAACTCCGTGGGCCCGGTAGCCGAGTGGGTTAGGGCGCTTGACTGCGGGTTGGAGGTGGCGGGTTCGGTTCCCGGCTTCGGCGGAGCGCGGGAATTTTCCAACGCTCTTTCTCCTCCAAACGGGTCCTAGGGTCTACCCAGCCCTCTCTAGAATGGGTTTCTTTCCCGGGAGTTAAAGGCGGGCGGGCGTCGCGTCGGGCTGACCCCCCGACCTAAACTTCGTCCCGTTAGGTCGTGAATGCTGGAGCCTACCCTCCAGCCACCCCATAGGCCTTTGTAGGCCTGTAAGTGGGATACTTTAACTTAACAGTAAACTCCCGATTATCCGCGGAATTGATGGCGCGGCAACCACGGATAAGCGAATTCCGCGGATAATCCGAAATAGGACGAAAATCAATACAAAAATGCTTTTAACATGTTTTATTTACATTAAAATGGCATACAGTTATAGTACATATATTGTAAACAATTATTTTATTTTAGCTCCTCCCACAAGGTCGTTCTTTAAATTGTTTGTCTATAATTGTCTTCACTTACTTTGTTAGCCTTTTTTATTGTTTACCTTATTCGAGATTTATTTTTTTTAATTCCGTAATTTATTGTACAGTAAAAAAAAAATGGAAACAGGAGAGGTCCGCGGATAATCGGGAGTTTACTGTAAATAATAAAAAGTGCTGTGACTTGAGTTGTAAACATGCTGGAGGACAAGTTTATTATTGTGTCTTATTTATACGAAGATACATTTTCACTAAGAAATACAGTAAAACCCCGTTATTACGCTCCCGCTTATAGCACTATCCCGTTCTTTACGCTCCTTTTATGCGGTCCCTGGAATTTTCTATATATCTCTGTATACTTTTTACCCTCTTATAACGCTCCAAATCCCGCTTGTAGCGCTTTTTTTATATCGGAAAATTTGTATCGAAAAGAAATGTAATTCAGTAAAGATTGTTTTTTTTTCCCCATGGTAGAAGGGAATCTTTGAACTCTGTTAAGTGCGGGTCTGTGATACGGTTGTAACAAAATGTTGAAGCGGAAATCCCTTTCTATAAGTGAAAAATTGCAAATTTCCGTAAGTACGACGAGAATTCTACGGAAGTCAGAAGGATTTCGCAGGATCTCTAGGAATTCCCTCGTCCAGCCTGCGAACAATAATGAAAAACAGGGATACAATTACCGATGCAGTCAAGGGTTGTTGCAAACGTAAAAAAGTAAAGTATGCACTAAATGTGCTCCGAAAATATATTAGTATTGCTCCTAGTGGTGTATCAATTGACGCTAATAGTTATCTGAACCGTATTAAAAAGGTCATAATTCATAACAGTAGCACACACACACGGCAAACCACAATCAAAGATTTTTTTCAAAAGGAAATAAGCTCATATTTGCACTACATCTATTGCAGAATCAAGTATGACACCTGTAAAATGGTGTCCAAATCTTTCCCCATCACATAAATCATTTCCCGTCTATAGCGCTATCCCGCTTACTACGCTTGTAGGTGATGGTCCCTTGACGAGCGTAATAACGGGGTTTTACTGTATTATTAAAAACAACAACGTTTTCAATCACATTAATTTCTAAAATCAAAACGAATATGCAAAATGATTTGATGGATATCTCAGACAAACAAATTGAAATGGCTTTGTTTCATTTGCAGTCAAATTCTGTACCTTAGCTTTTCGTCCCCGTTTTAAGCCATCTTTTCTAATAACACAGCTAACGGATACTGAGAACAATGGCTGGAAAAAACACACCCAGAGGCTTTGGTTTCTTTAATTCAATTAAGTAGGAAAACCAATTTCAATGAATTGACTGAAGGGTGGAAAGAAAATCTAATCGTCTGGAGCCACCAAGAAATGACGACATTTAGTTAGATATCCTTCATTTTGTCCAAAAGAACCGAAACATTTTAATTGCTTTAGAACAAAACTTTGACTAGTTTTTGTGAGGAACTGTCACCGTTTTTTCTTCTTATCTGCAATTCAACTCTGACACTGTTGAATCTCCCAAATTACTTTTTTTTTTTTTTTTTTTTTTTACTTTTAATAAAAGTTTTATTGCTATCCACTTATTTATGTGTATAGGCCGACAGACGGTTCTTGATGATCCCGAATTTTCGCGATTTCACGTGATTGACGCGAGAATAGCCTCTATCCATGTCTTCTCACAAAATGGCGAGAAAGAAGGCTTATCGACTCCGGGAAAGAAGCGGCTACGAGCAAGCCCCGTTACTGATGTAGATGATTTTGACCGATACCTTATTCGCCGCCGCATCCATCGTCTCTACGCTGAAGGTAAAAATCCAACTTTAACATTTTTTCTCTAGCATTTTCCTAGTGACAGACATTCAAAATACTACATTCCTTGAGACCTGCTGAAGAGGCTAATGGCCAGATCTCGCGTTTTTCGTTATTCTCGTGCAAACGTGATCATCAAGAACCATCTGTCGGCCTATAATTGTGTGGTGAAATTTATAAATTAAACTATATTTATCAGTGTTTCATTTTAATAGGTTATTTAAAATCTTTATTTATACTAAATTTCATTGAAATTATTATAATAATTCTTATTAAAATTCCTGTTTTTTTTTCAGTGTTAATCAAGAGTTCCCCGTGATTTGTGAATACTCTTCGTTTTTCCCTGATCTGTTGCTTCCTAAAGCTTACGGGAAGAAACTTAATTCACAAGAGAAATGACCCGTGGGCACGTGATCCTTACGACATTACTCGTATTTAAACCGAGATACAGAAGCAGAAGCACTAGTAAAAGAAGCAGAATTGAATAGTTAGATATTACGATGTAGTTAATCAATGGCGCTGTTGAGCGAATCCGATTGACGTAGGATAGGTCTTGTATCTGGTGCTCGCCATAATCTGACCGAGCCAGCGAGTTACTTCCCACTGGATGCTAGTACCTTCCGAGGAACTGAACTCAGGATTTTCGTGCCCGACTCAATTTCTTTATAGTTATACCCCTGTTTGTTCCATAACGTTAGTGAATCCCTGTTAAGTACCTTGATCTGCTTAAGTACCGGTGACTGAATGGAATCCATTTGATCGGCCGTCAAAGAAGATTAGCCCCGACTCCACATTGTGCTGCGACGGCATCATCAGGCTGACTTGGGAATATTATATCAGCAGCGAACGGAAAAGTGGAGACTCATGGGTAGTTGCCGATCCGAAGAAGATCTTACATGCAACCCGCTTTACCTACAGAAGAGAAGGTTTTTTTTTGTTTTTTTTTTTTTCTATCATGCCGTCATCATTTGACCTCGGAGTGAGAGGAAGCGTTCGCTAATTCGATTCGAAACCGGCACCGAATTTCAATACTGAAGACAAGAAGATGTTTATTACCCAAACAATTTGGGTTTTAGGCAAAGAAAGAGAAAAAAATCATTTATTATGAAATATAAATCAGTGCCCCACAAAGAAAAGAAAGTCTTCACGTGTGACGGCTGCTACCACAAATCTAGAAGAAATATACAAATGTTAGTCAATTCCCCAAGATTAAGTGTATTCTGTATTCGAATGTGTATCTTAGTACTTTATTCCGAAAGGAAGCCTAAACATGTCGGTAGAACTGTGCACCCGAACTTCTGAGAGAACATATCAAAAACTTTTTACTTAAGTAAAATTCGAACTTCTAGGATCTCTGAACATCTCGAAAACAACGTTCCCCTTTGTAATGATTCCATGTTTTACCTTTTCTCTGAGAACCTGGCAGAAGAACAGTCTCTAATAATTTTAAGGTTATTCATAATCTGTATCAGAAACTATTTTTTTTTATAATTAATTTCTTATTTAGATAAAATTTTTAGGTAAAGATATTTAATTGTAATATTTATCAAACAGTGTATCTAATTGTAATTTTCCAATCAAAATGTCTATTTAATGTGATTGATTAATTATTCGCTGTTTCACTTATCTTACAATTTACATCCACGACATATCGCGTTACATTCTCAATGGAATTTACTTAGCTTACTTTAACTACCGATTTATTAGCCACTTTTTCATATTTTTTTGGAATGGATTGATGCATTCATGGGCCCAGCGTGAACCACTGCTAATTGTTTCTTTTTATTTCCCTATTCTAAATAGTCTTTTCTTAGCCTGCTTTCATTTTAATATTCTTAGGATCTTCGCCTCTTCTGAGTTCTTTTCGCTGGTATCAGAAAACGGTGACCAAAATATTTTACGCAAAAAAAAAAATAAAATAAATAAATATAAATAAATAATAAAAAATAAAGAAGGTTTAACGTGCATAAATGTAATATGAAAAGAGTAAGAAACATCTGAAACTGCACAAATACGTAAGAATTGTTTGCTTTTAACGCATTGAGTCATTATCAAAATATCTTCATTTATAGGATCTTCCACTGGTGTAGATGTACGCATAGATACTGTTATTCTAGATATTCTTTTGCCTTTTTTTTGTCTTCGTTTAACATTTTTAATTTCTTGGTGAACTGTTGAGAATTCTTAATTATAATTTCGTTGCCTTCTGTCTATTTTTAATTTTATTATATATCCATTTAGCAAAAACACGAGGTAATTATGAGATTAAAATTCTTATCGAAATTGACAAACGAGAATATGAAAGTAGGACACGACAGATTATACAGTATTTTAAGTGATAATAAAAAAAAAAAGTAGAAAAGAACAACTTAAAGAAACAGACTGGAATTTTGAAGAAACTTAAAGAAGACCAAGACAGAGTAATAATAAAATCGGATAAAGATAAATATTTAGAAAATCGTAAAGAAATGACACAGAAAATGAAAAATATCTGAGCTTTCATTGGTGAGAGTCTCGGATGGCCGTTTCGTCCTTTTAGTGGACTCATCAGCCTGACCCACTCACTAGATAGTGCAAATGTGATAAGAGAAACCATTCCCGCACCCATCTATGGTCCCCTCCAAAAAGAAAACAAATTTAAAAAAGAAACAAAAACAGGCCTAATTTCAAATCCTGGCCTGCGGAACAGTGAGTCATCTGGTGAGTGGGTCTGGCTGACGAGTCCACAAAAAGGACTAAACGGCCGACCCAGACTTTTATCGATGAAAGCTCAGATATTTTTCATTTTCTGGGTTATTTCTTTATGCTTTTATTTTAATTTCTCACATATTAAATCTTTTGTTTAAATTAAATCAGGTTGGGCTCAGCCTTGGTTCTTTATATTTCAATTTCTTTGTTGCTGACGGTTCTGCAGGCCAGGATTTGAAATTATGTCTGATTTGATTTCTTTTTTTAAATTTGTTTTCTTTTGGAGAGGACCAAAGCTGGGTGAGAGAGTGGTTTGATCATTTTTGCACTATCTGAGCATTTCATCTGGTGAGTGGATTTGGCTGACGAGTCCACG
>JAFIDM010000004.1:14039052-14109595 GCA_023159025.1 Thereuonema tuberculata | reverse complement strand
TAGTCAACAACTCATACGGATCATAAACACAAAGACTAGCTAAATGGATATACGATAAAATTAAAAATGTAGATCAAGACAAGGAAGTTGTATTGAAGAATTCTCAAAAGTTCATCAAGATTCTTTTCTTTGGAAGACGATACAGACAGAATATCTGACTCTGATGGAACTTATAAATGGCAATTCAGATTTCATCAACTACATCATTTTCTCAGATGAAGAAATCGAAGGCACTAAGGCATTTTGCACGGAGAATGAGGTCTTCTAATTCCTCCTGCCTTTGATGAAATGACATACATTAGTTCGTTTTTCAACGAGATTCCAGTCTTGAAGCCAGCAATTCTGCCTGTATTTTAGAGAAATTCAGATCACGAACCAGATCATTAAGTTCTGCCTGGCTAATATTGTAACGTGCATCCTTTTCTTCTTAATCAACTCCTTGGTCAGTCTGGAACACTGTGTAACACAATGTCTTCTTCTGAATCAAAACTTCATGCTTCAGGTGGCACTGGAATTAGAAGCTATGTATTGTGAGGAACGGCTAATGGCTAAAGGAATAATATGATATTCAACTAAATTTCTAAACTTTTGCTTGTGATTCCGCTGACTTTTGTGACGCAAATATAGCAGTCCGTGGAGTGTTCTTAGATTCTCTCCATACCATGAGAACTGACAGAGAATCAAGTCAGGTCACATGACGAGTCAAGTCAACTACTAAGCAGTTACAAATGAAGCACATATATATGACGGGCCCAAGATTTAATCTGGAGATCAATTTTACAAATTGGAAATTAAGTAAAGCCCATACAATTTTCTCACAAATGGAGTAATGTTTCTTCTTCGAGATCTGAATGTGAATTCACCATACACATAATAAAAAGTTGATTTTAAGCAATTACGAGGAATTTTATAAGAATATTATAATGATTTTTATTCTCTCTCTCTCTCTATATATATATATATATATATATATATATATATATATTCGCATTTATCTGTTTCTAATAGAATATAGAATGAATAAATAGGGCTTAGTTATCTTATGTTTATAATTGTATTTATCCTTAATCAGCATTTACTTTATTATCAATTGTGTATTCTAATTTTTACTGTTTATTATTTAATTCCATTATTTTATTCAACTTTTCCGTTGACCGTGCTTCGTTTCCCTGATTCATTATTATTTAAAAAGAAAATTAAATATCAGTTAAAACCCATGTGTTATTTAAATTCCCCAATCAATTTCCTAAGCACGGCAACCAATCACAGCCCTTATACATAAACTATTTAAACCCCTGCAGCACATGAATAAACAAGAGAGTTCTTGTCAGATCTTATTCTAGTCTAATCGTCTAATTTCACGAACCAGAGGCCGCAAACATTCACCACAATATATACAACTTACTTACAATGTATATCTCACGGGGAAGTATGCACCAAAAATACCATTTATAGCCCAAGAATTAGGATTAAAAAAAGACAAACTCAAAGATTAAAACAAAGTGGAAGATGTTGTTCAAGTGAAAACAGCATTAAACTGACTCGCTAGTGAGCCACATACATACTATGTAAGATTTTCTTATCTTGAATAAATCATGGTGACTCATTGTTTTGCATATTTTTCGATGTGGCGCCACTCTTTTAAACCAACATTAGTAATAGACAGCAGATTTCTCTTTCTTTTCTGCTTAGAAATAAATAAATGAATCATAGAGAATAGCTACTGCATTTAAAATGATTTTTTACTCTTTATAAAAGGCTTGAAACAAAAATAAATCATTTTAAGAAATAAAGAAAAAGCCATACAAATCGGCTGTTTTGAGCAAAATGTACATCTGTAATATAAAAGGGAAATTTGTGGATGTATGTGTGTCTCTTTCAAAATGTTTAGCATAACTTACTTCCCAACATGCTACAAACTTGAAGTTTCGCATGTAGGTAGGTTCCATACTGTAGACAATGTAAAACGTGTAAAAATAACCTTTCTTAGTTTGGTTTTTTTTATTTGGGTGGGGGGAGGGGAATGACCATGCACTATGGGGCGGGTTTTGAAAGCGCCACATATGCACCTGGAGGCGACAACTGGAACTAAAATATTTATTTCCAGTAAATTAACCGGGAGGCAAAAACTAGAACTGTGGGGTGTAAACGGGAAGATGGTGAGGGAATGGGCCAACATTGTTTAAGGATACTTCTACGGGGTTTCGGGATAACTATAGATTTGTAATGATCAGATGATTATTTTTTTACGAACTGGGAAAGGTTTGAAGCGGTAAGGGTGTGGAGAAGAGAAGAAAGGAATGGGAAGTTAGGGATCTCGAGTTACAAAATTCAAATATAACATTAAAAATCACTGTCGACCAGTGAAGACCATTCAACTGAAGAAAGGAAGTACACACAAATTGTCAATTACGCATTGCATCAGAATTTGGAAAAACACTTCCTGTTGAGTCGAATTTCTCTCGAATTCGTCCTCAGAATGAATTACATCTTGGTTTAAATTCATAAATCTTCAAAATAAATGTAACTCTTCTTTGAAGGAAAAATATCAGTATCATTCCATTCGTCCCTAAGAAGTGGAAAAATGCTGTATGTATATTATCTTGTTGTATCTTATCTTGTTGAAACTAGTACATATATGCCCCGTCAACAATGTCGGGATAACAATTTGACGGCTTTTAGTTGAGAGAAACTAAAAAAATGAGCATTGAAATTTACATTTTAATCTACTAAACTAAAATTAATCAGTTATTTTCTTTTTTCTCTGGCTCTTCTCTCATTGCGCCATACACACACACAAAGGGAGTGATAAGAAACAATTTGAATGTAGTCCCCGTGGCCCAATAGATAAGACGTCTGATTTCGGATCAAAAGGATGCAGGTTCGAGTCCCGTCGCGAACGTTCCATTATATCAATAATATTTTTTTCAGGAAATTAACAATTGCTCCGGACAGATAGACAGACAGAGCAATAAAAGATTTTAGTAATGTAGATTCCTTTAAAAGAATCAAAAACTGTCGATTCCTGATTCTACAAATAGATGATTTAGACAAAGAAGCTTGCAATGAAGTAATTTGTATTTAAGCCAAACGAAAAATCTCTTGTTATTTCAATGAAAGGATGGAATTCGAAACTAATTCTGTAAAATTTAAAGTATAATTCCATGTCAAATTGTTTAAATTTTTATATTTAGTTTTTTTTTTTTATTTTACCTTCCAGGTAAAACTTCAATCACAAATAAGATTAGAAGTACCATAAAGAAAATAAAGTTGGAATTCGGAAAAAAAAATATGCAGCTAGGAACAAAGACAACAGAGAAGAAGATGGACAACAGACTTCAAAGGAATGAAAGAAAAACCAAAAACGACAACAAAATAAATAGGTGAACGAAATTAAGTTGTGTTCAGTTCGACTGATAAAAAGACAAACCAAAAGAAATGAAAAACTTGGAGAATTCCATCCTATAGATAAATCAAATACATAATATGCTTATGTCTATACAGCTTTCTACTCTAAATTTCTATGAAATTTCACGAAATTTATTATTTCTAAAATATATATATATATATATATATATATATATATATATAAATCCAAATGACAAAACTTGAATCGCCATCTTTTCAAGTTTCGTGATGCAAATATTTCATTCAATGATTTGCAATTTAAAATTCAGAATGTAAAGAATATAAGAATAAAATTAACTTACATTACTAAACATATAAAATTTACCGGACAGCTTTCTGAAATTTAAAAACCAAATTAATTTCAAAAAGCTGTTTCTGTGTAAGTATTAAAATTCGAATGTACCTACACGTCATCAGCGGCACCTGGTGTTGAATTTTGAAACTAAGCTAAAAAAATTTTGTAGTATGTTTTAAGAAATTTTCTGTGTATGTATGGGAAATGGATAATTTTTCTATGTATGTGTGTGGAGTGAATAAATTTTTTATGTATGTATGTAAAATGATTAAATTTTTTTTTTTTTTTTTGTTTTTTTTTTTGTATGTATGTAAAATGAATAATTTTTTTATGTATATAAAATAAATAATTTTTATATGTATATATATGTGAGAGATTTTTATACATATAGCCAAAAAAAGCATATAATTTAAAAGATAATCTAAAAAAATAAAATAAATTTAAAAAACCTAAAAAAATATTAAAAAAGAGAGCAATTTTCTTATAATAAAGCGCTGTTATGTTATTTCTAAAAAAATTTTTTAGCTTAGTTTCAAAATTCAACACCAGGTGCCGCTGATGACGTGTAGGTACATTCGAATTTTAATACTTACACAGAAACAGCTTTTTGAAATTAATTTGGTTTTTAAATTTCAGAAAGCTGTCCGGCAAATTTTATATATATATATATATATATATATATATAAATAAGAGTATAAACGAAAAAAAAAGCGCTTTACACTTGACCCACAAACACATTGGATTTGTATTTTATTAGGAAAAGCCTATTTTTATAATGGAAATAATAAAACATTTATGGCTGCTTTACACGCTCTCGAAAACTTGCCTCAAGCCGGCAAGAGGCTCGAGATTCTCCCACTTGCTCTAAATAGATACGGTTCTAAATTCAGCAAATAATTAGACGCTAGTCGACACCAGCGCTCATGGCGGCGAGAAAATTTATTTAAAAACTACAATAGTGTTAACTTCACGCCGAAATCTGGATATTCTTAGCTCATGGATTCAATCCACAGCTTCATTAATCACATTCTCTTCCTCTAGGACCTTTTTTCCTTTTTCTTTATCTCTGATGTGAAATGAGTTGAGAATTAATAGCGAAAAAAAGCTGCGAAATCAACTTTTTTGTCACTTCGCCGGAAAATATTGTTAGTCTCGATCTAAATGAGAGAAAAACGCGATTTGCCGCTCACACGTGTAAGGCGACCGGTTTTCAGTCAAGCTGCAACTGGCAAACGGCATATTTTCGAACGCGTTTGAAGCAATTTTTCGAGAGCGTGTAATGCAGCCATTAATGTATCTACATAGCATTTGTTTAATATTAAAGAAGCAAACTCCCATCCTGAATCAGTTGTATCAGTTTTAAGATATCCAATGAGTTACCAAATTGCAGTATTATTTTAATCCGTAATGTAAGACTGTATTATTAAAATACAGTGATGCCTCGGATTACGAACTTAATTCGTTCCAGAACTCGGTTCGTAACCTGAAACATTCGTTTGAAAAAATTCAAACTACATCTTGAAATTATAAATGATCTGAAGATCGATGTAAATCAAAGCTTTGAATTTACTAAATACACATTGATTATTCTTTACATTGTACAATGAGTAATAAAAAGAATTAGCCAACAAATTTCAATTGATACTAAGACTAATTTACTTCAAGACTAATCTTAACTTTCTCTAAGTTTGATTTAGTTCAGGGGAATATTTTTTTATATTTGGGCTTAATAATTTGGGCCAAATACCAATCGAAAAACAGTGTAAACATTTTAGGGACCAAAAAATGTGAATTTTCGTTACAAATCATACTTAGATTTTACTTCATGTTGCTTGATTGTGTTAACTAGTTGAAAATATAAGTGAATAAAAAAAATAAATAATAATAAGTATTTCGTATTCGTGTAGCGTTTGTAAGATTACCTTAAATGTATCGGCAGGGCCGTTTCTACCATTAGGCAAGACTAGGCGGCCGCCTAGGGCGGCAAGATTTTAGGGCGGTTGAAGGACGGATTCCGTTTTTTTTTTTTTTGGTTGTTGAATTGAAGATTCTGTTGTTTTTTTTTGGTGGGGGCGGCATTTGAAAGGGAGGGGGCGTCATTTTTCAGTTCTCGCCTAGGGTGACAGAACACCTAGAAACGGCTCTGCGTATCGGCATAACAACAGCTAGTGGAAAGAGCAGGGAACAATCGAAAAACAAAAAAAAGTTTGCATATGTTGCAAAAAAAACACGAATGTAAACTTTCTATTAATAACTACTTTAGAATAAAAGCTTTTGTGTGGACGGAATGAATGAATCAATTTTATCTAAATAATTTCCCTGTTTTCCTATCGACGAATGGAAACGAAGCTCCTTGACGAATGCTTCCATAGTTCGATACAACTGACAACAACATCCTTTGAATATTTCCTCTTCATTAATAAGATCGAAACGGAAGTTGCTAATATCATTAGGATAAATTCATTATCAACATCAAAATATCGTCGTAGCATTCGTTATACATTTAATGAACCACTTTTACATCGATCTAATTCTATTAGATCCACGATTGGACGAAGCAAATTGACAATTTTATTATTATTAAGTTTTAAAAGCTAAACAAAAAATTGAATGAAATATATTGATTATTACAAAAACCCATTTTATTTGTTACCTTCCAATAGGAAATGAGGTTCATTAAATCGAGGGTTAGTCTGCGTCCCCGAATAACTGTTGAACCACAGCAAGGGTCTTCTTCAAATTTGATATGCATATTTCTTAAGAGTTCTTGAAGAGAAATTACTACGAGAAAGAGACTAAAATTCTCATAGACAAGCATTGAAAAAAAAAAACAACCCTAAACAATGGATTTTTTTTTTTTATTTCTGTAAAAACATCTGTTAAACAATGAATATTGAATCCTTAATCCACTGCACGCGGATTATTAAAATTAATCCGATTTAGACAATTTTTTTAAGTAAAAAAGAATGCGATTTAACTTTTATCCCCTAAAAAAATGGAAATAAAGATTAAATTCATCAAATATAATTTTAAATATAAATGCCAAATTATCGTTTTTGTTTTTTTCACGACTTCCGAAAAAAAAAAAAAAAAAAAAAAAAAAAAGAAAGAAAGAAATTTTAATAAATAATATTTTAAGCTTTTAAATTCTTTCGAACTTTCGTTTTTGCAATTGTTATACTATACACTAAAATGTATCTCAGTGAAAGAATGGTGCCTGAAATGCATTCCTATATCAATATGGTGGACGTCTTCTCCAAGGAAACAGATGTATCAGTGACGTCATTCTAAGGGTATTTCTATTAATCAAAAACATAGAAGGTTCTCATGAAACTTACTCTGATCTGCATTTAGTGGTAAGCATTATGGCGGATTACGTAAGTAGCGCCCAGAACATTACACAGGATAATCCCTAGGAAGCAGATCGTAGATCATTCTGATCTGTGTCTATTCATAGCCGATGAATTTGGAGCTGTTTTTTTTTACCCGATGACTTTCACATAATATTGTGTGTTTGAGGCTTCAGTTGTCTGAATTGACAACAGGCTAGAGCACAGTGATCTCTATTCTAATGGTTGTTTGTCCAATGAACAACCTCTCAATCAAATTATTAAGGTAAATAAATATAGGGTATAATCAAATTGTTTATTTTCGTCCTCGCGGTCCCTCATCTCATATTAGGTATTGCACCCATTTTTTTACAGTTTTTGTCATTTGAAAAGACACCGTCACAATTAAAACATGTTATTATCTTTGAATCTCTTTGGCAGAATTCAGAATTAAAAGAAAATGGAGAGAAACTGGGACGATCGAGTCGTTATCTTCATTATTAGTTCGTCCGACCCTGTGTATTACGACGCCTCGGTGCAAGATATAAGACTGAATTACAATTTATCTTTCAACTGAAATGAACGTACCAAGAATCAGCTCAAATCGTAAGCAACTTAGAAACAAACTAATAAATCCATCAGCTCATTCTTTTATTTACAAACAAGTGAGTGTATGCTGGAAGTAGAAATTAAGGATGGAACAATTAACAAAGTAGTTGCAATGGAGATAATATTAGGATAAAGGAGTAATTTCCTATCACTCCCCCGCTCGATTGTGTTGAAAGCGGGTAGAAATTAGGTACTGAAATGTTTATACTGAAGTGTGGTCGGTTCGCAAGTGTGTAAACATTGAAACCTCGCCTCATTTTCACTCTGGTTCGATTATGAATCCTGACTGTCTGTTTCTTCGTTCACTGATTAAGAACAACATGTACAATGTGGCCGGAAAGTTCCCGTACTTCCTATTATATAGTCATAAATGTAAATATTTAGTATTGAATGTTATTTTAATTGTTGAACTAAATGCAGGTGGCACTAGAATGTAGGTGTTCGTGTCGGATTGCAGGTGATATTGCTACCGTGGAGTATCGTATCCCCATTCGAGTGCCAATAAATGCTACCGTGGAGTATCGTATCCCCATTAGGGTGCCAATAAATGCTATCGGCATGTGGGGCTCGGGGATTTACTTCAACTCACGGCCGGCGGCTAGGGGGGACTTTACTGCGATGATCGAGACTATGGCTTCACCTGTGTGAAAGGAGAACAGAATGGGTTAAATCAAATTTTATTTCTTTATTGTTCAACTCAAAGGGCCCTTCTCTTCGGCTCAGGGTTGCCCTGTTCACATTGCACGTTGATTGCTGAACTTCACGGCTGCAGTTCACTTAACTGTAGACGCCCGGTCGTCGCAGGGTCTTCTGAAGGCGACTCTGATGCGGCTGGGGAACTGCTTCTCCCGTAGACGCGTCTTCCTGGGTTCGGTCGCCTCGGTAATGCTGCGGACTCCGGTGAACGTTTTGCGGCAACGAATAGCTTCTCCGTGGTCGCACTCCTTTTAGGCCTGGCCGACTCGGTAAGGCTGCGGGCTCCGGTGCACTTTCTGCGGCAACGAATGGCTTCTTCGTAACCGTACTCTTTAGGCCTGGTCGCCTCGGTAAGGCTGCGGGCTCCGGTGCACTTTCTGCGGCAACGAATGGCTTCTTCGTAACCGTACTCTTTAGGCCTGGTCGCCTCGGTAAGGCTGCGGGCTCCGGTGCACTTTCTGCGGGAACGAATGGCTTCTTCGTAACCGTAGGTATCCCTCTCCTTCCTGGCTGAAAGAATTCTCTATTAGTTGGGGAGAACGGTGTGGTCCTTCGTCCAACCAAAACGCTTCTTAGCCTCTCTGGCTAACTGTCCTTCATTTTTGAGTAATCTTCTCAATTGCGACTGGCTGTCACCAAAACGAACTACTTGCTCCTTCGTAGCTAGAGATTCGACTGTGGCGGTTGCCACCCGTCCAAATTCCAAACGATCTCCTCTTATCTCCGTAGCTGCAGACTCTATTGCTGTGACTGCTGTCACCCGTCCAACTTCCAGACGTATTCTTCTTAACTCCGTAGCTGGAGACTGTTCTGTGGCCTTTGCCACCCGACCAACTCTCGGACGACTTCCTCTTTTCTCCGGGACTGGAGATTGTGTTGTAGCTATCGCCACCCGACCAACTGACTCTCCACGGTTCTGCTCCTCGTTTTAAGGCCACTGGCTGCCTCGTTCTAACCTCCGGACTGGTCAACTTCGCATAGGGAAGCCGGGTTGGACGAGGCGATTTCGACTGCGAGGGAGTGTCCAAAACAGAAGGTAACAATATTATTGATTGGTATTATTGCGTTTGAGGAAGGGTTTGAGTATTGCAGTCAATCAGTGTTCAGCCATGGCAGACATAAGCGGTAATAGTTGTTGAGAAGTGGTTAGTGGTTAACTGTGTTGCTGTACGAAGGACAACTCACAGGACAGACAATGAGACAAATAATGGGAGCATTCCTGGAAAGATTTAATAAGGCCTCTCATGCTCAATTGGGAGAAACATGCTTTTGCTTTAGGCAATGTAAAAGACAGGCCACAGAGTGTAAGAAAGAAGACACGATTAGAAACTTGTGCCGCTTTTGCCGCTTCGAGTCAACAATCTCCTGTGAAATCGACACGTAAACGTGCTGCTGAACTTGATGTACCGACGACAACAATGCAGGATCACATGAAGAAAGACCTAAAAGTCAGACCGTTTCGCCCGACATTCGACAACGAGTTACCGAATGGAGACCGGGATCAGCGCGTAACAGCTTTGCTTTGGTAGCACAATTCCCTAATGCAGCGTCTCGTGCAAAGGTGCTGTTTTCAGATGAATGTGCGATTTATCGCAATTCACGCAACAGAAATATTGTCTTTTGGGCGATCTCCTATGAAACCCTCATTATACACTGGAGTTGGAGAGGAATCC
Source organism: Thereuonema tuberculata (assembly GCA_023159025.1). Lineage (NCBI taxonomy): Eukaryota > Metazoa > Arthropoda > Chilopoda > Scutigeromorpha > Scutigeridae > Thereuonema > Thereuonema tuberculata. Next base: position 14,099,585 of record JAFIDM010000004.1, on the reverse strand, counting down.
ACTTCACGTAATGATATGGGCTGCAATGACATCACATCATTTGTTTGAACCATATCTTTTTGATGGTCGTGTTAGTGACGAAATTTATTTACACAAGTTACAAACATAGTTAATCCCACAGCTTGATGACCTGGATATCACGGAAAGCGTATGGCTACTGCAGGACAGGGCACCTGCTCACTTCGCTCTTACAGTGCCGGGTTTCTTCATGAACATTTTCCAGGACGCTGGATTGGTCGTGGTACTCCAGCACCTCCAGTTCCATTGAAATGGCCACCCTGAAGTCCTGATCTCACGACGCCTCATAACTCACTGTAGAGAATCAAGGCCTATACGTTTCTGAACATCGTTATGCTACAAATGAAGAATTGTGGAATGAAGTTGAGGACGCATTTCAAACCACACCGGACATGCTCCAAAAATGTCAAGCGGCGCATGAACTTGTTGTAAAGCATGACGGCGAACACACAGACGCACTGGACACTGAATGTGTCAATATTTTCTTAAAATATGACTACCAATTAAGGGATACGGGAACTTCCCGGCAACACTGTATTACGGCATCAACAGTATTATTTAGCATTAATAGTCTTTCATAAAAATACTTTTCTTCACCGATTCTTAAACATCATTAATCCATTTGAATTAAAGAATTTCGCAACTTTTTCATTTTTTAAGTTTCTTTTCTTAAATTTATTTTTTTTCTCTTTTTCTTCTAAACTTTTGACCGCCTTTATTAGGATTACGAACTTTAACACTTATAACTTTCACTGTATCTTTTTTTTCTGTTGTATGTTATTATTTTCATGCATTCGTAATAAATTGTATAAATATAACAATAATCTTCCTTGTCTGTTTGTTTTTATATTTTTGTTTCTATATTTGCTGATGAGGGTCAAGTGCTAAATTTCAGTTGACTTCTGGTCCAAACTTCTTCTGACAACACTTGTATCGTTTAGTAAACTGCTGTTTCTCAATTATTACTTCCTAACTCACATGCCAGTTAGAGTTCAAATTGTTCTGACACCATCTCTTTTTAGCGGTCCCATGTTACAGTTAACATAGGGAAAAGCTATTGCTTTTGTGTTGTCTGTCTGTCACACTGTATGTCACACTCTATAGCGGCCAAACGATGAGATATATTAGAATGAAATCTTCACCATTGTGTTCAGCATCAAAAAGCTAATATAAATATAAATTTGAAAATGAACAAACTTAGAATAATAGCTGAAAATATAATTGATCACCAGACATTATTGAGGTCGGTTCCAGATTCTTTTCTTAAGCTGGATACGTAAGCAGAACAGTTTTTTTCGTGATTAATTCAAAAACACAACGAGACAAATTCTGAATAGATCTCGAACTTGATTCATGAGAATGTAAATATATCCATGACGGAAAATATCCTCAGATATGCCGAGAAATAAAGCTACAGGTTCAAGAATATTGTTATTTCCTGACTGAACAACTGGAAGAATGAAAAATTTCACGAAAGCACAAAACTTGCTGTAATTAATTATCAAAAAAACAAACAAACCAAGTATTAAAAACTTCATATTCAATGTCGATTATCGTCAAGATGGGACAAATCATGACTTTTATTTCGAAGCTTGAAAATAATGATCTTAGAATTAAATGAGACCATTGTTAAACGAAAAGAAAGTGTTGAAGACTTTTTATTGATAAAATAAAAATTCAAGTCATATTTAAATTATGTTGAAATATGTTAGTGTTCTGTTTAATTGAACCTTCAATTATTTCTATCAAGAGTGTCGTCAATTAATAGGGTTACGTAAATTACTAAACATTTCGAGTTCTATTTAAAATAATCCTTCTTATATTTTCTCAATATAATTGCAAATAATATCACTATTAATTTCACTTTAACAATCTTCTCTATATAATTATAGATCACCTAATAAGATAGTTCCCATAAAGAGTTCAAATTTATCTTTCTCACGATTAAAGTTTATGTAGGCTTAACAGTTCTTGTTGGAATATCCATAACTATGTTGACCTCTTGAAATCTGTATAAATAATAATAAAGCTTGGCTTTACCTTATCGGATGATCTTCAATTCACTTGATTGCATCTGATACGACTTGTATCTGCAGCCTGGTTTTTCTTAATCATTTTTATCACTTTATCACACACAAAAGAAAAACCCAAACATCTCCATGGCTCTTGAGATGATAACAATCATACAGCTTTATTTTATCACACTGCACATCTAACCACAATCATTGTTACATCAGCAATTATTGCATCACAACATGTGTCTTGCTTTCAGTGTTATGTTAATTGCTTTTATTTCCTTTTATTTGATTCAGATAAATATCCAATTTACCACATTTATAAGCATTACACTGCAGTAGACATGAATCCACTAAACTAATCATATCAATTTCTAGATAGAATTTCATTACAGATTTTTCCTTCCAGTGCGAATTCCTTCTTTTAGCTTGTGTCTTACTTTGTTACCTTTTTTTGAGTTTCAAGGAACTTAGGGTATTAAAGGAATAGGAAAGTAACAAAGGAACTTTTGCAAAGGCACATAAAAAAATGTACGAGTATGTTGTTTAATGAAATACGAAGTGAGAAGACTTCACCGTTGCAAGCATAATAATAAACTCGACTGTATAGAAAACAAAGCACTACATATCCTAAGTGACACAGCTAAATCTACCACCAATAATGGATTTTCAATTCCAAACTGGAAGTGATGCCAGAGAACAAAATAATTTCGTGGGTTTTTTCGAAAGATCCCAACTTTTGGGACAAATTTTCGAAACATTAATATCTTTTTGAAAGCAGAAGTGATTGGATAACGTAGTGAATTAAGACATGTTATTCCACTGAAGACACGAACAAAATTCATTCAATATATCGTCACCTTTATTCCATATCACTCTTTGAGATAACAATGCTCAGTGTATTTAAGAAAAAAATACGAATCCCCTCATTTAGATCGAAAAGAAAAAATACGATTTACTAATTATGTTGATCTGATCCCGGCGATGATCAGGAGCCGCTAAAGATTGGCTTTTTAAGAATAGCTTCTGCGGTCAAGAAACATGATTCTGTGATTCCAAATAGATACATCTGTTCAGTTTCATAGGAGGTGTTGTTTTTTTTCAGTTGACCAAAGGAAGAGTGATTTCAATAACTACTTTGTAAGCATAAAATTACGTATAGTGCCTACCTTCCTACAAACGCTTTCCTTTCGGTCTCCGCAACTATGATTTCTAATGGTAACTAATGGGCAGATCATTCTACTTTGCCAAGAAAAAATATGACTCCTCCACGAATATTGCATTCAATGGATTCGTAGGCAACTGACCAATTAGCTAAACAGAAAAGGAATGCGATCTGCAGTATCATTAACATACATTATCGTCGCAAGCCCTATTCAACAGTAAAAGGATAGAAGAAGCAAACAATGATGGAGGAGGAAACACAGCCATCGAAGGTCTATGGCGAACAACCTCGTGGTACGTTTCTCACCTCTCTAATCGCGTGTCCTTCCCTTCTTTAATTAGTTTACTAGCACTGGTTGGGTCAGTCAAGTCCCGACGTCCAATACTTTTGGAGATCGGGCAGACGAAGATAAACTAATTAAAGAAACAATGGAAGGACACGCAGTTGAGGGAGAAAAGTGCCACGAGGTTGTTCGCCACAGACCTTCGACGGTGTATTTCCTGCTTAAAGCAGCATACACAACGTCGGAGTTTCTTGATGAACTATCTCTAGAACTTTTTTCCCTTCAACCACGACACTCCACTGTTTCTGTAGCACTGGGTTTCGTCTCCATCCGATCTCCTAAACTCTTGGATATCCGGATGTAACTGTATCACCTCAGCTCCATAAACTAATTTAAGAAACAATGTAAGGACACACGACAAAAGAGGAAAAGCAAAGTGTCAGGAGATAGTCCGCCAGAATGACAAGAACCAGGGGGAGAGGCAAATGTGATAATCCAGCCCTTCTTATTCAGAGTCTCACCTCCTTAGTAGACATTCCCTACTTTTACTCTACAACAGAAAACCCTATTTGGGCTCACCTTAATACTTTCCCGTCTTAGGGACCATTACGATCTATAGTCAATTCCGAATTCCATAGATACTGTGCTTTGGTTATTGTCTTTATGGCAGTCTTTTCGTTTCTTTTTCCCTTCGAATATAAAGTAGACCGTTTCCTAAGATGTATCATGGGCAATGATTTTTTTCGACAAAATATCTACAATTTTCGCCCTTTGTGAACGTCACGCCCCTTGCATAAAACCAACTTACCTGGGCATTGGAACATACCAAATCCAATCTAGTGACAGTCCGATCAAGAAAGGAGTAAACTTATAAATAAGAGTACTTTTGTCTTTCTAAGTTTTTATTTTATTTTTTTTTTCTGCTTTCGAGGAAATTAAAATGAAATATTTCGTCCAAATCAAATTCAATTCAAACTTATTAAATCACTTATTATACGATTAATAAGTGTTAGGCTTATCACTGTTTGCACATTTTTTTGACGTATTAAATAAGATGAAAGATGAAAATCAGTTGGTTTTCTAATATGTTAAAGAGGGAAAATTTACTGACGATGGTAAAGTGATCAACAAAGTTGAAATATTTTAAAAAATGAAGTAGAAGTTACACTTATTTAAAACATTACATTTACAAAACAAATTAAACACGTCGTTTCGGCAATTACAGGTCATTGCCTTTATCACGTGACCTAAATTCGAAATATTTTAATTAACCATTAAAAGTATTATTAGAGCAAATAAAGTAAGCATCCATCTACTGTGAGCGATACTTACGATTAATTATAATTTTCTCATGTATTTGTTTACGTATCTATTGGTTGGAACACTATTTCTGATTCAAAATTAAATAAATTGAAATATATTTTTTTTTTGGACTGAATCGAAATTATGAACATTCCTGTATGTAGTTTTCCTTCTTTCATAAGTTCTTTCTATTTAATACATTTTACTTTTCGAAGACTGATAGAGAGGCTTTATAATCTACATTCATTTAAAAAGACAGGCATCTGTTTTCAAATTGCTGGACTGGTGCTGCCCTCTATTGACGCTCCTGAAAACAAATTATTTCGTTTGTCTTCTAAAAGTATTTGCTGTAATATACTTCAAAAAGTAATGCTTTCTTCGCAAATTAAGACAAATATTTTTTCAAAAATAAATTACCACAATGCTTAAATTTTATTTTGTCTGTTTAATTTAAAATGTATTTATTATCCATTCTGTGTGTATAAACATTAATACAAAGGACCAAACACACAGATTGTGTTTGGTCCTATATTTTAGAATTTATTTATTTAAGAATTCATAAAAACCATTTTTGCATTAGATAAATTAATTAACTTTAAATATGCGAGTTTCTCAAGAAAGTAACTAAATAAATATAGGTACTTCCATGAGAAATATTATATATATATATATATATATATATATATATATATATATATATATAAAACCAGTCAAAAAAAAAATCATTACTTCTGCTGAGTTATTTGCAGAAAACTGCAATACATGTTTTATTAAAACTTGTATATTTTTATTATAAAAGAACTGAATTTAAAAATCCATCCAAAGATGAAAGTAAACAAAGAAATTCTCATAACAACGTTTAATTTACATCGATTAAAAAGTTTTGTTTATTTTGTTTTTTAAATGTAGAAATAAAACTACAATGCATTATCCCTTAATAATCATGTAATCAAGTTTGGAACTCTTTAATGTATGAATCTAAATCAGGGTTTCTCAACCTTTTTTTTACCCATGGACCCCTTTTCCCTTCTTTTTTTTTTGGTGGACCCCCTCATAGCTATTCGATAAAAGAAAAAGTAAAGGGATTATATTAATAATCAACGAAATAGTAAATGATTATGCTTTATTTTGAATGAAAACTAATTTAATAAAATTCTACGGAGCATTTATGCACACTGGTAAATAATTTATAATAATTTTAAAATAAGTTTGATTCAGTGAGATCCCTGTGGATCCCGGTTGAGAACCCCTGTCTAAATAGAGCCCATTTCCTATTCATTAGACATCACTATTCTTGTTATTCAGTAGTTTCGTATATAGAGAAAGACCTAAGTCACTCTTGGAAATAACTTTTGAACGAAGATAGCTAGAGTTAGGGAAGTTAGGTATTGGTACAGGAAAGCGACCATGTGCTATCAGATGAGATAGACGGCAGCGTACCTAGCGGCAAAATGTGGAAGTTAGTAATCCAATCTCGCAAACAGAGATATACGGAAAAAAAAAATGAGAGAAAGTTGTAGAGCATCACCGAATTAGGAGAAAATGACATTTTACAGAAAAGAATAGTGCAAATAGAAGGCGGGAGAACCTAATATGCACGAATGCCGTTTAATGCAAAAGCAGCTTCGCTGTTTAGCAATCACACTACCTACTCTTCATTCGAATAACCTGCCATGATCTTTTCTTTACAAGATACTGTGTAGTCGTTAACGGAATATTCGATAGTCGATGATTCTCTGTAGACTGGTGTTTATTTTTAAGAGTCGCACCACTTCACAGTCATCATTTGCATACGGCACACAAAGACACATGCTCGCGATGTCTACCGCCTTCTATTTGCACGATTCTTTTCTGTAAAATGTCATTTCCTACTAAATGCTCTACAACTTTCTCATTTATTTATTTTTTTTTTTTTGTAACTGACATAGTTTCTGAGATACGGTTATCAACTTCCACATTTTGCCGGTAAAGGCGCTGCCGTCAGAGTCATCTCATGGTGCTTTCCTATGCTAATACCTAACTCCAGCTATCTTCGTTCAAAAAATATTTGGGTGACTTACTGTTAGGACTTTTCCGAATATTCAGACACACACAAATGACATTAAATGCGTAGCAGCGATGGACTCATTTCGTTGTATAGTAGAGCCCCGATTATCCGCGGAATTGGGTGGCAAGGGTTTCGCGGATAACGAAAATCGCGGATAACTCGGAAAAAAAAAAAAAAAAAAAAAAAAAAAAAGACTAAAAATTAGGTGCAAACACGAAAAAAATATTTTACCATTAAAAACTACGTTTTACTGTACAAAAAGACGTAATGTGTAAAACTTTTAAAATATGTACAGTAAAGCAGAAACCTTTGCTCTACATTTGCATCCACAAATTCCGAGAAGGCCTATAGGAATTTTCGACCTTCGCACTGTAGGGCCTATTGTATTTTCCCTGTTGTTGGCTTGGATTAAAATTGGTTTTTTTGAGGTTCGTAATTAAAAAAAACTTTCGCGGCACTCTCGGATAATCGGGGCTCTACTGTAATTAAAAAAACGAATTTTGATATCAGAAATACTGATGTACACTGACAGTCGTTACATGGAGTAAACCAACCAATTCATTCTAAAAATTTATTATATTTGAATGTGGTTAAAATATGAAGACAAGAGTAAATCAACGTATTTAAATATTAATCAAATATCATAAAAGTTTATTTAGAAAAATAAAAATGTTATTTAATAATGTATTGTAAAACAGAAGAAACCGTCAATGTAAGATGAACATAAATGCAATATTTATGTCACAAAGAAAAACAAAACAAATATAGCATGCCTACCATCATAAAAAATTTTAACAATAATAAAATAGCAGTTACACGCGCTAATCGCAACAGAAATATAATATTATGCTGCCAGGAAAATATGCAGTGTTTATCAACAATTCCTCCTCACAATACTTATTTTCTTTTAAATAAGTTTTAAGTGAGTTCCCTATATAAATCAATACTTCCATGCTAACAGTCCTGTTAACTCACACCAGCTTTTTATGTCTACACATATTCAGCCCTTTTGTCAACACGTCTCATGTTGGTATGTTATTTGAGCTTACATATTTCATTTTCATATATTTCACGAACAAAGCGGTGACGAATTACCTGTATGGTTCGAGAGTGATAAATAGTTTTCGAATCAGTTTTTGAGCAGTTTGATTATCGCAACATGTGGTGGTTGGCGTTGTGATGGACACTGGAGAGAGTCCATTGAAAAACGTTTTAAACGAACAGTCTCTTTAGCAACTTCGGATTAAAGAACCTATAACAGAGCGTTATGGAATATCGTTCATTTAAGGTTCATTCTTGGAACACATTTCTATAGTTCGTTTTATGCTGTTATTCACAGGCGTTAAGACAGGATTTGCATCCTGCATTTTAAATTTATACAAGATATTCTCAATGTATTTCTTTTGAAAATGTTTATACTGTTCTTTTTGAATGAATTCAATCCACAAACAATATCTTTAAATGATTTAGATACATTGTTGTTTTGTGGTAACTTTGTATTATAATGTAGGAAGTAGATCTTCCACAATTAATATAGCCAAGCTGAAACTAATCACTAGCAAATTAATCAACCAATTGATCGTGGTTAATCAATTGTAGTAATTTTTTTTGAATTGAAAATAATTATTAATAGCTCAGCCTAATACAAAGTTCCATTTACTGGGGTAGCAGAGCGTTGCTAGCAAAATGCAAAGATTCCATTTATAGAAATCATTACATGATAATAGTTCATATGCACAAGTGTTCATTCAGGCCCAGGAAACAGTTCCGCAAGTATTCACTATTAATACTTTCCGTATCACACTTTATATGCATTCAGCTTTTCATTTGTATGAGTTTAATTCAATAATGTTTCCTAATTCACTTGTATGTATTAAATTAATAATTCTCCTAATTCACTTGTATGAATTAAAATTATAATTCTCTTAATTCATTTGTATGAATGACGTTTATAATCTTAATGACTTTTCACCCGTGCGAATTTACGCGATTGGTCTAACCCTTATGTGAAAATCATTTATCCTAAATATACGTAATCAATTTCTCTTAGTTATCGTAATCCATACGTCACGCCTCATGACGTCACAGTTATCTTCATTTAATTATATGTTCAGTTCCGTAATTATCTTTTAATTCCTTTTGAAAGATAATTAGAATCTTCTTTAATTTAATCTCTAGAAATGTTCAGTAATATTTCGCTCTAATTTTGCGTCTTCTTATTATAACTAAATTTCTTCATTAGCATAATTTCTCACGATTTATATTCCTTAACATAAATCACCTTTCTAATATATCTTAGATTTATTATTGAATAGTTCAGTTCCACTAATATTTAATACTTGAGGTAAATAATATATTCCGTTTCACAGTTCCACTTTTCACGCGAACATGTGATATCAAATTCTAATTTCTCTTCTTGATAACACGGCAAGTTGAAATCTTCTTTCCATATCCTTCATTGGATAACAAATAAATAAGTTCATTACTTACAATAATTTGAGTACGTTGCATTTATTCTATGCGGCTCGGAATAGTCCATTTTGTCGTCTCTACAAACACAGCCAGACCATTTCAAACCTCCCGCTGCCAGATGCACAAACCAAGTGATGACGTTCGCTTCTCTTGACGAATCCTACGTCACACATACGCAGGTCGATAGGCACGACCTCTCTTAATAAACAACGTTACTACAAACTAATTAATTCTTCGAAGTCTTCCCGACTTCGTTAATGCTAACTAAAGACGCTCGAAGCAAAAAGACGAAAAACGAAAGACCCAGATTGAGGCTGGCTTGCCCCTTTTATGCCACTTGTCTCTGACGTCACAATTACTTTCTAATATTTAAATTTCAATCACTTCACTTGATTTAAATACAATTAAAGCTCTTTAAAATAATAATTATATTTATTTATTTCTCATAAATAAATAGGAATTTACTACAATTGTCCTAATCACTTTGCTGTCGTCTGGACAATTAAATCATCTAATTTGCAAGAATTTCAGCAGCAGCATTTTCATTTGATACACAGACTTATCAGAGCTTTAATTTAATTTCTTGTACCAACGCTCTAATTTTTCTAATTTCTTGTACCAATGCCTTCCTGATTATTTTAAGCCATAGAGTGATCGTTTTAATAAACATACTTGATCAGAATAAGATGTATCTTGGAAATCATGTCCATATATATCTCTTCGTCTAATTTCCATTACTATAAGCTATAACAAAGTATAATTGAAAAGCTAATAAGCCATTTTCAATTGCGTAGCCAATCGCAGTCCTTATTGAACTTAATCTTGCGACTGGGGAATAATTTTCTACATAGTCAAGTGCAAGTGTTTGAGAAAATCCTTTTGCGATCAGTCGAGCTTTTAATATTCCATTTCGTTTTTAAGATCATTTGCAACCATCTTGTGTTTTGGCCTCTCAACTAGTTCCCATGCATTTTTAAGAACGAGAGTTTCGTATTCGGAGCGCGTAGCACTTTTCCAATCTTTTTTTATGAGGACCATTTAAAGCTTCGCAAACAGTAGGATTTGATTCTATGCAATGTGCAATTTGTACAGTTTCATTATTTTCTTTACAAATCATCTAAATTCCTTTCGTGGTCTTCCACATTTACCCGTTCTTATTTTCCGAGGACGGCCAGGAGCTTTCACAAATGTCGGTAATGAACTGCTTGGCGAATTTGAGTCAGATGCGATGTTCTCCTTATTTGATGATTCATCTTTCTGTTCTCCCGATGAAGATGTAACTTCGTCTTCAATTTGCTCTCCTCTATTTGGATTTACAGCTTCAAAAGGAATAATGAATTCTATTTCGACGTTAGAAGGGAGATCGTTTTGAAATTCAGGAATAATAATACATCATGCCTTGTGATCATTTTTTCTGGAATTTATATCCCACAGCTGATAATACTTTTGATTCAGTTAGACCATCCAATAAAAATGTGTTTATGCGACCTAGGTTCAAGTTTTCCTTTCAATCATTTGTTGAGAACGAAACTTTCTGCCCAAAAACTTTTTAAGTATATATCTTTTGAAAAGTAGACACCGACACACAAAATTTACGAGGTTAAAAAGCTTTAACACATTAAAAATATATACACAATTAATCACACTAAAAAATATTTAAAGAGAAAATAAAAATACAATACGTTAAAAAAGGTCCATGGACGGTTTCGGGAATTACAAGATCCCCATCATCAGGAAAATCTTGCTGATGATGGGGTTCTTGTAATTCCAGAAACCGTCCATGGACCTTTTTTTAACGTATTGTATTTTTATTTTCTCTTTAAATATGTTTTAGTGTGATTAATTGAATATACAAATCAAATGATTTCTAGGAAAACACACGTTAAAAATTTTATTATAAAAATATATACATAGAACTGGTATCGCCTTTGCGACCAGGCTTTATCGACACTATATCATGGAGTGAGATTTTCGGCAAGACTTCTTTGTAAGACAAGAGCTCAGTTTACAGCTTCTGTCCCAAACCTTTTACGTATGATATATCTTAATGGTGGAGATATCACATTGTAGACACTTGGTCTCCACCATTGATATGATATATTTAGAGTGAGATTTTCAGTAAGACTTCTTGTAGGACAAGGATTTCGCAGGAATATAGCTCAATTTACAGCCCAAAAACTTGCGAGAAGTATGGATTGAATTAATAAACATCTGGCCATTTCCAATCGTACGATTCATTCTCGGATTTTTTTTCTCCTCGAATTCCCCGTTCTTCGAGATGAAGATTCAAATCACTTCCACAAATATTCGAGACCGTTATCTGTGGAAATTGTTTTTATTTTCTGTTCAGTGAGATTTTCAACAGCAACTCTTTTATTTTTAAAAGATATTCTTAATTTCATGTTTGTTTTTCAGAAGAGTATTTCTAAAAGAATATGTAGCAAGACTTTTATGAATAAAAGAAACAAAATACCGTGATCCTCCATCAATGGTCCGCAAACATCTGAATGAACGAGATCCAATAAATGCTTGCTTTGAAATCTAGATTCTTCAGGAAAAGGTTTAACCGTTTGTTTACACTGGAAACAAATTTTACAGTTCTTTAAGGATTCCCGGTTGTTGAAGAACAAACCTCGAACCATCCTTTTATTTTTTAGTTTTTTTAGGGTCATTTTTATTTAGGTCATATTTTTGATGTCACTTTTGGAATTCGGTACCCTAGAATACTGATTCTCCAACTGGAAAACAATAGTTGATTTAGTTTTTGTTTTGTTTTGTTTTTTTTTGGGGGGGGTTGGATAGTGTTAAGTAGCCCGCACACGAGGGAGCTTTTGGCCGAGTTGCATGTGCAACTTGATGCCTAGAGCGGTTTTTTGAGCTGCATGGGCCAAGTTGCATGGAAGTTGCATGGAAAAAAAGCTTCACAGAACGGCGGTGCATCACGGAAAGTTGCATGGAATTACCCAATCACAGTGCAGCATTTTTATACGTCAGGCGTGACGTCATGCTCAAGGAAGAAACATGGCGTCGAAACATTTTTCCTTCGCTTCAGATGGGAGAATCGCGAATACAGCAAAAATATCAGATTATTTCGAGTTTCTTTCACACATAAATACAGTTTATATGTAAATGCAGTAATGTAATGCGGCAGAATGTATCAGATCGTTTCAAAAACCTAGTTTTTTTGAATATTTCACATCGCAAGCAGAGTTTCGCTCATTCACCATTTCCGGAAACTGCCACATGACGTCATTGTTTCAGTGAGCAATGGATTATTATTGGTGTTGATCGTTGTTATTCGTGAATCGCATTATTGCCATCAACTGCGATTACATACCGGCTAATAATATTATAAAAATATTTCTCATATGTTTAAAATAAATCACAAATATTTAGTTTTGGAACGATATCACAGCAGTATCCTTGACGTCATGTCCAGTGATGTCATTCAAATTCGTAGTGTGCTTCGTTTGTTGTCCGCACGGCGGCGCTAACAATGTTGCATCGTTTGCGCACTGATAGTCGCATGCAGCTTTTTCTGTGCACCTCAATTTCCTCGAGTTGCACAGAAAAAGCTCCCTCGTGTGCGGGTAGCTTTAGCGTTTCTCAGTTTGGTTGGCTGAGATGGTGACATGAGATTTCTAATTTATTCAAAGGCTGAACACCTTGAGATGTTCTAGAAGCACCGTTGTCTTTACAATTCATTTCAACAATTCATAGTAGCAAGATGGAAGCGGAAATGCGATGTTGGTCCTCTTGCCTTTCACTCTTAACTATCATAAGTCATCAAGTCTTAATAATGTCACGACGGATCCACTGGCACCTGGAATGGTGTTTCCTGAAGTGAATCGTTGCTAACTCACTATGAATGATAAATGAGAATCAAAAGACATCATCTGAAGTCAAACACGAAGGACAAAATTAAGTAATTAGCTTATTAACAGACCAATCTCATAAATATTGCTTAAGAGAGAAATTTCAGTCGCCGATAGTTTGTCTATTTTTTACAAACTTAATGTCTACTTGCTCTTGGATTGCACATTTCTACTTTTAACATTAAATAGTTTTGAATAGCAATTATAACAATCAAAAAGAATATAAGACGACTGTCTTAAACCCCGCGAACACCATCCAACTTTGCACCAACTTAGTCGGCCGATTTTGACATCACGAGTTGGTAGAGACAGTTTTAAGCCCGTTTTTCAGCGACTTGGCACCAACTTTAGTCCGCCGACTCGAGTTGGTTGTGCAGGACCACCTCGGGAAGTTGGTTGGAAGTCGGTCGGAATTACCCAATAACAGGGCAGCGTTGGAACAAGTCAGTCGTGACGTCACGCCCATGGAAGAAATGGCGTCTAAAACGATTTTCACCGATTCGAGTCGAAGACAAGCGCGTTCACAATGAATATCAGAGTATTGCGAGTTTCTTTCATGCATAAATAAAGTTTATACTGAAATGCAGTAATTGTATGCGGCAGAATTTATCAGAGAGGTTTCAAAACCTCGATTTTTTTAGGATTTTCTACAGCTGCTGGGCGAAACGCATTGCATTGTGATTGCTGCAATCACGGCCGACTTATTTGCGAGCTGGATGGTGTTCGGGGCTGACAAAAAGTTGACGGACTCGAAGTCGGCCGACTAAGTTGGTGCAAAGTTGGATGGTGTTCGCGGGGCTTTAGGAGTTCCTTAAACTTCCTTTGAACTCATCGATTAGAAAATGCGTTTATAAAAGGTTATTGTCTTAAGTATCTTCAATAGCTTATCCAGAAACTACATACAAGCTAAGCAAAACACGTTTTTGTCAATCAACAAACTGCATAAACAAACTTTCCACGATTTGTGAAATTTTTGGCAAGCTTTGACCCGACCTTGCAAGATATGTGTCATTGTGACAGCAAAAGAAGTGCCGTGAAACATAACATATTTTCTGGTAATAATTCACAGTAATTTATGTTGCAATGTACAGTTGGTCTAAATTAGAAATAAAACTATTTCGTTTATAAATTTAACTAAATAAAATTAATTTTAAATTAAAATAAACCGATCGCCTATAGACATTTTCTGGACAAAATCAGACTTACCCGACGCTGTGGGAATTACAGGAGTACAGGGCAAAACAAAGAGTAAGCTGGATCTTTAAAATTACGTAATCAACAAATCTCGAGTAACTTAACAAAAAAAAAGCTCTTTTGTTAACATAAAAATAAATGACAAACATTGCTTACAACTCTAATGCAAACAAATCGTTATTCCTGATTTTAAAAATTCCCTGAGTACGACCGGACCCCTCCCGACATCCCCCCCGCCAAAAAAAAAAAATCCTATAACTTTACTACAATCACTAATTCATACCTGAAAAACGTAGGTTCTGTGGCTTCTAACTAACTTAATATTGAAATTTCACCCCCACACATTTTTGAAAGTATCTCAGCTGCTCGACGATTCTTCGTTCTCAGCTACACGGAAACAGTCAACATAAACACCGCTAGTAACTATTCTCTTGCCGCTTACATAATGGACTCTTTGAGAACTCTCCATCTCCCGTCGCCTTCAATAAATCAACACCTAAGGCTAAACGACAAAACTTCGGTCTCAGCCAACAGGAACAGTCAGCAAACACACGCTTAGGCTCATTTCACAAGAACGAAAATGACACGAAACATGTCCGACTAATGAATAAAATCGAAAACCTAAAATCCCCCTGCCGGTTCATAAAAAAACCCTATGAAATGCAGATTGAGGGGAAGTCAGGGTCACATTCGAAAACAGAAGTGGTACTTACTTCGGTTCGGCATGAAAACTCGAGCAAACATTTCAAAATCGTACTAGTCGATTGATCTTCGTAATAGTCTAATAATTAAAAATTAAGTTTTTGAATTTTCGCTCTATTTCAAGTGAATAACGAGTTATTACAAATTTACTCTAACTGCAGCAAAATTATGTTTTGTTATGAAATAATCTGTTAATTAAAAGCTTTTTTTTGAATGCATTAGAGTTTGTCGGGGAATGCTGTTAGTTTTGACAGTTGGATTTTTATTGCCGTCGATTTGTGTGTGGAAATTTTCGCGAAGGATTCTGGGAAAAAACTCTTCGAAATTTCGCATCATGTGACAACTGTGAACATCCATTTCATTTGGTCGTCCAACGACCATGGTTTAATATCCAAGTAGGTCGGCAAAAAAAATGTCGCAGAGAAATTCGTTGTTAAAAATGAAAGGAAATTTAACGTGCCCGAATAATTCAAAATCAGTTAGCAAAGTAAGGAACAAGCTAAAAGGAGAAATTCGCACCGGGAAGAACCTGGGGCGGACCGTTTCGTCCTTTTTAGGACTCATCAGCCAGCCAAACTCCACCGATGACAGACTCGGAAGGTGCGAGAGGTTAGTATCCCGGGTCTCGCTCCCGAGAACGGGACCTTACCCCGAAGAAATCCTAACCAAAAATAAACAAAAATACAAAAAAACAAAAATTCCTTGTCCTGCTGTCTTAATGAAATAACTGCGAACGATTTATTTCATCAGTCGGGCATTTTGTCACTGGCATTTCTCTTCCTGTGAAACACGCTATAGGCATTCGTTTCGTTCTTTACTTTTATTAATTTATTAATTTGCTTATTTTTATTAATTTATTTATTTTGATTTTGTGGTTCTTCGGACGAAGTGGAAATGTTTTGTTTTTTGGTTGAACGGCTGAATTTTCTGAAATATACGAAATCTACAGATTTTAAGCTGTATTTTTCGGATTTTTTCAATGAACAGGTAGAGTCATTTCAGGTTTTCAATTTTGTTCATTGGTCGGGTATTTTTCGTTCCTGGGGAACGCGCCTTAAGGGCGTTTCACATGGATCCGAAAATCGGATGGTCGGATCCACGAATCGAACGTATTCTATTTCACATGGCCACGAAACGTCGCCTATACGAGCGATTTGAATGTTACATGTCGTATAGACGACATCAGAGAGAGTTTCGTGGCCATGTGAAAGAGAATACGTCCGATTCGTGGATCCGACCATCCGATTTTCGGATCCATGTGCAACGGGCTTTACTCCGGTTGGACCATCGGCGAATTCTTAATCCCCGAACCCTTTTTTTTCCGGTCTAATCGCACGGCGGTTCAGCTTTCTTAGACCACTCTTCAGTCTAAACGCTCGGTCTCCTTTCTTCGTCCAAAACGGCATCAAAACAAGGACACGGATCCATCCTTTTCTTCCGACCGACTGCGACCCAACTTCTTCGGGCGGGTTCCCTCCAATCTTCACGAGAAACTGTCCTCAGCTACGGCATCATTTTCTCCTCCGAGCTATCACCAGGTTCAAAAATCGTACCCTATTTATACCAATCGGGGTTTTCCAGAAATTTCCAGTTCTTTCTTTGTTCCTTATTATTCATTTCAAAAAAGAAAATCCGTTGAACTGATTGATGTTTCCAGGACGTAACAGTGACATCTATTGCTAAAATTCTTAACTAAATTTTATGAATACAGTAGACACTCGCTAATCCGGCACGTTCGGGATTTCGGCAGTGCCGGATTACCGAAAATGCCGGATTACTGAGCGCCGTCTAAAAATAGCCGTTATTGCGAGGATAGCGGAAATACCGCTAAAATAGAGAGTCAAAAGAGCTATTAATAGGCATCAGGCCATTTTTCCGTGTTCTATTGTGATTTCTCTGATTTCGGTAGTGATGGCCGATTGCCCACGAACTCTGCCGAACGCGCCCGGAAGGCTTATTCAGTGTATAAAAAACCCTTAGACCGATGCCGGATTATTGAATGTGCCGGATTAGCGGAGTTTCACTGTATAACGATAACATTTTGGTTTTTGTATCGTACCGAATATAATTTCGTATTATTGTTATTGTTATTTAAATAATTTTTTAAAGATTTTATTGAATTTTTTTTTATTAATTGTCATTTTTGTTTGTTTTATAAATAAAATGGAGTTGAATGTGCTTCTTCTTTATTTTACTTATTACAATTTGAAGTAAATTGGTCTCTTTCGTTTATGTATTGGACCTGAAAAGGGTCTTATTAGTTTCGATGTAACTTAATTCTTTATTTGCTTTCGTTGAATTCAAGCTTCCAATGAAGTATTGGATAGGAAAAATTTCACTGATAGTGGCCTTAAGAATAGATGAGTCAAAGTCTTCCAAATTCACCACTGGTTTTACTCAAATCTGATTCTTGCCGGGAAGGATTTCTCGTCTCGGATAATTTCTTCACCAAATTTATTGATGTAGTCGTTCTATGAGCACTTCAAAAATACATATTTTATCATTCTGACTCTTAAAATATTGAAAAACGTTCTAAATTATACCCCTGGATTGGTTGTAACGTCTTCCTTCGCGTACTGACAGTAATTTGCTTTGCAAAGACTATTTCTATGGTTTTAATACCCTGGTTTCACGGGAGAAGAAGTCGATATACAAAACTAGTTCAGTCCTGTGACGTATGTTTCTGACATATTCCTAAACGAAGTATCGTACCGTGAGTGATTTCACGGGAGAAGAAGAAAAGCCAGTTTTTTGCAATGTATCGAGTTGTTGTGCAATGCATGCTGGGACTGTGCTAAATCAAAATGGCGCCAACCAGCAAAGTTATTGTTTCGCAGCAAGGGCAAAAACAAACGTTGTTTTTATGTTTATGTTTATGATATTGCATCTCCAGAGGCTCGAAAACATCAATTTTTAATTCCATATTAAATTATCAATTTTGTTCTTTTAGATTTCCTCGCAGGTTTTCTCTATCTTGTACGATTCATTTAATTCTACATTCATTTTTTCATAAATTCGACGATTTCGCTTCATTCGCCTCAGATTATCAATATTTTCTCGCCACATTTCCAGTAAAATTACAGTTTCACCTTCACTCCATTCTGTATGTTGTTTTCGTTGAGGCGTGGTGGGAACGATGGCTGCCATGTTGGAAACGACTTTATTCGTTATACCTACTTGTCACAACTCGGACAGCGCTACCGACTTCCGCCCTGGCTGGTCACGTGGTGCTCAAAAACGAGAAAATGCGAAGAATCCAGTTTTTAGGCGTTCCGTGAAACCAAGGTATAAGAAATAAGTGGATTCCAGGCGAATGTAGATAATCAGATTTCGCCATGTAAGGAGATTTTTCTCTGCTGAAATCCACTTTAGCCTAAGATTAACCGGATTAAAATTAGTCTCTTAATCCCCGAAAGTATTTCTGGCTTACTGGTTATCAAGATAAAACGTTATAATAACACTTTCAAACATAAACACAAACAAAAAAAATATTGAAATACAAAGCTGTAGGAAAACAAATTGAAATTACCCTTTCTTATTAAAAACAAAACAAAAATCTCAATAAACAAATAAATCATTACAACGTATTGTTATCATTGTTAAAAAAAAAAAAAGAACATTTTGAGATTGTTGGCGCTTTTAAGTGAGAAAATCAGCTGTTATCTTCCTGTCCGTATAAGTGAAAGAAAATGAATCCCACTAGAGCCGTATTCATGAAACTTATTGTAGTTCAACGAAATAAAAAGATCAATTTCATCGAAGTTGCAAGAAAAATTAATTTTCTAAAAATTGTAGTACTTCACAGATACTACCACTACCACTGTTTTAAGAAATTTCTACTTCTTTCGACTCCCCACAGATGGTAATAGTGCACATACTCTGTTAACAAATGCATACACCAACGAAAAGCGAACGCACTAATAACTGTTACTGCTTACCCTGCACCTTCGTCTTGCTACATTTACTTTCAAGGTTTCTCTGTATAATCTGACTTGAAAGTGACAAAGGCAGATACAATACATTTTTAGAAGATAGAAAAAGGAAAAAAGGAAGGCAGAACCTTAAGAACTTCAACACTCATAAAAAAAAAAATAGCGTTAATATAAATAGTATTCCAGTTACACAAAGAATTATAAAGCAATTCGGATAGAAAGGGAAAAAGGCGTTAAATTTCGGAGTAGATTTTACAGTTCATCAGAACTAAGATGACTGAAGAATAGAAACAAATCTCAAATGGAAAAGTCATTCACAGAATGAAATTGGCCAGAAAAGCAACTTATACCGTAGCTACTATTGGAAGATGTTGACTGAGACAAAGAATACCATTACATCTTCATTTTTTATTCTCACTTGATTAACTCGTTTCTAGAATTTATGAAATGTAAGCATTTGGAAGCTTTTTATTTTATTCGCTTTAACATATTTGCTATTAGACATGAAAATAAAAAGCTTTTGCTAGATCGCTGGCTAGGAGCCAAAATGTACTATCCACAATTTTTAAGAATTTCTTATTAACAATTAAAACTAAAACCACATAAAATTACAGATTTTTTTAATGTTAAGGACATTGTTGAAAAAAAAAAATTCACCCTACAATTAAAATTCCATTTTGTTCTATCTATGAATTTTCTAATATTAAGTAGAACATTAATGTTCTAACTGCAGATTTGCTTTTGAGATGGTTATGATTCTAATGTAAGTTTGAATGTTTTATGTGCTTTTGATTTCTTAAATTCTCGGATGTTAGATTGAGATGATTCAGTCTTCCTGCTCAGGGATAAAGACAAGAAAGATTCCGATGTTTCAGTGTTCCTGCAAAGGAGTGATGCAGATGATGAATATTCTGATGTTACGTGCATCCTGCTAAGTGATGAAGATGATGGAGATGATAATATTAGGATTAATGAAGCTGATGTCAGCTTGCGAGATGTAAATGCTTCTCAACTATTAGATAATTCAGGAAACAGCACTCTAATGACAACGTTATTACTGACGCTGCAGAGAAAAGAAAAGTGGAAGACAACGGAAGACACGAAAGCATGTTAGAAAACCAAAACACTGGATCAAAAATCCCAAAAATGGCTGCCCACAGTAAGGGAGAGTAATGTAAACGTAAGAACAATGAACGACCGCACCAATTACAAGAAAAATTGCAACAATTTGATACCTTTTTCAGAACAAGAAAAAAATTAATAAGTAAAGTTTTTTGGGGACAGGCAACCGTAAGGCACGCAAGATATTTTTAACAGTTGTATGATGAAGACAGAGACAATAAGAAGCACTGCAGAGTCAACACGTAAAAAAGTTTTCGTGTAGCTGCTACAGCTCTTTGGATTTGGTTAATGGAAGAGGATAGAAAAGGGATAAAGAAGGCAGTTCTGTAGTGCTACTTGTGGCGGTTAAAATCGCAATCGTATGCTATGTTCCACGTTTATCACCCCTCTGCTGAAATCCACGAAGTTAAAAGTCATTGACCATACATTTTTTGAATGAAATACATACATCCTTTCATGAAATGTGATTCTACGAATTACGAAGCAAGGAAAAGTTGAAGCACTAAACAGAAATGAGTCAAGTTACACAAGTCATTATGCTACATTATTAATTTTTTTTTAATTCTTCTTTATTATTAAATGATGTCCCTTAACCGTATATATAAACAAACATGTATATTTGAGAGAAAAAAAATTATTCAAAGACCATTAAAACTGCCAATAACTTAGTTAGAACATTGTTGCCTAATTTCTGAAGCATAGTCCTATATAGCAAATTTTTTCTAACTGCAGTTTTTAGATCAAATATTGTGATTTTGAATCTTTTTTTTACCAAAATTTGGACTTCAAACATTCATAATTACGAAGACAGTTCCCTTACTGAGCTATAAAACTCAATTAGGAGGATTTTTTTAAATCTTTAAACAGAGTTTTCTCAAAACTATCTAGTCTGTAGTTAGAAAATTTTGGCTCCTATTGTTCTTAAGGCGGAATAATTTGAAAAAAAAAATTCCAACATTTTAGGATTTTTAAAAAAACTAGAAGCTATACTTGAGAGGAAACAATATCTAAGCATATGTCTTTAAATAACTCATAAGGGAATGGTTAGGTTTTGCAGGTCGCAACATCCCTTGAAATTTTTATCATTTATTCAAGATCTCAAATAGTTATTGTGTGCTGAATTTTAGCTGCTCTTATGCACTGGAAGGGGATTAAAAAAAAAATGCCAAAGTTACAAGAAATAGTGATGTGACGTCATCACTCTTTGCGAGCCACGCATGACATCATTCTATCTCCTGCTACCCGTGACCACTCAAAGTCAGCCAAAACAGATGGCGCGGCAGAGCAAAATATTTAATTTATAAAATACTAATATACTTACTGCTTGTAAAATAAAAGCAATAACTGAAAATTGTAGCCGCATTTGTATTTTTTTAAAAAAATAATTTTATATAAAAAAAACTAAGAAAAAATATTACAATTAAAAAATTGAATAAAAATTTATGTAATGCTAACTGTAAGCTATTGACATATTATAAATATACTGGTAATTATAAATAAAAATAATGAGAATAAATCGAATAATAACTTAAAGAAATTAGCAAAACATAAAGGAATAGAAAATGTTTTAAATAAAAATGGAAAATAATTTTATAAATTTAGAAAACGTTTCAAAATCGTATTACTGTGGAACTAACATGTTTCTAAACATTGAAGTAACAGCAAATGTCTAACTTACTACTATTTAAATTATTATTATTAGAAAATAAAAGCAACAAATGAAAAGTGTAGCATTATTTGTATTTTAAAAAGAAATTAATTTCTTTAAATGTGCTTCCAACGAAATTAATTTTAAATTTGAAAAAAAAAAAAGTTTAAGTAAAATGCATTTTTGAAAATTTATGTCTAATTGTTAATCCATGTCCCATTAACAGTTAATCGTGGATAGAATATGAAAAGTTAAAAGAAAGAAGAATAAAACACACTGTACCGGTCTCATTACAGTTTACTAATCTTTCTTGTAAACATATGCAATTTTCCTTCTAATCTCCCAGGGTTATGCCTTCCCAGATGTTCACCAAATTTTATGCCACCATATATCATGCCAGGGAAATAAATATAAAAAATAAAAATATAAAATTCTGAAAACGAAAGTACAAACAAATTATAGAAGAAAGTAAATTCAAGAATAGACAAATTTAAGATTTGTGCAAAGTGATTATTGGAAATTTTTGTATTTGTTGTTGATACATTATCTATCTATTTCTTGAATCATGTTTATCTTTGTTACATCTTTCCTGTCATCTTGTTTTCCGTTTTCTTTAATTAATTTATTTTTTCCTCCTTGTTTTTCTTTTATTACTCTGTTTACTTCAAAACTTTCTTTGAGTTTGTTTTCCCCTTGTTCATTAATTTGTCAATTACCTGTTCCTACACTTGTTGACCTGATGTCACCCTCTTGGTTAAAATATTTATGTTTTATGTTTTGATATTTTTGATTTTAGATTCTGAAATATACAGATATCGGAGCCGTTGATTCGCTTGGTCGGCCAACTGTTTCACATTTTATCTGTTTTTTATTTCATTTTAATTTTCAATCCTATTTTTAGTTTTAAGTTAGAATTGGTGTGTATGTAGTTTCGTTGGTCGACAGCTCAATATGGATGCGTTTGTAACGGCCTACATTTTAATCAAGTACTAGTTGCGACCCGTGAAATATTCACGGAAGTAAAACAAATTCCACATTTTTGAAAAACACAAGATTGAAAAAGATGTTCTAAGCTAATTTTTTTTTAGAAGCCATGACTTCCACAACAGCCCATATGTAATTTGAATAGCGGCTTATTTGTTAAAATAATATTATAATATTGTTAAAATAAAAAAAAGTAAAAAATTGATTTACCACTTTCGTAGTAGCCAGCGCTGCGGTTTCTCATTATGAAACATAATGGCAACCTGCTGCCCTAAAAGAATAGGTTCGTCGAAATTGAGGCAATATTAACGGAAGTGAAACAAATGCCACGTTTTTAGAAATAACCTGAAATTTTTGAAAAACACAAGGTTGAAAAAGATGTTCTAAGCTCATTTTTTAAAAGCCATGACTTCCGCAACAGCCCACTTATAATTTGAATGACTAAGCCAAATTTTATTAAAATAAAATAAAATAAAAAATTGATTTACCAGTTTCAACAATAACAATAACAATAACGAATGTCCAACATTCAATACCAATAATCCTATCTGGGCAACAATGAGGACACGTGGATCGTATTATCCCTACTACTACTTTGTTGAGTATTGAGAGAGCGGCGACACAGCCGAAATTATGTAAAAACCGAGGTTTTACAAACTCTCTGACAAATTTTGACGCATGAACTTCATGCATTTCAGTGTAAACATCATTTATGTGGGAAAGAAAATCTTAATGCGCTGATAATAATTGTGTAATCGCGATCCGTCATGGTGAAGTGAGAAAATAGTAGAGACGCCATCTTTAAACATGGGCATGACGTCATGCCTGACGTGTTCCAACGCTGCACTGTGATTGCTTATTTCAAATTATAAATTTACAATTTACAAAGATTGTACAACTTTTGCCTATTAATAGGATGATTTCAGAAGTGTTCTCCTGGAGTTAGGCCAGTCAAATTGTACGTTAAAAACCCAAAACGCGATGTAAAGCTGCATTTTTGGTATGTTATTTGGACCCGTTAGGGAAGTGTGAAACTATGTTTTGCAAGCAAAAAAAAGTTGTGCTAGCTGCGTAATACGTGAAAAACTGAAAAATTTTCGGACTTTTTGAAGTTTCTGCAGTTTAATTCACAAACTATGCGTATTTTGAAATTAGCTGTCATTATCATTTTGAAAGTATATTAAATTTGTGACAATTTAAGCCCATCCACAGCTCCGTATGTCTAGTAAGTTTTGAGATATGGCACTTCAAAAAATGGCATGTTTTCCAAAAATTCAGTTTCCCTTTTGTTTTCAGCCACATATCGGCACATCCTACAATAAAAATTATAAGAAACTACATTTTAGCACATTTAATTACCTTTCATTTAAGCGCAAAACTGGGTCAGTAGATCATATATTTCTCATGCAGTTTTCTCTAAAAAAAAATCAAAATTTCTAAAAATTAGATTTTTAAGATATGGGCCTAACCTAAACTCTGCTAACAACGAAATTGTGAGCATTAGGTGAAAGAAAAAGCCAGGTAAAAAGTAGTTATGTCTATTGACATTTGTTATGTTACATAAATAATTAAAATATTATAAAAAATTAAAGTTTACATTTTTTGGAGGGTCCCGTTTGATCATCTTGTTGAGACAACTGTTGTTGACACAACATCTCCTCCAAAGGGAAAGATTTGTTGATGTATGCTTCGAAAAATAATGGCATTGTTGGGGGCTCTGAAGTCAAATGCCACAGGGCACAAGAATTGGGAATTGATGGGATCAAAAAGATCACGGGAAACTCGTTTGGGAAAGTTGGCTTCAAACGAAAAGACAAGGTACGAACCTTGTCGTCAGTTACCGTTAAAGTGCAAAACAAGCAGGTTGAAATTGATCCTCTCACAATTTTCCAAAGGCTCTGTATCACAAAACAGACTGATAAGGACCTGAAAGAGTACTTCAAATGCGAGTTGGCTCCCTACCCAATGGCTTTGTTTTGTGAAGAGGGGATGCGTAAAGGCATAAAATCAAGCTTTTACTCAGTTTTTACCCCACTCCCCGCAAACATCCCTATAGGAACCCATATATTCGTTGTTGTGGATGGAGGCTACTTGCTCCATAAGGTCATCTGGCACCAGAATAGGTCAATCAGGGAAATAGTAGCTGCTTACGTCAGCTACACATTAAGACACTTTGTGAGGAATAAGGCAGTTGTGTTTGACGGCTACCCAGAAGATGGGGTAACAAGAAACACAAAAACTGTAGAAAGGTTACGTCGGTAAGCAGCTTCATCATGCAGCGACATAATGTTCGAAGATTCAACATTGATCAAGGTGTCCCAGGAGAAATTGCTGTCAACCGATAACAACAAGTGGTGCATGATCGACTTCCTATGTTAGGATTGGAAAACGAGCGGATCCAAACAAAGCAAGCAACAAAGGACGCAGACTGCACTATAGTGAGAACAGCGCTAGACAAGAGCAGATCCTACGAAAAAGTAATAATAGTTGGAGAGGAGGTGGACATCTTGTTACTCCTAAATGGATTGGGATCTAGTGTGGACAATATGTTCTTCCACAAAAGTGGCAGGAGTGAATCAGGCTTTCTGTAGTTTTCCTCTACGTCTTTCAATCCCGGAGAGCTATCATTTCCTCCTGGATTTGTATTATTTGTGCACGCCTTTACTGGATGTGACACTACTTCTGCCCTTGTCTGGCATGGAAAGATGAAGATGTTGGGCGCCCTCCAAAAGCATCCACGACTGGTTGATGTGGCTACCATTTTCCTACAGCCGGATGCCACTCATGACGAAATAGCCGCTACTGGAAATAAACTTATTGTGGCCCTGTATGAAGGAGGAGTCACCAGCACTCTTCACACTCTCCGTTACGAAATCTTCGTGCGATCAGCTGCCAACGCCAAGGTCCACCTGGCTCGTCTGCCCCCAACTCAAGATGCTGCAGCTCAACATGCATATCGAACATACCGTCAGGTTCAGGAATAGTTGGGGGTAGAAAAAGAACCAACCAACTGGGGCTGGACCAGTAACCAGCAGGGGCTGTTACCCGTGACTTCCACAAAGGACCCAGCTCCTCCAACCCTCCTAAAATTCATATCATGCAAGTGCCGCAAAGGATGCAATGGACGAGGTTGCACGTACAGGGCTAAAGTGCTCTGTCATTTCTGTCGGGACAAGTCATGCCAAAATGTCCCCACAATTGAAATAGAGGACTCCGACAACGGAGAATACATTGACAAATCTTTCCCTTTGGAGGAGATGTTGTTTCAACAACAGTGGTCCCATCAACATCATCAACCGGGACCCTCCAAAAAATGTAAACTTTAATTTTTCATAACATTTTAATTATTTTCTGTAACCTAATAAATGTCAATAGACATAACAACTTTTTACCTGGCTTTTTCTTTCGTCTAATGCCCACAATTTCAGGTTAGCAGTGTTTAGGTTAGGCCCATATCTTAAAAATCTATTTTCGCAATTTTTGATTTTTTTAGCGATTGCAAGAGAACTATATGGTCTACTGACCCCGTTTTGCGCTTAAATGAAAGGTAATTAAATTTGCTAAAATATAGTTTCTTATAATTTTCATTGTAGGATGAGCGGTTGTGCCGATATTTGGCTGAAAACAAAAGGGAAACTGAATTTTTGGAAAGCCTGCGAAAACATGTCAATTTTTGAAGTGCCATATCTCAAACTTATTAGACATACGGAGCTGTGGACGGGCTTAAATTGTCACAAATTTAATATACTTTCAAAATGATAATGACAACCAATTTCAACTAATTTCAAAATACGCATAGTTTGTTAATTAAACTGCAGAAACTTCAAAAAGTCAGAATATTTTGCAGTTTTTCACGTATTACGCAGCTAGCATAACTTTTTTTTGCTTGCAAAAAATAGTTTCACACTTCCCTAACGGGTCCAAATAACCTACCAAAAATGCAGCTTTACATCGCGTTTTGTTTTTAACGTTTTTTTTTTTTTGTACGATTTGATTGGCCTAAGTGTCAAACGTCAGAATGTAAGAATCGCCGTCCTAGTGTCTGCCAAGAATGAACGCCGAGTGCACAGAGTTGTGTCCGAGCAAACTTCATCTCTGGTGCCGCAAAGAGCGGTGGCCTCTTGGTGCTGTGTTACGTCACTCCGATGTTTTCTCTCCTAGAATAATGAGTGTTTCTGTGATGTGCAAGTGCGAGGAAACTAGCCGTCTTATTGTTAACCTGGGATCTCATAGTGCCGCTGTCAACAATGAAAAGAGTAAAAGACAAATCCCAATAGGCCTATTGTTGCATCGTACGTACAAATCTTGTTTGAAAACTTTCCGATTTTGTTTCTTCGACACGATCTTTCATCTAAAAGACATTAATTCAATATTTAAAAACATTCCTAAACTAGAGGAAAGTGAACTGTGCATTATGTCGCATCTGACACTGAAACTTTTATTAATTAAATAAACATTAATCCGTAACATTATTAGAAGTAGTAGAAAGTTAGGCATTTGCTGCGACTTCAATGTTTAGAAACATGTTAGTTCTACAGCAATGCGATTTTGAAATGTTATCTATATTAACGAAATTATTTTCCATTTTTATTTATAACATTTTCTATTCTTTTATGTTTTGCTAATTTCTTTAAGTTATTATTCGATTTATTCTCATTACTTTTATTTCTAATTACCAGTATATTTATAATATGTCAATAGCTTACAGTTAGCATTACATAAATTTTTATTCAATTTTTTAATTGTAATATTTTTTTCTTATTTTTTTTAAAAATACAAATGCGGCCACAATTTTCAGTTATTGCTTTTATTTTACAAGCAGTAATTATATTAGTATTATTTTATAAATTAAGTATTTTGCTCCGACGCGCCATCTGTTTTGGCTGACTTTGAGTGGTCGCGGGTAGCAGGAGATAGAATGACGTCATGCGTGGCTCGCAAAGAGTGATGACGTCACATCACTATTTCTTGTAACTTTAGCATTTTTTTTTAACCCCCTTCCAGTGCGTAAGAGCAGCTAAAATTTGGCGCACACTAACTATTTGAGGTCCTTAATAATTGATAAAAATTTCAAGGGATGTTTCGACCTGTCAAACCTAACCATTCCTTTATCAGAACAGATATGAATTGCTACTTGAAAGATTTTTATCAAGACCTAAGTATTATCAATAATCCAGTGTTTTTCTGATGTTCTTTAAAATAGAAACTTTGTGAAAAATAGTTAATATAAACGATATTGAATAAATTTATGTAACTTAAGTCCATACTTATCCTTTATAATGTTTTTTCTTTTCATACCAGAATATTAACAAGATAATTATGTCACAAAAACTGTTAGACATTTCTATAAAATGCTTACTTTATTTCAAAACAAATATAAACTCTCCTGAAATGACCAATATTTCGTCAATCGAACTGAAAGACTTTTTCGAGGTCTCAAATGTAAAGAAACTAAAAATATACAAAACAAATAAAGAGAGGAGAAAGAAAAGAATCTTTACCTCTCTCCAAATATTACAAAAACATAATAATACAACAATCAGTCTTCACACTATATCGTGTCTTTGTTACAAAATAAACCATAATCTATATTACTAAAATCTTTTATTTCTCTGTCTGTCTCTGTCTGTCTGTCCGGCGGTATTTTCTGTGTGAAAGGAAAATAGAAATAATTTTTACAATGAAATTTCCGCGACGGGAATTGAACCTGCAACCTTCTGATCCGAAGTCAGATGTGTTATCCATTATGCTAGGCGAATACGTAGCAATCTGCGGCAATATTGTGGGACAATATTGCCCCTTTTTATTGCTGACAACCGTTGTCAGTTCAGATCACGCGCGAACACGTAGTTTTTCCGCAACGAATATTGCCGTGACAATTAATAGTTACGGCGCTTCTCACTAGGGCGAGCCAAAGAGAGCGTGTTTCCATACAGAATTGCTATAGTATTAAACGCCGTCCCTCTGTAGAAATCAATTACAATTCTTTCATTATCAATCGACAAAATGTTGTTGTTGGAATTATCTGTTTTGGGCCGATCCATTTTGCTGATTTTAATCCTTGTTTCTCAAACAAAATGGCCGGCGTGAGTGACTGAAATGCCGATTTTGAAGCCCCGCCTCCTTTGACGTCACCATTGTCACGTGATTTCATCCGTTCATGTGATTCGCTCTCGTTCCAGCAATACGTTGCGACAACTAAAATTGTTCCTTTTTTTCCGACAATCTCAATTGTCTTGAAATGGGCAATCTTTGACAATATTGTTCATTTTTATTGCCGCAAACGGTTGTCAGCAATGAAAAGGGACAATATTGTCCCACAATATTGCCGCAGATTGCTACGTATTCGCCCAGCTTTAGGCCATAGGGACTACATCTCCGCAATTGTTGTGTTGTTGTTGTGCCCTAATGTTAGTGCAACAATGGAAAACGGTTTTTCATTTTTTATTGTCACGAGGAAGTCGACAAATTCAAAATCAGCATTATTGAACTTCAAAATAATGCGTTAACTGCTTTCTTTGGAATCGAGTTTTGTTAGATTATCTTAAATTTTATTTTCTTCTTATTATTACTTTTAATAATTGAATTGTACCTTATTAATATATTTTTGTAAAAATAACTAAACTTATTGATTCACGTATTTTTGAAATTTGTTTAAGCTTCCAACTATTTTGTTTTGTTGTACTTATTCCAATTTTATTATGCTTGAAAAAGAGATGGCTTGAAAAGAGTCTTCAAAACTTCAAAATGTTGCTTTAACCCCTTTCATTGGAATCGATTATTCTTGGATTATGTCATATAAACCATCGTTTTATCATCGATAATCAATTAGTATCGAAATGGACAACGAGAGAAAGGATGAGATCTTTTCAAAGAACTGTTAATAATGTCGTAATCTCGGCCATTCTTGACTACAGGTAAAATTTGTCTGAAGTCTCCGCCAAAGAGGAAAATTTGTCTAGATTCACAAGTCATCAGAATTTGGTTATCTTCACTCGAAAGAATAGTCACAATCAATTCGTCGCCAGGAGTATCGTATATAAGCTATGATCTTCATTTAACATCTATATCAACCAACGTCCATCTAAATAAATCTCTTCTTCAAATATCTATAACGAACAATCTGTACACGGGAGATGGCCTAGTTAACAACTAAAACAAAAGATATTTATTGGGAAAAACAAATCATTGTTTTTGTAATATTTGGAGAGAGGTAAAGATTCTTTTCTTTCGCTTCTCTTATTTATTTTGCATATTTTTAGTTTCTTTACATTTGAGACCTCGAAAAAGTCTTTCAGTTCGATTGACGAAATATTGGTCATTTCAGGAGAGTTTATATTTATTTTGAAATAAAGTAAGCAATATAATTATGCTTTTAGACAGTGTCAAAAGCAAAGCGGCCCCATAATATGCACAATTTTGTAAACAAACTTTATTGGAAGCACCACTTTTGACCTCCCCCCTCCCCAACTTCCGGTCAGGGAGTGGTTCTAGAAGTCTGATTTTTTGGACATGGTCACCTACTTTTTGATGCTGAACACAATGGTGAAGGTTTCATTCCAATATCTCTAACCGTTTGGCCGCTCCAACGCCTTTATATATATATATATATATATATATATAACATATATTTATAAAACGAATTTTCGGAAAAATATGCTTCTTTCCTTTGTCAAGTTTTAAAATAACAAACAATTTACAGATGTTAAATATGAAGCCGTATCACACATCCTGGACACTGTTACAAAATAACCAACAAAACACTACTCCTTTCAATACATTATATTATAATGGAAAGTTTAGGTTAGTTTGCATATGAAAGGAGTAGTGTTTTGTTGGTTATTTTGAACAATGTCCAGGATGTGTGACATGGCTTGATATTTAACATCTCTAAATTGTTTGTTATTTTAAAACTTGACAAAGGAAAGAAGCATATTTTTCCGAAAATTCGTTTTATAAATATATGTTTTTTTTTTTTTTATATATATATGTTTGACGTTGGAGGTGTTTTTAGATATTGAATGAATTGTTGAACTTTTCGAATTACTGAGAAAAAATAAAATTAAAGACAAATCAACAGACAGTTTCAGCTATAAATTATAATTTTATACGGATATAAAGAAAAAAATAAAACAAATGGAGATAGCGTTAGGATACTTAAGATACAGGCTTATATTTCTGTGCATACCGATTTCAATAAAACAAAAATAGTCATCCTATGTGCAGTAGCGTACCAGGGGGGGGGGGCGCCCCGGGCCCCCGCTTGGGAGGGGCCCCATCAACCAGCCTAGGGGGGCCCCCACCAGCCTTATTTCCTTTTTTTTTTTGGTTGTTAAGCAAGCCTAGGGTGCCTCACCAGCCTCATTTTATTTTTTTGGTTAGAAAAGCAAGATTTCCTTTTTTTTTTTTTTTTTTTGGTTGCTGAATAATGGAACTCCCGCCCCGGGCCCCCAAAGGCGTTGGTACGCCATTGCCTATGTGCAAAAGATAATGCATAACGACAACCCACATCTTCACGTTTTCATTCAATTACTAGCCGGGTATCGTCGCTTCGCTCCGGAACTCTTGCATGTATAGCATTAAACCAAAAACTTTATTTAGGAAATTAATATCGAGATCGGATAATATAAGATTTCCCAGCCCGTTGCAGCTTCTCCGCTTAACTCAGGTGTATTGCGGGTTGGCGCCAATCACCTGGAATTGTCAAAAAAAAAAAGCATGTTTTTACCTGTCACAGGTGTGACATCTATATAATAGGTATATAAAAACACGCGCGTATTCGAATGCAACGTTGTGTCAAAATTACAAAGCAATCAGTGAAGAACTTTCGGAGATTTTAGGATTTGAACAAAAGAACATTTACATTTTTATTTGTATAGAAGATTATTATTATTATTATTATGTAGCTAACTTCAAACAAAGCATGAATACTAATAAACTAAACGATCTATTTGACTAGCTTATATTATAGTAGGCAGCTGATTGTAGCAAAACATCCAAAACAGTAGATGAAGATGGGTTGTAGGAGAGTATTTCATGCGAGGTTTCAGGGTCAGATGAACTGCGCACATTTTAACTTATTTCATTCATCAAAGTCTAAGACGGAAGAAAAAAAAAAAAGTACTTTCAGATTCTAAAGCCAACAAAGGAATTTAGGATAAAATTTCTTCATCCATAGATGTTTCATTTATTTATTTTTTGAATTTTAGTTTTAAAAATATCAGAAAAAAAATATTCTTTTATTTCTCACTTAAATTATGGCTTGTACAAAAATCAATGTTTACATATATTCATCTGGTTTTATAAATACACAAAGCTGTAAGATATATGGGATATTTAAAAAAAATATTGGCCATTTATGAATACATATTTATTTATTGCGAATTGTGAAGCTTAAATTCATTTGACAGAAGTGGATTTCGACAAATTTAGTTTTTAAAATGTACGAATATTGCCTCACAGAGAATTATCTGCCTTCAGCGATTCGTCAAAGTGCCGTAGCTCCCTCAGATTCAGGAACAAATTTTAATTTAAACATATTACCATTCATGTTAACATCCGAAGTATAACAACTAATTTTTGAGACATATTAACCCTTGCCCGTACGACAACTGTACGAACAATATATTTTTTGCGTCTAGTTCCTGAATAAATTCATTTAAATCTTTAAATAAAGCAAAATAGCCCCTCTTATTGTCACCCGAATCCCTAAACATTGTACAGGTGCTGTTTAAAATCCAATCCGCCATCTTCTTTTTGTCCTTCTCTGCCACCAGATGGCGGACGCGCAGAGACTTCTGGGAAACTTCTTCTGTTGAACGAAATTCCGAAGAAACGACAGAAATGACATAAAATATACCATCATTTTGTGGGTAAGCTAGAGTCAACTATTCCTATTCCGGTAACATCTCTTATAAAATTAATTGTAGAATTAAAATATTTTGGATGCAAAACCTTCACCAATTACGAACTAATCTTTGCTTGGTAGGTTTCGCGCGGGGCTATTGTCCGCCATTTTGTCATCCGCATTGATTATCAACAGTCATTATCATTGCCCAAATTTATTTATTTTTAAAATTTTCTCAGCACCTAATATATTAGTGTTAAACAACCTGAAATGAAATCCCCGCTCTCAGAGCAGGAAATAAATGAAATACCACTTTGGTCTCTCTTTTCTTGACCACTATCTCCTACACCTAAAATACGTCTATGACAACCAATCACTAGGAATATTGCGAGATAGCCCTCGAAAAAAATTCAACAGCGCGGGTTTAGAATAGAATACAATAGAAAAACACCAATTATAATAAAAATTACACTCCATACAATACCTTTAAATATAAACCATTCAGATTAAACCGTATTTATATTCTTGAAGCTTTAATTTATCTAAAAAACAAAAAACAAAACATATGCCTCACATGTATCCTACGTGTTTACACTCAAAAACCTCGGCAACCTATTTCTTTAATTCGTTTTCAAAGATGATTAGATTATTTATTTTTAATATAAGTTATACAGACCTCACTTGACCATGAATCTCTTGATGATAGAGGACTTCTTATTTTCCTGTTCTCTTTTTCCGACATATCTTTGCCTACTTCACCTCAAATGCTGAATTACTGACGCGTCTTGATTCTCGTCTGCTATAAATAGGCAAATTAATCAGTTTTGTATTTTGTTGTTTTATTATTTTTAAACAGTGCATTTACAGAATTGAATTTTTTTAAAAAAAGGTGCCGATTTATTCGTGTTAATTTTTTGGATAGGTTAGAACTATTCCATTTTATACTTTTTTTTTTTTTTTTAGTAATTAAACAACAATACATGCACATAGTTATACACATATTTTTTTAACATGATTGATCAAAAGACGACTACATATTTCATTTTTTTTTTTTAATTTTAAAATTGTTTTTTGTAAAATATTTATTTAAATATATGAAACTCTAATACATATATGATTCTGTTTTAAATATTTTATTATTTTTTTAATTTCATTATCATATCTATTATTACTATATGTTGGTAAGCAAAAAAATAAAGGTCCTTATATAATTTCTTTACATACATTCCAAATTAATTAATAAGTTTTACTGTTTTTATTTATATTTTAACATATGTTTTATTTGTTCCATTACCTCCTTTCATTAGTATTTTTTTCTTTAATAATTTTTACAGATCAATGGAGTTACAGCAGTTAGTGATGTCCAACAACAATATAGAATCTTTGGCTGATACTGGAGATACTCTTGGTGTTACAGGTGTTGATGACAATGTTATTCTTAATAGTGATGCAATTGCTTCAATAACAGGTATTCCCATTGCACGTAATGGAAACGCAGTGCAGATTACTGCAGAGGGAATTGAGACGCTAGATGGAAATGCTATTGCCATTGCCACTGCAATTAATGGAAATACCATAACATTCACGACAGCCGGTGATATCCCTTCCATTGGTGATGATGCTATTGCTATTGATTCAGCAGATGACATAGAATCAGTAACCAACTCGGAAGCAATAACTATTGAATGTGCTGATGGCCAAACTTTTACCATGGCAGGTGGTGTAGAAGGTTGCAGTAATGCCATTACCCTGACACCTTCTGAAGGTATTCAAACATTTGGTGAAGGGACAATCACTTTGGCAGAAGGAGTCCAAACTCAAGATGCTACTGCTATAGCAATTTCTGAAGGAGGGATTCCTGATACTACATCAATAGCGTTTTCTCAGGCAGAAAGCCTACAGATGCCTGATGGAAGAACAATTGCAATTTCTGATGCATCTCAATTAGCAGGAACAACTCTTGCTATCACTACAGAAGGTGAATTGCCAGACGGCACCATTGCTTACAGTGTGAGAGAAGTTCTAAATGAAAATAATGAAACAACAACAAATGAAACTCAAACTCAGTTATCTTCAGAGATGCAACAAGATGAACTCAGAATGGTTGATGGGACACTTCAAGTCAATGGGTCATTGGTAGGATCTATTATACTCGATTCTAATGCTTCTGATATTAACCAAGCATCAGCAGACAATATGGCCCTGGAGCTTTTAGACCAAGTTCCAGTAGGGTCTAGTGAAGAAAGTGCAGCATTTCAGCAATCATCCAACACAAATGAAAGTATGAATACGCTGAGTTCCACACCTACACCTCCCCCTCAACCAGAAGAACAGGCTGGCACTTCAAATTCAGCAAGTACAAGTGAAAACTCCAATCCCAACACAGTAGTAATTGATATTTCTAACCCCATTCACTTGTGTCAAAATTCCCTCATTGTTGTTAATGGACAAAAATGTGTTCTCCAACAAAATCCAGATACTGGTCAGTTGTTTGCCTATCCTGTTAAAGAACCTGATAAACCAAAGAAAAAAAGAGGTCGTCCAAGGTGAGCATAAAGTTTCTGAAAATTATTATTAGCAAAACCAATTTAGGATCTTGCATGGAATATGCTTTTGATCATACTGTGAATACTTTTCTTCTTTTTCATGCAGTAAACTGTTAGTTTCTGGACTAATGAAATGCATGAATAATCAAAACAAAAAATAGTATGATGGCCAGAGATATGTTGCTTCTCAGGAGTGTTGCCAATGTTTTGCTCTTTATTATATATTTCTGTATACATGATTTTTAACTTGTATGTGTGGAGATGATTACTTTGATATTATCTTGTGGATGTTATTTGTGCCTAGCTGATAATTACATTCAGAACTAATTAACTTATGTAGTCCAGCAAAAACAGTACTAATGTCATAACGGAGTACGCTTGCTCTTTCTTGCTTCCTTCTGATTATGAAAAAAAAAGGTACAACTGAATACCAAATAAATAATCCTTGCACAAAAAAAATAGTAAATATATATATAGTCAGCAAATAATTGAACTTTAAATTCAATATGCAAAAAATTTGTTCACCCTCTTTTAGCCTTCTCTTCTAAGGAACTTCGGCTCATAAAACGCATTTGCACCTAATAACTTTGACCCAATGTATGGATCTTCTTGAAACTTGGCTTACACATGTACAGACAAGAGACAATGTTTCGTTTCTATTTCAAAGTTTTCCATTTGGATCCTTAGAGTGAAATGTGCACGTGGTTACAAGCATTCCTATAGTAAAGGGTTAGCAGCAATGACTTCACTGATAGTTATTGTTTGGTCTAACAATCTCATCATAATTTATTTGAAATCTGAGGGTGCTTTAATCTGATTAAAATTGATTTAGATGACTTTAATGTTTGTGGATTTGACCATTTTTCAGCAATTAGTAACTCTGAAGTTGGATTTCTTTTCAGCAGTTTATTAATTGAAAAATATAGTTTTCTTTTGTATTCGTGACTTTATAAAATGAAGGGGGAAATACTGAAACGTTTTCAGGAAAACAGACTAAGTTCTTTCAGGAACTTCTTGTAAAGTTATTCAATAATGTTGCCCGCCATGAAGAAGTTGGTTAGTCCCAAGTTCCTGTAATGTTCGTCATCAACCACCAACTGCTACTCGGATCCTGATTGGCTCAAGACTTCCTGCTTCCTGATTTTATTATAATTTCCGCACACAGTATCTGTTATATAAAGCATGTTTTTTTTTATTTTATTGTACTTCATAAAGGTTCGTCAAGAACCGAAACTAGTCGTTTTTAATGTGTTGTAAATAATTTTTATTCTACACTTGTGCATCAACGTCTTCACTTCAGTTATTCAACTTGTAGTAAACAATAAAATACTAAAAAGTAACAAGTATAGTGCATTGCAATTCTTCTGCCATTGTAGTCTTTGAGTTAGTGAATTTGGAAATATGTATAGGCCTATCAGTGAATTATTTGTTTAGCTTGTAATGCTTTTTTACCATGTACACATTTCATTAAAAGGATCCCAATGGAGAAATACAATAGAAAAGATACAGTGTTACCTTCGAATAACGGACAGTCGCGGGACCGGAACTTTCATCCGTTATTGGGAGGTGTCCGCTATTGGGGAGAACTATCTTTTTTTCTTTTTTTAGCTTACAGCATGTCATTTAATGAAAAATTACGTACAATCTTAATTAAATTTCTACAATTACCATTGCGCTATGAGAGAATATAAACAATTGCAAATTATTTACTACATTCCTTTTTAAATGAGTGCTAATCTGTTTGTCTTACTTAAAATAATGACAAAATTAATTACAGTAGAGAATTAATTTCTAGCCATCCATTTGATGCCTTAAACGTGTCCAATCCAAAAATTTGACCGAATTCTCTGGCTTTTTCTTGAAGCAAAACACCGCTTATAGGAATGTTCTTTGCATGAGCAGAGCGGAACCATTTTATGACCACTTTCGTCGATTTTGCTTGTTTCAGTTTTGCGAAACTTCAAATTTTTCAAATTTTCGTTTGAATTCACCATCCACATTTTTCTAATCTCATCTTTGTCCTTCAAAAGTTCACTTATCTGAGTTTTTCCAACTTTAAAACGTTCAGCAAGACAACGCACACTCAGCTTTTTTTTTACAGCAACTTCAAGAACAGTGAACAGTTTTTTCTTTCAGTGCCAGTCTTTTCCTTTTTGACGCGATTTTTAAAAATTTAATCGCACTAAATTTAATCAACACGTTTATAGGATAGAATTATGAAGTATTGACATTTACAAAGCAACTGCAGTGAAAAAAGGGCTTCAGATTCGTGCATTGAATCATGGGACACAGATACAACATATCAATGTATGGTGGGACACCGATGTAAATACAACCATGATGTGTTTGTCGAAATATTAATTGGAAAAAAAAAAAAAAAATTACTGTTAAAATAACTGTCTGCTATTCAGAGTGCCTGCTATTCGGAGTGGATAACATGGAATGTCCTATTTTAAGGGACTGGGACCCGCAATAATTTCCACTAATTAGAGGTGTCCGTTAAAGGAGGTAACACTGTATTTTGTCTCTTTGTCTGTAAATGTCTATATTGTCAAAAAGATACATTTTCATGATCAAAAGTTATTAGATGGAACATAACTGTATATTTAGCTCATCAATTATAAGTGAGATTGACTTGTATAATATTGAGATATATCTAATTGCTTTGAATGATATTTTTATTTTGAAAATCCCAGAAGAGTAGTAATTAGTAATAATATTTCTAAGTTCATTCATTTGTTTTCATAATTTCATTATTGTTGTTAATGTTTTTATGTCAAGAACTTCAAAGACTTAGCAATTGGTAGAGTAATTTAATATCTTGTAAGATCCCCAAGAGTTAATAATAAAGTTCTACATTTCATTTGTGTATATATTTAAAAGAGTAATTGTTAAACATTTGACAGGATGACACACATTGAAAATCTGAAAGAATCAAATAGACTTATTTTATACTTCATACACATCAGTTATTTATCATTTAGAAAATGAACTTGCAATGTTACATTGCATCCATAAGGATTGAAGTACAAACTTATTTATTTATTTAATTAGAAAAATCCGACTTGATCAAGAAAATCCTGATTTAATGGAGGATGACAATTCACAGCCACCAATGACACTCCAAGAGCTACAGGATAAAGAAAATGAAGGGGAATTTACTGAGGATGAATTGGAAAAAGGCTTAGTGGAAAAACCAAATGAAGGTATTTTAATGACAATTCTTGAATCAGCAATTTGTAAACGTTATTATATAGAATTGCTGAGCTTTTTAATGGAATTAAGAATTTTTCAGAAAACGGCAAGTCTTAATCTTACATTAATAATTATTTAATAGTATTATCTTCTCTTGGATCTTATCTTTAATTTTAATTTACTTTAATTTTATTTTTATATTCTACTTTTATTTTAGTGGTTGTATTTTCTTGCGTATTGAGTTTTGTGTAAACTTAGTTTATTATTTCTTCTATTATTTGTCGATCGTAAGCAATTTTACAACATCTTTTGTTTTCATTCAGCTGGGGAAATCGTCAAGAGGAGCGCACGGAAAAGAAGAAAAGCAAGAGTTTTGAGTGGTAACCTTTTTATAAAATTATTGAAATTTTAAAAATATTCTTACGTTTTCTATAACATAATTTGAGTTTTGTTTTAATAAAAATAAGCTTTTAAGCAAGTTCTTTTTCTTTAGATTATGAAACAGGAGCTTTAAATCTTGAATCAGGAACTGATGAAGAAGAAGAGCCTGATGAAGAAGATGAAGATACCATTCCCAAAAAGAGAGGCAGAGGACGTGGACGTCCTCGAAAAGGCTCTTCTCATTCTTCTGGTTCAAGTGGAAATCCTTTAATGCAGCTCTTCCAGCCAGGTATTCTGAACATTCATCTGTTATATTAGCATTGCTAATTATTTTATTCTTAGCTTCTTACAACATTTTAGGAAATAAGGTTAGAAAACTCAGCTTATCGAAAATTTGAGTAATAAAAGAAATTTATTACAGTATTAAAGGTATAAAAAAATATTTACATTTCCCTTTTTTGCTTTATCCAACTCTTATTTATCAAGTGCTTTTAATTGTTTTTAGCCAAAAGAGGGAGAGGTCGTCCAAGACGATATGGAGTTAAAGTGGAACCTAATCAAACTCAAGCATTCTTAATTCAAATGCCTGATGGACAGACAGTAATGATGCAAGTTCCTATGTCCAATATACCAGCAGGAATGACTGCACAGAGTCTAGCTCAAAGCATTGCACTTCAGATTACCACACAACTGGTTTGTTGTTTTCCCTTCAATAAGCACATAGTTAGAGTAAATTACTTAAAGTGACTTCTGATTTTAAATTGATAAAATTCATATTATTAGTTAAGTTTCATATGTTTATACCTAAGATACAATTAAAATTTGAACAGGAGATATATTTCAGTTGGAATGCTGTGGAAAGACGTTCAGTATATTCATTTTCCAAGTACTTTTTTTTTTATCTTTCGTCAACATTTCTCCTCAATCTTCTATCAATCCTATTTCCACAGAGCATCTTTGGCAGAAAATTTAATTATTAGAGCTGAGATTTTTCTGACCTAAACAATCACCATTGAAACAAAAAAAAATGATGATTCATACTTCTCAAACAAAACATATAAATGTACAGGGTGTTTCCAAACTTATAGAAGAATATTTTAGATAGAGGGTACAAAAACAAACAGTTTTCATTAAGTAATAATTGTCAGGTCTTGTACTGATAAGGCGCTACAGTCGTTTTAGTTTTGTGGCTGGTAGACAACCATTCCCCTTCTGTTTGGAGTGTTGTGCATTAGAAAAGATGTTCAAAGTGACATCCCTCTTGTTCTACTCAATTGTAGCATCACTGGAGCATGATTGTCTCATTTGTTCAAAAATGTCCGATGTAGTACAGATGGTGCGGCAGGCTTTGACAATTTGTTGATGCAGTTCATTGACTGTATTGACAGGTGAGGTGCCCACGAGGCTCTTGACATGGCCCCAACAGAAGAAGTCAATCGGATTAAGATATGGCGATCGTGGACGCCGTGGAACGGGACCTCAATTACCGTCACCAATCTTTCACCAAATGCTTCCATCAGGCTTCGTCATGCCACGAGACTGGACTCCACCATGCTGGAACTACATCCTGGTGCGTACAGCAAGCGGTACATCTTCCAATAGAACTGGCTGGATGTTTGTCAGGAAGTCCCGGTACAGATTTCAAATGAAATAATTTGGCAAGACATGTGGACCAATGAGTATGCCATTTATGATGCCCCACCAGACATTGATACTAAATCACACCTGATCAAAGTGGTTTGCAATGGAATGTGTATTTTCCATTGCCCAAATGTGCTGGTTGTGCATGTTAAAAATATCATCCTATGTTCACAGTGTTCACATAGAACATTGCTTCATCATTGTGAATATTGCTTCATCAGTGAACAACACACAACTTCAGAGCTGGGGTATCACTGAACATTGTTGTAAAAACCACTTGCAAAACTGGCATCTTCATGGATAATTCTCCAGATTGAGAGCCTGAACACGCTGCAAGTGAAAAG
This sequence comes from Thereuonema tuberculata, assembly GCA_023159025.1. Classification (NCBI taxonomy): domain Eukaryota; kingdom Metazoa; phylum Arthropoda; class Chilopoda; order Scutigeromorpha; family Scutigeridae; genus Thereuonema; species Thereuonema tuberculata. Next base: position 14,058,872 of record JAFIDM010000004.1, on the reverse strand, counting down.
GGTACAGCTGTTGTTCGTGAAGAATCCACCACACTGAGCTATGACTTAACAGGACACAACGTGCAATTGCATATGTGCTGATGGAAGATTCATCTGCCATTGCCTCAAAAATGTCTTCCTGTACATCAGCTGTCAGGAATCAACCTGTTTCGGACATGTTTGGGTGCAATGAACCCATCTCACAAAGTCAGTGGTTGAACTGTTGGAACATGGTGTGAGCCGGATGTCTGCATTGGGGGAACAGCTCTGTGTACATTCTTGCAGTTATTTGCCCATACTGATTTACAACACTGTACAGCAAATGCATGTCTACGAGTTCTGTCAGACTGTACTGCTCCATTATCTTTTGAATGACTGTAATACAGTAAACAACATACAATCATACACTTATGTGCATGGTCAACAGCTGCAACACTAAAATGACTGCCGCCATATCGGTGCAAGACCAGACACATCACTTAATGAAGACTGTGTTTTCGTATCCTCTATCTATCATATTCTTCTGTAACATAAGTTCAGAATCCCCCTCTCTCTTTGTATATATATATATATATATACACACACGTACACACACTGTCTTACCACTTTATTAGGTACACCTACCTAGTAGCATGTTGGGCCTCCTTTAGCCCTCAAAACAGCCTGAATTTGTCGAAGCTTGGATTCACAAGATGCTGAAAATGTTGTTAAGGTATTGTGTACCATGCAGACATGAGTGTGTCATGCATGTCTTGAAGATTTGATGGAGGTGTAGGCCTGGAACGAAGAAGCTTGTTCCAGCTCATCCCATAAATTTTCAGTTGGGCCAAGATCCGGGGACTGCGTGGGGCATTGCAGCAAGGAAAAGTCATCATCGTGTTCCTCAAACCACCACATAGTGATGCAAGCTTTGTGCACCGGTGCATTATCCTGCTGGAAGTAGCCATCTGTATGAGAATAAACTGTTAACATGTACGGTTGCACTTTGTCAGGTACAATGTTTAGGTAAGCTCTAGTATCCTGACATGCCTCCAGAGGTATCAATGAACCCAACGTGTGCAAGGAAAACATCCCCCACACCATGATACTGCCCCCACTGGCATGAAGAGTTATTGTGAGACACAGCATTTGTGTGCATAGCAGGGATGTACCTAATAAAGTGACCGGACTGTGTAAATATGCCTTTATTAACAAATATCAGGATAAAAAAAAATAGCTCAATGAAAATTATTATTTTCATTTTCTCTAGACTACAACATTATTGAATATGATTTTAGTAATTATTCAGATTATCCATTGAAAACAGTTAATCATGACATAGTTTGTAATTTTATAACTGCAAGTAAACAAAAGGTCCTGAAAGAACTTAAAACCTACTTTTCTGATTTTTTTCTTTCTTTATTTAGTCATAAAAATGATACAGATAAAAAAGTCTTTAGCTTTTTTGTTTTTAATAATATCTGCTGATTACAAACAATTATGCATTTATAAAGAATGAAGAAAAAAAAAACACATTATTTACACAAGTTGCTTCAAATTAGATTAATTTTAATCCTATCATAATACATACAAATCCATTTATGAAAGAAACAGATTAATATTCACCGTTAGTTGTTACTATTTGTCCTTGTAATGGTTTTTTATAGAAATTTTTGTCACCTTCTGGTGCTAATTTTTCAACAAGAACCCCTTTGAAAAGTTTTCAAAAATAAGACTTAAGATTGTATCTAGTCCTGAAATATGCATACCAAGTTTTAAGCAGATCCATTCAGTTGTTCAGAAGTTTATTAGGGAGAACACCTGACTAATTTCACAAATTTCACTTTTAAGGAAAGTAAACTAATAAATGTGTTCCTTATAAGAATGTAGTATCTTTTTGCCAAGTAACAATCTTTATTTTATTTCAACATGTTTATTTTGATTTGTAAAGACTTACTAAAATTTAAAATTTATTTTATGAAAATTAATAAAGCTTTATCCGTAACATTTATTCTTTGTATAATCAATAGAGAACTGATTCCTCTTTTTATTTGTTTAGCCCAAGGGTCCTGTTCCTCTAGCACCAAAGCCACCATCAAGTGATGCTTCCCAGTCCTCTAGTCAACCAATAGCAAACATGATGACAGTTATTAATAATAGTAATGACAACAATGCACAAGAAGAAACAAATAATAATATGATAGTCTCAACAGGTAAATATTAGGTTTTTTTTAGTTATTGTTATGATTACAAGTAGTAGTACCAGTAGTAACATATTTTTTAATGTTCTGTCTGCCCAACAAGATGTTTATTTTGTTTAATTACTATATCCACAGAAACATCAGAAAATGATTTCCAACAGCTTTCTATATCCGAAAGTAATCCTGTTTTAACGAGTGAAGAATCCAGTATAACAATGGAGTCGATTCAACCACAACCTGTTGTAGAAGCTTTGGAACAACTTCAGGCTAACGAAGATCCTGAAGATTTACTGCCCGTAACAAACCCTCTAGAGATGAACAATACAAATACAACACAAACAGACTGTAAGTGAAGAAGTAATGTGTCTGCTACCTCATTACATGTAATTTTGTTAATACAATTACAAATCTATGGGCTTTAACTGATGTAGAGATTTTTATTTTAGCAACAGCTGACTTGCAACAAAGTCTTCAAGAGGAAGGTCAGTCGGGGGTCAGCGGAATGCCAGGAACCACAGTTATTCCTTTACCACAAAACATGCTGCCAATAATACTGAAACAGGAGGCTCCAATCAAAATAGGTTTGAGAGTTTCTGAATTTTTATAATAGTTTAAATAAATGCTATTAAAGTTTAGCAAATTAAAATTGTCCTGATTATTCCTTAAATAAGTTTTTTTGGGGGGGGGTTCAAATTTTAATATTTTTTTTCCTTTATATAATGCTATTTGTTTAGTTTTAAGGTAATTTAAGTTCCAAAAAAATTATAAATCAAATACCAAAATAGTTTGTTATATTAAAATAGAGGTTCCTAAAGTTCTTCCAGCTCTTAATCCCCTCTTTCAACTACTTGCTTATTTTTTAAAAATACAGTATATATTAGGGATCATCAAACTTTTAAGAGAGACAGTAGAAAAGGGGGTAATGTCAGCATTAAAAAAAATTATAATGGAAATGCTGAGAAAGACAAAATAATTATAATTTTTTGCTGTATATTATCATTTCAAATTTATAAACATCATAAGTCTAAAGAGTAAAAATTTAATACAGTGCAAAAGCTACATAAAGGTTAATTTTTAAATGTACATCATTTTTCAGAGGATCTATTCACATTTTGGCTTTTGTAAATATGAGTAATATGATTATTTAGTACAATTTACAGAAGCAGTTTTAGCTATAAGAAATGTAAGTTTTTAAGATCTGTATTTAACGTGTGAAAATTATCAATAAAACAAACAGCCCACTTTTTGTAATATTAAACATATATATTCATGACAGATTCAAACATTGAGTGTTCTTCATCAGACTGGTTAAACGTTATCATCTGTTTGGAAATTTGAAAGAATCAAAGTAGAGGGGGCCAACAGAAATTGGAGGGAGATTTTATATTAATATAAATTGTTTTTAGAGATTTGTTACTAACTCTTATCCTTTAACATTCCCAACTTCTCTCTTTTATTATATCTCTTTACACAACCCTAATGCCTCAAGCTTACTCATCCCCCGTCTTCCCTCCCTCCCCCAAGAAAATGCTAACTTCTAAGGTCAACTCTCAATTTCCATCCAAATATTTCCCCTCCCCCAATATAGCCCGAAGTCTAACTTTGACTCCTAATTCTTCTCACCCAATGAGGTAAATATAAAATCTCCCTCCAATTTCTATTGGTCCCTCTACTTACTCTTGATTCTTTCAAATTCCTTATATAGTAGAGCCCCGATTATCCACGGGATTAGGTGGCAAGGGCTTCGCGGATAACCCGAAAATAGACTAAAAATGAGGTGGAAATACGAAAAAAAAATATTTCACCATTAAAAACTACGTTTTATTGTACAAAAAACATAATATGTAAAACTTTTAAAATATGTACAGTAAAGCAGAAACCTTTGCTCTACGTTTGCATCCACAAATTCCGAGAAGCCCTATAGGATCACGATGCACAATAAACCTGTCAGTAATTTTCGACCTTCGCACTGTAGGGCCTATTGTACTTGTTGGCTTGGATTAAAATTTTTTTTTTTTTTTGAGGTTCCTAATTAAAAAAGATTTTCACGGCACTCGCGGATAATCCGCATCGCGATAATTGGGGCTCTACTGTATTTCCAAATAGATGAAAACTTTTAACCAGTCTGATGAAGAACCGTCAATGTTCGAAACTGTCACGAATATATGTTTAATATTATAAAAAGTGTGCTGTTTGTTTTATATTATAAATGTAAGTTTTTACCTAGAACCTCATAAGCATTTGTCATTTCAGGGGTTGAATTAATGAACAAAAAGGGAAATCAAGGTCAAAATGTTTGAGAATGTATATAAGTTTTGTAATGAACTTTTGTTACATAAAATTTATTTAAGTAAGACCTCACAAATCCACACTTTCCTAAGGTTTTGCACATTTCTTGTTCTAGGATTGAAGGCATCTGAAAATGATTTGGAAAAAATGCGATGTCCCAAATGTGACTTCCAGGCTTATTATCAACAACAGTATCAAGAACATTTATCACTACATCCGGATGATGTACAGAGATGTAAATGTTGCAGCTATTTAACACTTCAAGAAGATGAACTCGTCATGCATTATAAAGTGAGTAATGATTTGATCTGTAAGTCATAAAGGATATTGTCATAAAGGTAAGTAACGCAAAAGTGTCTTTGAAAGCAGAAACAATTAAAGTGAAAATATTAAAGTTTTCTTTAATTAACTGATATTGTTGTTTAAGAATGTTTATTTCTTATGAATTAATAGACTACAGCTTTTTATCAAAGAAGCCTAAGAAGCCAAACATTCTATTTTCGTCAGCAGCTATCAGTTGATTTGAGCATACAAAGTATAGATTCTTTTGCTATCTCATAATTTTGAAGAAAGGCTCAAAAGAAGAAAAATTATTTACTTAAAAATAATGCAATTTAATTTAATACGCTGTTGTAAACATTGTTATAATGTTAAATAACTTTGAAATGTGTTGGAATATCTTGAAAACATTACAGTAATTTTTGAATTTATTTATCATTTGATAGTTTTTAAAATTTACAAGTTAAAGCTTTTTTCTATTTTAAATAAATTTATATTACTTTGTACATATAAAATTAAATATGATATATATTTGAAATAGATCAAAACATCTGATTTAAAAATTTTATGAAAATCAAATAATTGCTACTTATTTTTCTTATGCTTTAGGAAAATCATCCTAAATGTATCTGCACTGTATGCAATCATACTGCAGAACATGCATATATTATTAAGCGACACATGTACAGGCACAGTGATACAGGTTGTGCATGCGAAATTTGTGGGAAAACATACAAGGTTTGTAGATTTATTTTTTTATTTTACATGAAATTTGTTTAGTTTTTTGTATCTCTTGGGGTTTAAGTTATATTGTTATTTTGTAACGAGATGTAGATCATTAACGAATTTGTGTAGAGGAAAAGAAATTTCCCTGTCCTCATAGATCCTGAAGATCATCTCTGCAAAAGATGATTAAAATATTGATAATAAAGAAGTTAGGAAAGAAGAATATGTGTTTTTACGTAAGTAGAAATTACATTTGAGCGGTTAGAAGTAAAGAGATGTAGGTGACATTTTTGAAAATTTGGAGATGTCTGTAAAAAGAGAAAACGGAAGCATGATCTTGGTAAAAGACTACCCCTAGTGCTGATCGTTGCCAACAGCTGGGGAGTTCATTATTACAATTATACATTAACAATAGCTACCAAAATTTTAATAATGTTGAAATATTCTAAATTGATTCACTATAAAATATTTCGACATAACATAATGAATCAAATTATATTGCTGTTTGTTCCTTTTTATAACATTTTTTATATTATAAAAAAAATTTCCTTTTTTAACATTTTTTTTTCGACATATTTTCTGCCATTACTGCCTTTTATTGATAAGATAGTAATTTTATATTTCAAACCTGTTAAAATTTAAAGTAGCTTTAAAAAAAAAAAAAAAAACAAAAAACTTTTAACATGTACATTGGATTAACTATTAACAGTTGGCCACAATGAAAAAAAAAAAACACTGAAATTTTATTCTTTTATGGAAAAAAAAATCGCTCTGTATGAATTGCAGAAATACTTTTTGATAATGTTTGTTGTTTCTATTACCTTGATTAGTTTTCAGAGGAATACTGTTATTACTACTGGGCAGAAATATCACTTTTAATAAAAAAAAGGTATTGTTTGTTTTGCATCACGTCTGCTCCAAGAATTTTATTGTCTCTCTCTGCTCTCACCAAATAAAAAATATATTATTATTTTTGTCTTTGTTAGCTGCTCCATATGTATTTAAAAAAAGGAGAATATTATTTTATGTGATTCTTGTGTTATGGAACATGAAATTGGAACTAGTATCTCCTTCAGTGAACTTGTGGTTACCGACCCTTGCATTAGTCCAAAACTAGAAGTTTCAAGAAGTTTCTTTAATCACATGAACTCACATAGCTATAGCAATAATTACTTTAAATTAAAATTTTAACTAATTAAATTAGTTTAATTAATTTAGAATTAAGTTACAACTTATTTAAATTTAGTAAAACTAATAATTCTAATAGTTCTAACTAATATAAATTGTATGATATTCATACTTATCAGTTCAATTAACTTACCACGATTTATTTGATTTGTTTTTACAGGACCATTACATTTTAAAAATGCATATGAAAATGGTTCATATGCCGGCAGAGGTTCTATTTGAGTGCAATATTTGCTCAAAAAAATTCACCCGCAAAGCTCACTTGAAACGTCATCTTAGGACACATGATCCTGATAAGCCTTACAAATGTCCACAATGTGACTACAGGTGAGACTATTAATTACTAGACAGTGTTGTTGATGTTTTTTTAAGTATTTGAAGTTTAAATATCTTTGTAATGTTATCGGAATATTTTTAACTATTTGGAAATCTTAAATTTTAAAAAGAGGTATCTCATTACAATGATTGTTTTGCAATTACAATAATTTTCTTTCAGTGAAATCTTATTGTATAAAAAATTAACCCAATTATTTGTAATTTTTATAAAGTATTTACTTGGTAGGCCCAAAATATTTTATCAAAATCAATTCTTAAATTATGAGTGATGGGAAAAATGACTATAGAAACAGCCAACTGAAATCCAAAAACTATACACAGATGGACAGAAGCACAGCACTGTAAATTATTATAAATACAACTGTTTTGAATTTGTTTTATGTCTTGCTGAAAAATTTTGATGGATATTTTCCATCCAAAATGTCAATTAAGAAAATGAATGATCCATTTCAAAATAGTACAGGGTACAGTATATAAGAACAAATTTAGTTAATTAATACTTATAGTAAAATGATTAAATTCTTGTTTAATATAGGGGCTGTGAAAAATCAGACATTACAAAGCATCAGTTAATACACGAAGAGCCCAAACATACCTGTGAAGTGTGTGGAAAGACGTTCAGACATATCAAAAACAAAGAACTTCATGTGAAAAGGTAATATTTCTTAATTATTTTTTCATAAAGCTAAGCTTGAAATGTGAATAGATTTCTCAGTGTAGAAATACATGTGTAGCTGACTTAAGTATTGTGTCTTTCCTTAAAAAATAATTGGGAATACATAAAGAAAAAATGGCAATAATTGGAAATCTTATTTTAAAAACATTTTTTGTTATATATTTTGAAAAAAAGTAAATAATTAACTTTAAATCTATTTTTAAGGGGATACTGTCTTTGCAAACTTGTTTATTGCAACAGTATTTCAGAAATTTTTACGAGCCATAGTGTTAGCAATTGTTTCAGAGTAACTCAACATTTTATATAAATTTCTAGAAAGAATAAAACTTTTTAATGCTGATTAGCAATATACACATAAGCTTTATTCTCTTCCCCTCCATAAAAAAAAGCACTATAGACAATATGAATGTATAAGGTAGTCAATATAGCTCTCCAGTGCTTTCTTGCAAGCTAAATAGAATAACCAGTTTTTATTACGTAGCCACAAATAGACACTGAATATTATATTTATATCCATTAATTTTGAATAAAATTCTTAAACTAATAATAACTAAATATTGTACTTGCAGACATAAAGGACAGCGAGATTACAAATGTGGTGTTTGCGACTTTTATGGGTACACATTTACAGATATTAGAAAGCATATTGAACGGAAACATGCTGATGCTAAGACAATCATTTGTGACAAATGTGGACAGGCCTTCAAAACTGAAGCACTAATGAAGGTAATAGTTTTTATTTCATAAGAACAAGCTGTTGAGAATATTTTTTTTTTTTTACAGTGTCTTCATTGGAAGCATGTTTCTTTTTACTGTTGAAGTATTTTGTAAATCATGTAGAACATTAGTTTTATTTCATCAAAATATTTTTTAATCTTTTGTAGGAACATCAGACAACTGATCAGTGTGAGTTATTCATGCTTGACCAAGCTCTTCAAGATTCAGAAATGGATGCAAATATGGCCCAAGTTGGAAGTAATTAAATTTTTTATTTCATTGGTCTTAAAATTTTCCTCCACTGTCGTAATATTAAACTGGATTTAAAACCTAATCTCTTAAGCTTTTAAATAAGTTATAAATATTCTTTTTTTTTACTCTTTAATCCCCATGACAGGTTAAACAGTCATTAATTTTGCTATATAATTTTTTTTCCCAGCAATGGTTTCCTGAATGTTTTTTTGTGAATAATGATATTTAATTTCATTTGTTTTAATATGCAACCATAATTAAGGTTATCTAAATCTTTTTTTTTTTTTTTTTTATAGGTGTACAAGAACCTGGTAGTATTACAACAATAACACTGAGCGATGGTTCCGTTGCGACCTTGAGCAGCCTGGCTGCCACTGGACAGATAGTGTTGAGCGACGGCAAAGTCCACATACCCCATTCACAGGTGATAGATGCCAACGGACAGCTTGCCATTCTGACAAACCAGGATGGTGGTACACAGGTTGCCATGGTGACAGAACATGGGGAAATCAGCGCTGAGAGTTACACACTTGTGACAGACAGTGATGGGAGTCATTTGGCCATGGTTGCAAGGGATGCTTCCATGCTGAATGACATAATTGGGGAGCAAGAACATAGGGTTCTCATAGAATCTAAAGAGGAAGAAGAAGAGGAGGATCTTACTCCCGATGAGGAGGAGGAAGAGGAGGAGGAAGAAGAAGACCCATTAGAAGAAGATACTTAACACAATATTTAATAGGAGAAGTAGATCAACTATTTGTGTTCAATGGCAAGTTTTTTTTCCTCTTCATATATTATAATTTTCTCCACAGCAATGAAATACATAGGTTACTTATAACATCTTCCTCACATCTCATACATAGTTGTAAGTTTTACCAGCACCCATTACTTAAAAACTGAAATTAGAAAATGTTAAGTCGAAGTTTTTTTGTTTTGGAAATAAGAATTATTTCTGTATAATCTGAAATCTTTATGATTCTGAAAGCAGATTAAGAATATATACCTTCTTAACATATATATATATCATCTGACAGGAAGTAGATATACAAAGGAAGCAGTTTTGTAATCATCTCAAGATTTCATTCATTCATAATTATTTTCAACATCATATTACCTTCTCAGAACCAGCTGAGAAATTATTTATTCTGAAATTTTGTGACAGCAGATTAAAAACAAGTGCTTGTTGAATATACTGATGGTTATATAAGAAGATATATATTTACATTTTATTTTTTATTTATTTTTTTTTATAAAAAAAATCTATGCAAATACAATGCATTGTCTTTTTTATTTTTCATAAATAAATTAAACAATACATGGGTAATTAATAGATCTTTCTAGTGCCAAACTTGTTCTCTTAAAACATTTTCTAATTGATCTCTGCAGAAAGTACTTTTTTTCCCTGTGTTTCATAAACATTCATCTAAAAACTTAAAAAAAAAAAAAAAAAAATCATTTTGATTAATACATGTATAATTTACATGGACCCGTTTGTTCATATCATGCTTCATAAATTCTATTTAAAGTGTATAAACATTTCATAATAAATCATGAGAATTTAGTTCTATTATTATGTTTGGTCCTGAACAATTTGTAAAATACATTTATAAATACCATCTAAAAAGCTGTAATTTATTTATATTCCAAAATAAAATTTTGTAAATACTGTACAAATACTATTCACTATTTTGTTGATTGTATATTTTTTTTTTCTATTTTGGAACATCAGAATAATTATGAAAAATATTTCAAGGGCAATTAACTTTGTTGAAATAAAAAGAAAACATTTTACAGAAGTTTTTTTTTTTTTTTAATCATTCATCATGCTTTCTCAAGAGATTGGAAAAAAGGTATTTTTAAGATATTTAATTGACAAATACTGAGAAAATATTCAATGTTCTGAGTGTCCCCTCCATCACTAATGTTCTAGAATTATGATTACTATGTAAAATGGGACTCGCAAGCCTTTTGGGATGTTGGAGTAGACAAGCAGTAGGACTGCAAAGCCATCATAAATAAGTTCCTAAAAATGCAGTTTTTCTCTCTATTGTTATTGATGATTATTTCAAAGATAATAGAAGTCCTATATTTGTAAATTTTCCATATACTGAAACTATTAAATCATAATAGATTGATTTAATTAATCTAAATCCAGTTAATCAAATCTAAGTATGTACAAAATTTCCAAATTCTTCTATAAACTTCTTCCTTTTCATCTTACTATATTAAACAAAAAACACCATATCTCCATCAAATAGTTTATTTAAAAAATTTATGAATGATTATGTCAAAATCTTATATAAGGAAACAGATTTAAGTCTTAGAAAGATATTAGAAAGTTGCATAATAAAATGTACAAGGGTGTAATTTTAATAGATATGAAGGTGCTAAAGTAGACCCTTCTACGATAATGCTAGTAAAGGATTTAATTAAAAAAGATGTAAAAAAAGTTGTAAATATTGACGAATTTCATTATTGAAATTTTTTGATTATTGGATTGTTGGTTAAATTAATTGATTCAAAATATGTGAGTTATCTTATTGTAAACAAGAATTGATTTATCTAATGTGTTATTATGTTGTTAGTTTATTTGGATTTATTGTTAAATATTTGTTTTTCAAAAATTGTGAAGTAATGAAAGAGCATATTTGCTATTTCATATTGTAAAAACAATTGTGAATTGTTTCAACGTGTTTTCATGTTTATTACTATTTTGTATTTTTGGTTATTCCGAAGAATTATTTTATTATTCATTTCGCTTGAAGAAGGGATGGCGTCGATATTATCATCCTGAAAATTCGCAGTTTTTTAAATAAACTATTTGATGGAGATATGGTGTTTTTTGTTTAATATAGTAAGTATGTACAATTTACGATGCATTAGTACCCAATGCAGACATTTACCGTTTGCTTGTAAAGAAGTATTTTGTCAACTTCACATGCGACTTTCTGCACAGAAATCACACCAGAGATTAATATTCAATAAAAAATTAAGATTGTCCTTTGTAAATATTCATATCAAATTTTAACATCCCTTCACTCATTCAAAAGTGATGGGGTTATCCTCCATTTTCATTCGGCTGCTACCTTGGATAATCACGATAGGCAAGAGGTAAATCAATGAATAAGAATTACGTGAACAAAGGTCGGAAGTTGCTACCAAGGATATTGCTCTAAAAGTTTCCTAGCTGTTTCAATGCGAAATCTTTAAATTTTTCTTTATTTATTTTGTAACTAGATGACATTGCTTTTAATAAAGTCGCAGATTTATTGATTAGACATTTGTCTAAACCAGTTAAGACCAGTTCGAATTTTTTCATTTGGGCTGTATTTCTGTCATTTGATGTTCCACTTCCAGCATTCGCAGCTAATCTATTATCAAGCCTCACTTAGCCCTAACCTGAGATTGTATGAATTGTTTTCTTTGCTGCATAGTGCTCTTTCTCTTTTGATTTCTTTTGTCTTTTAATGTTCAGTAGCAACATGAATGAAATATTCAAAACAATGGATCCATGACAGAGTAGTAGTTAATCAAACTCATATCCTCTTCACGCACACGTTTATTTAAGCATTTATAAAATAATATCGTTCATCTGAGTTGGCTTAGGCCCACAAATATAACATTTCGATGAACTTGTTTCGCTAAGAGCACTGCATACTCTGTCACCAACTGTAGTTAATTGCAGCAACACTTTGTTGTTTATATTTACTACTGTAGGCTATAAGGAACTTATTTTCTCTTTATAAACAGAAGAAACCTTTACACTTTAAAGTGTATCGGCCTACAATAACTAGTCGATTTTTCCAAATAATTTCATCATTTGAAGAACTGTCTAAGGAAATAGCATGTTACAAACAAATTTCCATCTCTGGTATCTGTAACAGTGAAAGATTGTTTGTACTCGCTATGAACTGTACTGCCATCGAAGTCCCATTTTCCTATCATACATCCAACACAATTTGGACCAGTTTTCTATTATTTCTTTTTGCGATTCTATTTTTTATGTGATCTAAGAGACTTTGAAGTTCTACCTGTGATTCGCCTACAGTTTCAGTCAATGTTATTTCTTTAGGAAAACAATTTTGTTTTGCACGGAGGATATAGTTATATGATGGTACCATGGAGAAGGGCAAAGCATTTTGCTGATGGATTTAAACTGTTTTGGTTTACTGTAATGAACCTGATATAAAAAGAAAATGTTTTGAGTGTAGATAGAAGAAGTAATTAGATATTGTTTTTTTTAAGGAAAAACATGCTATACATTGCACTACAATAGGGTTTATTGGTGAAGGAGATGATTTAGCAAAAGTTTTGATATTTGATTCTGAAATAATATCATTAACACCAAGTGAACTGTCGTTTAATTAATGAAAGAACCTGATAACAGTTGGTTTTAAATATATTTTAATATTAATGAAGATGATGAAAAATGATTAGACTGGATAAAATAAAAGAAACTGTGTAAAATGCACTTCCTTCTGCTTCTGTTTTATTAAAAAGTATCTCAGTAGTTAGGGCTAATAAGCTGGCAGTTATGAATACTCATTTTCAGAAAAGAAAATCACATCTGCTAATATATTAAACAGGAAACAACAAAACAGAACTTGAATATATACATATTAGACGTGAATCGTACCAGATTAAAAAGTGAAAGTATTACCGGATGAAGAGGTGACAGCTCAATATGAACTCTGGTAAAACAGAAAAGAAAAAGTATCATGGAAATGATCATCATCAAATGATGATTATGTAAAGATAATGAAGGAAGAATATCACACCAAAATGAAGGAAATAAATGAAAGTTTACCAGAAGAAAGAGTGGATCAGATTTAGAATTGGGATAGTTGGAACAGCAGAAGATATTTGTGGAAGGATTAGAAGCAGAAAACATCTACGAATTAAGACAAGATGGTGGCATCAAGAAGAGGTACAAAGTTAAAGCAAAGTAACTCTTATGTCATGGAAGAAAAGACGAAAAATGTAGGTCCCTAAAAACAAACTCGGATTTAAAAAAAAAAAAAGACTGTAGCAGTAACGAAATTGAAACCAAGTAAGAGGGTGGCCACTCAACCTGGAATTGTCAGGGAATTTGAAAACTGCCAGGGAAAACCTGGAAAAGTCAGGGAAATTTACGAAAATTTCTGGAATTTTCTCACCTCTCCTGCCTTAAAAATGGGTTGTGGGTTATGTGGTTTGCATTTTGTCCTCCGGAGATGAACAAAAGAAAATTAAAACTCAAAGAACTGCAATGCAAAAAGCAAAAATTAATTACCAATGCTCAAAAGAAGCCAATCTTATTGAGGAAGAAATCAAGTTCTTAAAAATGTGATTGTACTCTCAGGGGTAGAGGTCCTATGCATCCTGTACATCATATATATTTTAAAAAATTTCTGTTTTGTAGTACATTTTCCAATTATCGTATATTTTACAATCATATCCTTTATTTCCTCTGATATTTTGTATTTTAACTCAATATTTCTATCATGCAACTATTATTAAAATATATTCACTAAGATTATTTTTCCCATTTGTGTGTGTGGATATTTGCAGTCTCACACTACATCTTATTTGTTGTTATCAAAATTGTTTACATTTCAAAAAATTATTATATGCATGTGAATATAATACAAAATGGTTAAAACTGTGTAATTTGATTTTCTCTTTAATTTAATGATAATTTACATCTGTTGTAAAAACTCAAGTAATTTTATTAAAGAAAGCAAAATTTTAATAAAATCTAGAAATTAAAATTTTAAATTGTTAATGATACTAAACAGTTTGCAAGAGTGTGCAATAAACAAATATGATGGTGTTTCTATGTCATAAATTATAAAAAGTAAAATTTATTCTATTAATGGAGTAAACTTATTACAGAGGAAATTATTAAAAAGAAAACATTTAGTAAAAGAGAAAAACGTGCAATTGAGTTATCTAAATCTACAGGCAATCATTGAAAAGAGTTTCTACAATATCGTGTACAATTCGTGTCCAGCCCCGCATCTGGATTTTTTTTTTCAATTCACCTCGAAAACCTGGAAAAGTCAGGGAATTTTAAAATGTCTGGAGAGTGGCCACCCTGAGTAATTAATGGAAGATAAATATAGGAAGACATTGCAAGTTGACCAGAAAAAGAAATGAAGAGTCATGATACTGTATAGCAGAAGCAAAAAAAGTAAAAAGAAACTTGGAGAAAGTATCTTGAATCTCTATTAAATCAAGGAAAAATAATATAGGTTTGCTACCCTGAGTTAGGGACAATTTTTTTTTTTTTTTTTTAAAAAAGCGTTTTTAAAAAAGAAGAAAAAGGGAAAGCAGCAGGAATAAATGAAATTAAGTTAGAAATGATTAAAGAAGCTTTAAGTGCTGGAGTACAGTTTATTAAAAGATATGCTGGATAAACAAAAACAACATACTAAAGATTGCAGGATGAGACTACTTACTTCAATTTGAAAAGATATACTATCAAGGACATGGCCTGTACATTGCGAAAATCAATGCCCTTTTGTGAGATGAAAGTATCCATGGAGTACTTCAAAAATATATAAAGCTTGAGGGGCCAACAAGCATTTTCGAGATATTTGATACTGTTTTTCATCGATTTTTGAGGATTGGCTTATTAATTTCCTGTTCGTTTCCAAAGCAAGTACTGTTGTGGTGCAATACGTTAAGGTGTTGGTCTGGAGATGTTAAGGATCGTGCAGTTGGTTCTGCATGAAGGACAAGTGTGGTTTTGTTTAATGATTACATATTTTTTTTTTATTTTATTATTTAATTTCTTTTTTCAATTTTTTTGCCATTTACTTTTCTTTTTCTTTAATATAGGTTTTTTTTTTTTCATGATTATGTTAGGAATATTAGGTGGAAAAGTAATATACCCATTTCCAGGCTAGGGTGACAGTCGCTGGATTGTCCCTTGGGACTTTGCGATGTCAGCAACCTGGCAGGTCCACGGATGGTGGATAGTGGAAATCTTCGTCTCTTCAATGTCTTAGGACACTGTTGGAGTGAAAGGAGTGCAATGCACCCTGAACCAGACTTCCCCCCCAATCCAAGGCGTTATGCAGACTGCATCGAAGGATGATACTGCACTGGTGTATAGTGTCACAAATGGTGCCTCCAGGAAACCAGGCCGCATCCCGGAGTATTTAGGTCTTTCTGAGTAAGGGGCTCTGCATAGGCTAACCGTTTCATTCCCCATCTATCTGCAGTCCTGTATTGATTGTACAACTGCTTCTATGGGGAGGGTTCCAATTAAGTGTCCCCTCAGGGTTTGTACAAGCAAAATATTAATTTTGTCCTGACACTTTAGCAGAGGGGTGGTCTTTACCAAAACCTCCAGAAATTCTGACTTCAGTGAGGCATCTACTAAGCAACTCACCGTGAGATTACAGGATATTATCAAATGTATAATGGTGCAGAAAGGAGGAGGAGGAGGAAGAAGGCTAGGGCAGCAGCTGCTGCACAAGTTTCCTCAAAGATGTCTGCTGGAAGGGGAGTCAGCATAACCGGTGCAGGAGGGAAAGGTCATGGAGGTTTTGCTCTAACTGGTTTACCAGGGAGGGCAGCAGACTCACCCACCCAAAAAGCATTGGGGTATGCTGCACCCTCAGGTGGTGCCAAGTAGCCTGGAACTAAGTGTGCCAGACAACAACTAAATACATCAGAATTAGACCTTAAAAGACATCAGGACAACCTTCGGGCTACAAGCAGCTTTGCAGAAAAGCCAACAGAAAAGCCTGAGGCCTTCACTGAAGATCAGCAAACCGAGCTGTCTTATGCAATCAGTGAGCTGATTCGAAAGATCTCTGAAGGTGAGCATGTACTATGGTTCAGGGGAACTAGATGCAGGATCGATTAAATTTATACCACTGCTGACGAAATCTTCAGTAGGGACTGGCTTCTTAATATAGTTACAAACTTGAATATCTGGGAAGGAGTATTGCTTTCTGCAGTGGAGGCCACTAAAATCCCCTTTTTGACCAGAGCTATGATCTGGATTCTTGAAACTTCGCGACTTTGCTGAAGTGACTGAAGGAGAAACCCAAGTTCCTAGGACTAGACTTTCTGTATGAACTCTGGTTTGCCCCTTTTTAAGGGATGTGAAGCTAACTCCCACTATACTGTGTGGGGTAGCAGTGATAGTAACATCCGAGGGGAAGCCTTACTAGTTTCTTACTGCTGTGGATCTGGACATTGTGAACAAAGGTTCAGTTCCTACCTTCTTTACCCCATATAGAGGTGAAGTTTTGCTCTTGCCTCCTCCTGTCTTATAACAAAGGTTTGCGATTGGAGGGTCTCAAAAGAAGTCTCTTTATCAGACCATCTATATCTTTTTTTTCTCTGAGCACTGAGGAAAGATATAGAAACCCAAGGCTTACTAATTGGGCTTTCTATAAAAATGACCTTTCACTTAAAATGGCAGGTTTTCCTGTCCTTTATCGTGATGAGTTTGGCTTAGAAAACTATTGGTTTTCTTTCTAATGCCCTCATCTCTGCTTACGAACTAAATTATCCACTTTGTAGAAATGAAGGAATAGAATAACCTGATGGAATCCACATTTGGATAGAATCAGGGCCAAGACCTGCAAGCTAGTTAATAAACCAAAACAAAAGGGTACTTCTTTTAGTCTGGGACTCCTTATAAAGAATTTCGAAGGATTTATAAATGTACCATTAGGCACTTCAAAAGAACATTCTGGAGAGCCTTCTGTGAAGACATAGGTACTCTACCTGTGGATCCTAATCTATCTTAAAAGTTCTGAGAATAAGCTCTGACTGGGATCCACGTTACTACCCAACAGGGACTACACATCATCTGACGAAGTGGCTTATAACTACCTGTTGGATATTCACTTCCCAGACTCACGAGCTAATGATGAAATTTCACAACATGCAACTCAAGGATTTTCCTCTTGCCAAAAGCAATGTTTCTTATGAAACAGTTAAGCAAGCTATTTCCAGCTTTAAACCCTTTTAATGCTGCAGGGGAGGATGGGATTTTCCCAGCCCTACTTTTAAATGGGATGGAGATTATTGTACCTTCCCTTGTACACACTTATCGCTCTTGCCTGACATTAGGTTACATTCCTATGAACTAAGGCAGGAAGGTAATTGGTCAAATCTTTTCGTCTCTCTTCTTTTCTTTTAAAAGCCCTAGAGACAGGTCAATTGGTATAGAAGTGATGTTTCTCTTTTACAAAAGTTAAATTACAGAGTTTAAAAAAAAAAAAAAAAAAAAAAAATAATTAATACCAAAACTGAAGCTTATTGTACTAACAATATATTGAAGTACGGGAATGGAAATTCTTTGAACTTACAGACCATAGAAAAAATTTAAAATATATTATAACCTTTATATTTTGTACTTCCAACAATAATACTGCTACTGATTCAATGTAACAACATCATGGATATCCACTTAATAAAAATTTAAAACCTTGTTTAAGAATGTTTATCTCAATTTATTTCTTAAAACACAGTTTACAGAATCACAACAAGTCACAGTACCAAAAATAATCTTTTATTAAAAACCAAAAAATAAAATTCAAAATTGCTTACTAGCCTGCAGCTGAAGCTACAATAGAATTTCCAAACATTCACACCAATAGTACAGACAGACATATTAATTTAAAATACTCAAGAAATAACTTGGCTGAATTGTTCTCATCTTCATTATTGGGAGTGAAGAACTGTAAGAAATAAATAATTCTAATTTTGTGAAAACAATAGAAATTAATTACTGAAATACTTTACATAAGAACTACTATAAAATTTTAAACATTCAAGTATTACAGAGAAAGGAGTAAATATCATCTTTGACTTAAAGCTCCAGAGAATATGCAATAGCTCAAGAAAAGTTTGTTTCAGTACATTAAAAATTCCAATAAGTTTAATGATTAAATACTTTAACAACTGAGTTCCTGATAATGACGACGACTTAAATTGGATAACTCTGACTGAAAATAAACTCAACACCAGCCAACGGTGTTAAACAAAAAAAAACATTAAAAATTTCAATTAAAATTTTTGTAGGCTCTTTTGAACTCAATTAGAAAAGAATATCATGCAAGGAAATGTGAGGAAGATGGTTTTTGTCGTGGGCAGCAAACTTTTCTTAACAAATCCTAGCTTCATCTGTAATTAAATTAATTAATAACAAAAAAAATCGAAAATACCATTGATATAAATCAACATCATTATTTAGTGGCTATCAATCAACTATTCCTATGAGTCAATTCTCCAAATACGTAACAAAAAACTGTCCTGTGATATCCGAGCATGGAATTTAATATCTCCCTCCATCCATTTCGTACACATTTTAAAATTTGACTGATAGGAATCTTGACATCTCTTTTTAACAAGTGTTTTTCTTGGCTAATGAAACTTTACCAACACTTTTAGAGTTAAACGTCCAACATTATTTTTTTAAGGCAACATGCATCTTTTACGATTCCTATCCCATCCACTTTTTTTTACTTTGGAATGGAATTCATAATTTTAAGCTGGAGGCTTAAGAAATTCTTTGCAAGTGAATAACAATTTTTTAATTCAATTGCATATATCACAATGACAGGGAAAAAAAAAAAGCAATATCAAACTGAATATTCTCTGGAAAGCAGCTGAAGAATATTAGAATAAGAATATTGACAGCTAGATGGTATGGACATAACGAGAAAAATGGAAATACAATGATAAAATGAAGCTTTTTCAGTAACTGAACTTACTTGTTGTTCAGGATCATGTAGTGGAATTACAAGGGAGTTCCTTACCTCACCTGGTGGTGTTTCTCTTTCTTTAGAATTAAAGATGTGTCATTAAACATTATAATGTCCTATTATTAAGTTTTGCAAATATTAAATATATTCTTTGGTTTTATTGTAATTTTGTACTTAGCATGGTAATTTAATAAAAACATTTAGGTTAAAACTTTTTTAAGAATATTAAATAAATTAAAAAAAAATTTCGATCACAGAAAAATAGTCCGTTAATGCCCTCCACATAAAACCACGTGCTGTGCAATACAGTGCTTCAATAAAATGCCAAACCCAATAATTCACCGTATCTATTATCTTTGTATTATCAAATATTATTAACAGCCTTTATTTTATAATAAGTGTAGTTTAAAGTGCATTATAATTACATGGGAAAAAAAAAATCAGTTAACACCCATCATGCACCAAAATAAACAAAAACCTATT
>JAFIDM010000004.1:14016712-14038652 GCA_023159025.1 Thereuonema tuberculata | reverse complement strand
CGGCCAGGAAAGGAAAATCTATAATCTCCGTTGCATTCTGGGAGTTTCAACTCTAGCCGCAAGCATTATAAATGTCTGAATTGACAGCATGTTTCTTAAATAAAATCTCAATCCCCAACTCTCATTAACTCCATTAGTTTGGAGTCTGGAATTATCTACAAGTTTGGGATTTAAAAAAAAAAAAGAGCATAAATGAATGCACCATTATTATTTTTCACATTGATCTGGATAAGTATTTTATTTCTTTTGTAGTATTTATTGTTAACTGCTTACAGTTAAATACCACATCCTAAAAGTAATGCTTGGATTTTCAATGAACGTGTGGAATTTTTAATGAAAGAAATCCCTTATAATGATTTTAAGAAACCTGAAGACACCAAAGCATGGTTAAAACATAAGCATCTGTTTTCTCTGATTAGCCATTCATTTTTATTAAAGGATTTTTGACTAAAAACTAATTCTAGTTCTCGATCTTTTATCACAGAACACAACTATTGTATCATGTGCTGGAGTAGGTGCATGATGCAATTATACATACAACTTTAATACATGGATTGTATAAAATGTTGAAAACTTCGATCATAATCCTTAATGCTTTAAAGTAAAGAAACATCGTATATTTGGAAGATGACAGATGGATAATATACTTTGAAGATGAGTTTAATATTAATAAATACTTATTCTCTAATACTTCCTGGAAATTTTGGTAATGAAGGATTATATGATAGTTCTAATTTGATTATCCTATATCAACTAATGGACAGTTGAAATTGTAAAACTGAAAGGAAATTTTTTTTTTTTTTTTTTTAAACTTCAAAAAATAAACAAACATTTGATTAGAATTTAAATTCTGATATCCTATTAGATATAAATGAAAGTAAAAAAAAAAAAAAAAAAGATGTGACAAAGGTAGAGGGAGACTGGTTAGGTTATCAATTCAAAGGAAGACATTAAATACTTGGTTACCATTCATAGCGTTATTAGAGCATTTATTTTTTTTTAAAAATATAGAAGTCGGTATTTATAATACTTATAAATGCTTATCACCTGAAGAAGAAAGGATAGCAAGGACTACACAGTTTATGGATGGCCTTCACTGACACTGTTAATGACAATAGTCTGTTCAAGACTTAATCGGACTGAACAATTAACAATTCTTACTTTTGCTAAGACAAAAAAAACGTTATCAAAGTTTAGAAACTTACATAATAATACAACTGTCATTTAAAAATTTATCTCTTCAATAACAACAACACCAATAGCTGATAAGAAAAAAATAGGAAATTCCAAAATGATAACAAAATGTACAGGAAACTTTTTTTTTTTCTTAACTAGTTCCCCCTCACACCTTGAGATATGATGTTCATGAACTTCTTTCATGAATACTTACCCAAGTGTAATCAGAATAACTAAGACATGGTAGGTGATAAACTAACATTAAAAGGTATCATTTTGAATACGTTTCAAACCGAAGAGATTACATTAATAGAGAGAAACTAGTTGACAGATCTCAAATTTATCTCTTCAAAATTTCCAACCTTTATCTTTGCTAAAAACTTGGGTGGTGGGTAAACTTTTCATTTATTAGGAAACCAAGTCTTCACAAGTGACTAATGGAATGTTGTGGGCTGGCAAAAAACTTTGTTTCAGTGAAGAAATGAATGAATATGCATTACTTTAGAAATTAAACCAAGGAAACAAAGAATCCCAGTATGGAATTACTTACCTATGGCTTAAGTAAAACTATCAAGGAAAAAAATATTCCAAATAAAATGATGAAGTAAGGGGGAAAAAATGATTAGAAAACTACAATGAATTTAGTTTGACAGAAAAAGTGTCCTTGAAACAGCAAATCTTTTGCTATTAAATCAAAGAGCAGAAAAAAAAGTCTGAAAAATCAGACATAGGGAGATGCAATAGGTTGCTTTGGGAAAACATAATAGCTTTAAATTATATTGTAATTTAAGTCGATAAATTTTCTGTTTATGTTTCTAATATATTCAACAAAAAGTTCTTTAACGTGTCATTCAATCCCACATATAAACAACAAAGAATTAAAAATTAAATATCAGACATAATCATTCAGTACTTTATACTTCATTATATTTTACAATAAAAAAAAAATATATTTAGTATTCAGTTAATTTTTGCAAAAATTTCAATAAAACTTCAAAAGCTTTAATGACAGTAGTTGGTCAAAAGAAATTTTAAATTGGATTCTGAGGAATGAAAGAAGAATGA
Organism: Thereuonema tuberculata; assembly: GCA_023159025.1. Lineage (NCBI taxonomy): Eukaryota > Metazoa > Arthropoda > Chilopoda > Scutigeromorpha > Scutigeridae > Thereuonema > Thereuonema tuberculata. The sequence goes on along the minus strand of JAFIDM010000004.1, from coordinate 14,036,411 downwards.
GAAAGAGTCCGTAATGTAGACGGGTGGTTGAAATTAAATTTTTTGTTGCATTCGACTGAACAGCTTTTAACCAAAAGAACTGGAAAAATCTCGCAGACTTCATCCTGCAAGACTGAAAATAGTTGATATATATATATATAAAATAACTTTAGCAAAAAACATATACTTCATTACATTGTTTTTCTTAAAATAATATTTTTAGGTGATATAGAATTTATTTCTTCTATTTCTCATGACTATTATTTTATATTTCTAGTATATTAAATTTATTTGCAATTTCAGAGCAGAATCATGAAACCGACAACCAACTTTAAAACAGAATTAAACGATAAGTCTGCAAAAACATTCATTGCAAATTATGGAAAGCAAAGAGTTTGAGCTTTGTGCTATCTATAGTTCTAATTAGATTTGTACTGTTAAATTTCTTAAGTTTTCTTTCAACAGCAAATATCTCAAATTTACTGAAATTCCTTTGATTGTTGCGTATTTAGATGTTTTGTTAGTTTTAACTGAAGTCATAATTTAAGGAAATGTAAATTTATTTTTATGTAATATTGCTGCCTGCCGATTTTCACCGCTGGCCAAAATCGTCAGCAACGGGGTGGGTGGGGGTCAGGTGAGGGTCGATGTCGACTTCACGGCATGCATTGGACGGACTTCAGTTCACTTGGCGACGGGAAGGGACTGACTTGCCGGCCTGGCAAATCGTCTTCACCTCGGGGAAGGTCTGTCTCGGTCTTCGGATTTCGAATAACTTCGGCCTCTTGTTTGCCGGCAACGTCTCCTGGCGTTGGCCGGCTCTGAGCGAGGTTAAGCGGGGAGTGTGGTCTGCCAATCCCCGCTGAACTGAACGGCGATACCTCTCGTCTGCCGCCGGCGTCGTGACTTATGTACGCCGGGCTTCTCGGCTTCCAACACGGGGAGGGCAATTCTGCTGTCCGCGTTGGAGATGGCCTCAACTTCTCTGGTTCCAAACGACTATGGAGAGCTTCTCCCGTGGCTGGCTTGCCACCACACTAACTCATCTACTCTTTCTCCGGCTTGGAGAAACACTTGCGGCTCGCTTGCCGCCAAACACCAACTCGGTTCTCCTAACTGGAGACCTTTGCGGCTCCTGCCGCTGAGACGAACTGACTTTCAGGCGCTCCGCGCCTAGTTTTATAGGCGTAGGATAGGTCGACTCGGCCGAGGTACGCAGGGAAGGTCGAGTCGACTGCGCTGAAGGGGGAGCGGGCAAAATCACCAGGTAACAATATTAGTTAAACAAAAGTGACAGGAGTAATGAAATGGGAGTGGTTTACAAAATCGACTGTATGAATTGTGGAGCTTTTTATCTTGGGGAGAGTAAAAGAACGATCAGGAAAAGGGTATCTGAGCATGGTTATTATATAAGAAATAAAATGATTGAAAAATCTGAAATAGCTGAACATTGTATTAATAAGGGTCATTATATGAATAATGAAGTCAAAATTATGTATGTTGAAAAAGAGCCTAAAACAAGAAAAATAGTTGAAAGCATTTGTATTAGAAATACTAAAGATAGGAATTTAAATAAGAACGATGGAGTGGAAGTAAATCAGAACTTAGGAAGAATAGCTAATAATTTAATAAATGACAGATGTTTACGTTGCCGTAACTTTGTGAAATGTGAAGAATTAAATTTTTGCCATAAATACTAATAACACAGCTTATCACACTGCGGTACACTGTAAAAATAAGGGACATAGTATTCAAAATAAAAATGTGGTTATTTTGGGTCGATACAAAGATGATTATCTTAGGAAGTTCCATGAGCCAGGAACTATCAAAATTATGGGTAGTTATAATCAGGAACTTTCTATCCAAAATATTCTGGACTATGGGCTTTAGTATCATGTTTAAGCAAATATTAAATGTTAGCCTCATTGGAAAAAGCGTACACATTGCGGAGTTTTCCGAACACCAGGAGGAGAGTGGCTTTAGCGACTTCCGTGTTTAGTTAGGCTCCTACGGGTTAGGGATATCGTACATGAGGTAGGAGAGGTTTTTATTTTTTTAATGATGTGTTTTGAGAAAGAAACCACGACATTGCGGTTTTGAAATGTGCGTAAACTGTTTTTAGGGTTTTTATGTGCATTTTGATTGGCGTTCATGTGCATTTTGATTGATTTAATTTGATTGGCGTTTTTTTTTTTTGTTTGTTTGTTCTTGTGTCGATATTGTTGGCTATTTCAAATCTTGTTCTAACAACACGTTAAATTTATATTATAATTAAATTTTTAATTACAATTATGTTGGACTGTTTTAATAGTTTTTATTGTAAGGTTTATTTTAAACTTTAACATTTCTTATGTTCTCTTGCTCGTTTCTACAAATTGTTATTTTATCGAAAATTTTATATACTTTTTGACCTGATAAAGGGAAGACGTTATTATTATTCTTCTCGAAAAATTCCTATTTTAATAAATGTATTTTATATCCATACATTTATCGGTGTTCGGGTTGTTGTCGTATAATATTAAGGAAATGGGTTGACTGCAATTTTATATGTGCTAATTTCAGGTAAATGAACTTCTAAGATTTAAATTTGCCTATAATAAACTGTCAGCTTCTTAAGGACTACATAAAGGTATAGGCTAAAAAGACTTTTTTGTTTTTGTTTTTAGGTCATATATTTCATAATTCTTTGGTTTGAAGTGCATACATACATATAATATGTAAATTTTAAAAAACTAAGCTCAACAATGATTTCAAACACCAATATCTCTAAAGTTGTATTAAAGCAAAGTACAGAGCAAACATTATGAAGACAGACTTTATTACATTTTATGTGAAAACATGTACAGATTCCTCTCAAATTTTGAGAAACACACTACTCTCTCAATTGAGAGGCCTTGGCACCCTTCCCCTTCAATAATAATGATAATGACTGAATGTGACAGAGCTTGTTTCCTAAAGCTTAGGAATCTGAATTATACTAATGCAGCATATATTCAGCACAGGGTCTTGTATAATTTTCTGAATGTAAATATTAAGTATGTGCCTTACAATCAGCTGACAATGATTAAAAAAAAAAAAACACACACACACACACACGATGATGTTCATCTGATTAAAAGTGAAATTCGAGACTTTATCTAAAACATATTATATTTATGTATTTATTTCAGATCACATTCTCACACACACACAGACACAAAAAATCCCACCTTGTATTAGATTTTAATCTCTTCTTTTAATTTTTTTTTAAGCTTTTCGCAGAAAGCATTTGTGATCATAAAACAAACTACAGTTAAAAAAAAAAAAAAAAAATGCATGTTACATTAAAAGTTCCAAAGTAAATTATAAATGAAAGCAAGCTGTTAAATTTCAAGTAACTACTTTTCTCAGCAAATAAATTAGAAAATTTCCCCAAATTTCAAAAATAAAAAAAATCTGTGCACCATCTGATTAGAAATAAAATTATTCTTAAACTTTTAAGAAATTAAGACTATTTATTCATTGATGGAAACAATAACTTGGAAAAGAAACTAAGAATATGTTTAACTTTTTTTTTTTTTTTTTTTTAATGAATCTTAAGTTTCCATTGTCTTAACTATACTTTTCATTGTCGTTCTTTAGTTTATCAGAGGCTATATTGCTGACAGCTACATATTTTAATAATTTACTTTAATTAGAATCTTAACAACGTAACATCTCATTTAAAACAAATTTGATTATCAAAATTACAAAGTAACTTAAAGCTATTATGGATGTATGTGCTTTTTTTTTTTTTTTATTGAAATATAAAATTCAAAAACAAAACCTAGTAAATGAAGTGAATAGACTCTAACAATGAAGACAATTGCATTGCATCTAACATTTGCAGGGAAGAGTAAAAGGAGGAAAATACTAATTTAAATCCCCAAAGAGAAAAATATGTAGCTAAATGTAATTTTTATAAATTTAATATTAATCAACAATGTTAATGTTAGTAATAACAAAAAGAGATAAGATTCCCCCAACTCCTTTAGGAGAAACACTATATAAATTTTGTGAATACTGATACTGTTAATTATGAATTGAATCGTAATTAGAAAATGTGAAGAAGAAGCTAATAATCACCATCAAAACATACTACAAATGCTAAGGAGACTGGACTGTAACATTTTGTGGACAATGTTTTTGTTAAAACGTTAATTTAAAAGTAATCCTTTAAGAAACAAATTAACACTGGCCATAAAAATCAGAAAAAGAAAAAAGAGAAAAAAAAATCTGTGGTTTAACAAATTTTAACAAACTTTTTTCTTTGTTTTGATTTTGTTTACAAGTCTTAGCAGAAGGTGAAAACTGAAGAATACTTATTGAATATGCAAGTAATCAACATTTCAAAAAATTACAACTGTCACTGTCAACAAATTTAAAAAGAATCCTGATGGATAGAAGATTAAGTGATGATTATCAATGTGATGATGAAGGAGAGAAGGTGATTGCTTCTAAAATAACCTTTTAATTTTTTTTTTCTTAATGCGAGCAAAAAAACAAAAAAAAATTGGCACTGTCAACTGAAAGATCACACACACATACAGAGAATAAAAAAATATATTTTAATTAATTTTTGATATATTTTAAATGTTAAGATGGAAGGCTGTGGACAACTTTCTGAATAGTCCTTCGGCAGAAAGGGCAAGGTTTGCCTCTCCTCTTTAACTTTTTTCCACATGGGAAACAACACATATGTGAAGAAAGGCCATGAACCATACTGGCATTTTTCGGATTTGCATAGCAAATACGACACACAATATTCTGATCCACAGACTTTTGACTAGAAGTTCCTTCTTGACTATCAGGCAATGACGTCTCTTGGCTGTCAGGTAATGACGTTTCTTGACTGTCAGGCAATGACTTTTCTTGGCTGTCAGGTAATGAACAAGAATCTATTAAAAGAGAAAAATATTAATAAAATTAACATTATACATTATTAACAAAACAAAACAAAAAAACCTCTCCTAAAGAAAAAAAACAACAACAGAAATAAGCAATGATAGGATAACTTATAATGAAACAAAGTGCTAATTATTTTCAATTATTTAAAATTAACCCACCAGTTTAATTTGAATAATTTACACCTATGTTTCAACAGTTAAAGAAAAAAGATAATAATGCACTTACAATATAAGGCTAATGGTAAAACATTTGTTTTTTAAAAAAATGCCTTTTTTTTTTCTTTTTTTAAGGAAAATTTAAATTTAAATCTTATGGAATTTAAAAATACTGGTTATCTTTTTAAAAAAACATTTTACTGGAAAAATAAAACAAAACATAATGTGAAGTATATTAAAAAGGGACACATTGGGTTTTCTTGTTTAGATTAAGCTAGATTTCCGAAATACTCTATCAGCCCCAAAATATCTGGACATTCCTCAACATTCCTAATAGCTCCACACTATGAATACAGCTGAATGGGTAGGTCAAGTAGAAATAGAAAAACAAGTCAATAGACAATGATTGCTAATAGAATTTGCAAGAATGGAATTTGATAATGGGCATTTACAATATATATTCACTGTGTGAATGACAAATTACAATACGCATTCTGACAGTTTCTCAAAAAATATACTAGTTTGAAAGATGCCAGAAAAATTATGGCTACCAGCGTAGTTTAACAGTGAATTTGGAGAAGATGACACTTGGTTTAATAATACTTCTTGTGCTCTGGAATGCTATTCTAGTAGATATTCAACTACAGTGGAACCACAATGCTTTAGTGGAACCACAATGCTGCGAACAATTTAGAGCTCCAACATAGATCAGAAGTTTTTATTATTATAATAATAATAATGAATCATTTCTTCAAGGGCAATACATTCGGGCATAGTTTTATAAAAGGAAATGGAATGACCAACTCCGAGATAAAAAAAGTACTATGTTCATGTTACATATGTTCTAACACTGCTGTAGTCAAACTGTGAAATTAATCTGGAAGCACTGATATTAGGCTGAAAGTAATCTCATGTAAGAATGTGCAGCTGTGAAAGTCTCTTGAGGCTCTACAAAACTTTACCAAACTGAGTTTTTTTCCAACAGTATTCCTACAATTGAGCACATCATATGGTGACAGTAGTAAGTCTTTCAAAAGAGTTTAAAATGGGAGAGATAAGCACTCAAGATAAGTAGTTCACTAAGAACTGTTCGCCAATGTACATGCCCTGACTGAATAAATACTTAAAAAGTTTCCTAACCTGCAATGGAAAATCATGCCCAGCCATTTGTATTTAAACATGAGATAAATTTCAACATATTCATTTTTTCCACACACATAATATATCTACAGGGTGTTTCCAAACTTAGGTTACAGAAGAATAAGGTATATAGAGGATACGAAAACAAACAGTTTTCATTCTGTAATGCGTGTCCAATCTTTCACTGATACAGCGCTACAACTGTTTTAGTGTTGAGGCTGGTAGACAATCGTTCCTGGAAGGGCCACTGCCACCCGCCTATTTGGAGTGTTGTGCATTAGAGAAGATGTTCAAAGTGATGCCCCTCTTGTTCTACACAATAGAGCGTAGTCAGCACTTTGGCTGATGCACTTGTTCAAAAATGCCAGGTGTACTACAGATGGTGCTGTAGTTTTTGTAGTTGACGTAGTTCACTGACTATATCAAAGGGTGTGGCTTACATATGAGACTTTTTAAATGACTCGTTCAGAAGGAATCAATAAGATCGTGGAGGCAATGGGACTGGGATCTCGATTACCAATCCGTCTTTCACAAAATTTTTCCATTAGGCGTCGTAGTGCCATGATACTGTTTGTCAGGAAGTTCCGGTAAAGATTACATGTCAAATGATTTGCAAGACGTGTAGACCAATGAGTATGTCATTTACGATGCCACGCCACACACTGACACTAATTCGCACCTGAGTGGAATGCAATGGAATGTGGACTTTTCTCTGCGCAAATGTGCTGGTTGTGTGTGCTAAAAACATCATCCCGTGTGAACATTGCTTATCAGTGAACAAGACAACTCGAGAACAGGGGTATCACTGCACATTATTGTAAAAACCATTTGCAAAACTGGCATCTTCATGGATAATCCTCCAAGTTAATACCCTAAACACGTTGTGGGTGAAAGGGGAAGAATCCACCACACCGAGCTGTGACTTAACAAAATACGAGGTGCAACTGCACATGTACTGATGGAAGGTTCATATGCCACTGCCTAATAACGTCCTCTATATCAGGCGTCACAGAATGAGATCGTCTTGTTTCGGACATGTTTGCATGCAATGAACCTATCTCACAAAGTCGATGGTCAAGCCATTGGAACATGGTGTGAGCAGGATATCTGCCTTGGGGAAACCACTCCGTATACATCCTTGCAGCTATTTGGTAATGTTGATCTGCAGCACCATACATCAAATGCATGTCTGCAAGTTCCGTCAGACTGTACTGCTCCATTATCTGCTCAAATGTTGATACTCTGATGACTGTACTTTGAATGACTAAGTGCAGTAAACAGCAGATAATCACGAACCAACGTGCATGGCAACAGACTGTCACACATCACACCCTCCCGACCAACAGCCACAACACTAAAATGACTGTAAAGCCATATCGGTGAAAGGCCAGACACATATTACTTAATGAAAACTGTTTTTGTACCCTACATCTACCATATTCTTCTGTAACATACGTTTGGAAGCATCCCGATTCCATACACCTCTATGATTCAATGATATATTAGTATTAATAACTTTATATTATGTAATTATTTTAAATTTATTTATCAATTGCTGAAGAAAGATAAACAGAAAAATTCAAAGGACTAATTCAAGTCCAATATTTTTATTACATCGCTTTTTTTTTTTTTCTTTAAAAATAAATCATTTAAAAACGTTATAAATTACTATAAATGCATTAAAAATTGCTATAAATAAATTGAAATTTCCTTTATTCAGGCATTACAGAACACAGATTTATAAAATTCCATGAATAAAAATTCAAAACTGACATTCAGCTGTTAGTCTAATATCTGAGAAACAATCTTATCTACATTTGAAAACAAGATATAAAACCTTTTCTTGACTCTTTCATTTTTTTTTTTTTTACTTTATAATGAAACACTCACTAATGTATGGAGTTTGTATTCCTGTATTATTACTTAAAACAATAATTCAAGGTCACAATTGTTCTCTGAGCATAATTGTAGTTTCTTAACATTTTCAGGTCGGAAAAAGCTCCCATGCTTTTTCGCACATTTTCAAAGTATATGTATAATGAACACAAGAATAATTGGAAAATGACTTTGGTTTAGTGATAAAGAGCTAATCTTTGTCTTCAAAGTTGTACGTTAGATTTTATTGTAAGTATTGTAATAAACAAGAAATTTAGTTATAAAGAAGGGTTAAAAATTGAGGCGTCAAAAAGTTTTACACGATATCTCTATTAGGAAAAAAATTACAGAATATGACAAATTAGAAAAAAATATTACTGAACAACATAAAATTATATTTTATATTGTTATAATTATATTAAAAATAATAAAAAAATCGAGCTGTTTCCAAATTATTTGAAAATGCTATACACAGGCTTCCAAAACACATGTGACTTCGGTTGAGATTCCGCAAAATATTAATGACAGCAAATGCCATCTATTGGGAGATTTTTTAACTACAATAGTATACATACATTTGCGCTAGGTTGATGCTCATATAAACACCTCAAAAGGGAAACAAAGCAATGGGAAAGTCACACTCTGAGACTTGCTGAGCAACATAAATTTAGGAAATCTATAGCTGCCTGTAGAACCTATGGGCAAAGATCCCAAAGTGTTATCAACAAGCATTTAGTCTTAAAAAGAACCATGTTTAAAAGATGATGATCTGAAGGTGAATTTATTTACCATTTAATTCTTTTTCTGACAGCTTTGAAGAAGAAATTTTTTCTTCCCCATTACTATTGCTTTCATCTTCTGAATCACGACAAGCAATCTGAAAAAAAAAATCATATTTAATTACAGCTAATAAAAGATGATCTAAATTGCATTATTATTATTTATTATATCTCTTCATAAAATCTCAGCAACATTTTAGGCTCTTTCTTCTTCATTAGATTAGGGGGCGTCCATTAATTATGTGAGTTCAAAATAAGGGGGGGGGGGGTCAAAAATAATTTCCAAAAGTGGATACAAGAATGAACTCAGCAGTATATGTAGGATATATATATATATATATATATATATATAGCATCTGTCTAATAGTGTTTGCGCTGCTCTTGCACAAGTCATTTTAAAAATAAGATTTTGTTTCATTTTGGATGCATACAATTCCATAATTCATCATGGTGTCCAGTTCTCCTTTTCAAAATTGTTAGAAAAGTAAAGAATTTTAATTTTGTTATTAGTTGTAACTCAATTAATAGTTTAGTTCAAAATTTGAACTGTAAAAACTTCAATCGGACAAAGAGAATAAAATATCAAGTCCTGCAGAATCTAACACACAGCGTGGAACTTCAATATTAAATTTTAAACAAAGGAAATAAGAAGAAGCAATATATAAAGACTACTGGCAAATAAATTATTAATAAGTTTTTTTTTTTTTTTTTTTCAAGAACATGTGGTAGACAAAAATATCCTAAAAGTGCTTTTTCTTAGGATTCTTCCAAATCCTGCAATTATCCTAAAATTTTCTACACTTCTTTTACCACCACTATTCAATTTCCCCATTAATAGCCAAGCAGGAGATAATGGCTTTTATCAATAGCAGCATGACAGCTCCAAATGGTAACCAATCCTTTCTTGTCAAGTTATGTTCATTGAAGATAATTACAGAAGTTTTCAAGTGCCAGCTGTTAACACTTCCAAGTAAACAGAGTACAAAAGTTACTTAAAATGTTATAGCATTTAAATGTCGCAATATGAAATTTTGGGTTTTATTGAAATTAAATTATCATTAGTTCAATTGAGAATCTGTTCATTATAGATATTGGAATAAATTGAAGCTTCTTGTATAATTAACTACACTGACAGAAATAGAAATCCAAACACCAACGGAGTAATGCCAGATGAATGAAAATTACACAGAATATATTTGCATTCATGAGTTATTACACTGATACCACTTTCAATGTAACAACTCGCATGATGTCTGTGCAGTGCATGCAATATGTAAGTTGAATGTTGTCCTTCTTAGTACCAATTGTAGTCACTGCCAGTTTAAAGGCAGGCGTCCACAAGCACATGCATCTGATTGTAGAGGCATGGGATGGTGTTCGATGGCTGCTGCACCTCTACAGTCAGATCGGCAATAGTCATTGTGGGTGAGCCTGAAGCCATTGTCCAATCATTTCCCACAACATGCTCTAGTGGCAAAGGATCTGGCGATCTTGCCGGTCAGGGTAACATGTTAACACCTCAAAAAGCATGAAAGTTAGTTGCAGCTGTGATATGGGAACGAGCGTTATCCTGTTGAAAAAGCCCCCACCCTAATACCAGCGGGTCCAATAATGACGGATGCAGCTTGCCAACAAGCATTCATCAGACCTCTTCCTGACCTGTGCAGACATCCATCGCTGGAATTGAGTAAAAATCGGCTCTGTCTGCGAGTACTACAGAGTTCCATTCTGCCCTCCAATGGGCTCTTGATCGACACCATTGAAGATGAATTGAAAGATGGGCAGAAGTGAAAGCCAACAACCCACTGGATGCAATATCAAGTAGACAATTCAGAATAGTTCTTGTGGTCTCATTGCAGCTTGAATTTCCACTGCAGACTCCTTGGAATCCTCAAGGGCCACCCTGCAAATACGCTGATTCTCTTTCTCCAGTGGATCGGAACCGCCCGGACCCTGGTATTTGTAGCAGTGCCTTCCATGGACCATTGCTGCCAACAGTTATACATGGAGACGACTCAACCCATTCTAGCTGTGATCTCATGAAATGAAAATCCACCCTCTCGAAAACTTACCACATGACCTTGTTCAAAGGGGTTAATTGCCAATTTGCAGCATATTCTATAGTTGTAGAACCCGTTACCATAGCCTTTCACAATGACAGTAATGCTTACAAACAGCTCCACATGTGGCTACTGGAAAATTCCATTACACATTTTCTATAGTGCTGCATGCACATCATGTGAGTTATTACATTGATACCAGTTTTAATGTCACAACTCATGTAGACAAATATTGTGTGTAATTTTTATTCATCTAGCATAACTCATGTTTTAGTGTTGGGTTTTACACTGTTCTGTCAGTGTAAATAAATGTTTTAACTGTTAATATTAACAACTTTTCACTATTTCAAAACAACCACTGATTCAATTAATTATGAAATACAATTGAGTAATAAAATAATAGCCAATTAATGGATAATTACTAATGAAGAGGAAATTCACTTACATCAAGCAAAGAGGAAGATTTATTGTCTGTTGTTAAACCAATGTCCTTCAGAGAATCACTTGGTGCTGACACAGAACGACGTAATCTGTGCCTTTTACGAGGCACACAAGGTCTCCGCTCTGGTAACCAATTGTTCCTAACATCCCAACATCGCTCACAATTTCTATAATGTGGTTTATTTAACCGACCACATTTTTCACATTTCCACTTATCCTAAAATTCAATAAAAATATTTACAAAAAGAAATTTTGAGGGAGAACAGAAAGAATGATATTGCTTTAAACTATAGTTTCTAAAATAATTTTCAGAAATTTTTTAAACCCTTCAAACTGCACAAATTATTCATTTATGAAAAGAAAAATAATAAAACTTAGGAAATAATTATATAATAAAAATTGTGTGAAAACCAATTATATTATAAGCCAAGTTATGAATGCAGAATGCAAGGTATATATATATATTTGAAATGTTAACTCAAATGTTTAAGCAATGAAAGGACTTCTATAATCTTTATGAAACTGACCGACTTTAATCACGTTCACATTACAGCATTTACATATTTTATAAAATACTTTGAATGCATATCAAACTTTCTGAGATTAAAAGCAGTGAAAATTTAATAAAAAAAATAAATCAGCATGAAGAAAAAAAGGGATAAGTCAAGCTGCTGCCATATATTCAAAAACTTTTTACAAATTATATGCAAAATACATGGAAATTTTGATTAAATCAATAATTTAATTAAAAAAACTGATTGTCTAAAAACAATCAGATTATCATCTTGCACCATTTTCAAACAGCTACTTTATAAGGAAACAGGTCAGTGACTTAAAATACTTTGTAGTGAGCATGTTCTTCAAATTTCAGAATTAGAGAGAAATTGTTCTTTACTGAAACTTCAAAACAACTTGAAAGAATTCAAAAGACGATACAATTAACATAAAAAAATATGGAATTAAATAAAAAACTAATTAAAGATTGATGGTTTTTCTTTTCAACAAAAACTGTCAAGTTTGATATAGTGTACTCTAGTCATTTGCAAAGACTAAATGAAATAAGTAATTTTTGTTTTTGTTTTTGAATAACGGAATAATGGGGGAGGGGAACCCCAAAAAACTTACAGCATTGCTGATTTCAGGATCTGAATCGTATGATCCATCATTACTACTGTCATCGGCCCAGAAGCCAATATCAGAATCATCTTTACAGATGATAAATGCATCAATTGTTATATCCTAAAAAGAAATAAAAGTTATTTAATTTTGATTTCACAAATAGAAAATTTATTATTATAAAGAAAAAAAATAAAATTCAATTACATATTAAAAATCTCAATTCTCAAGTTTTTACCATTTCTTAATTTATGTGATATTTTTACTTAAATCTTTGAAATTAAGTTATAAACTGAGATTTAAATTCAAAATTTGATTAATTCAAAAATAAAACTGAGTGAATTAATACTTCAAAAAGATAAAATTATCTTACCTCAACAAAAGAAGAATCGCTATCTTCGTCCTTCTGACTTTCATAATCTGACAATACTTCATACTCAATTGCGAAAGTATCATCACCACCATCCGAATCCAGAAACCACAAATCATCACTTGAATCTTTTGCTGAGGCAGTTTCAAAACCCTATATTAATAACAATTAATTTTACATTTTTCTGTCTTTCTTTCTTTCTTTTTTTTTTCCTTCTTTTTGATAATGTGCACATTCAATTTATAATAAGGCTATGGGGAGTTTCAAGAAAAAAAAACATTAATACTTAAACTATTCTCAGGATACTCAATCTTTAAAAAATGAAATCAAACTCAAATTAAAAGTAACAATATTTGGAAAAATATTACTTAAAATCAAATTTCATATATCAAAATTAAAATAAGTAAAAGTTTGATATATGAAATTTGATTTTTTTTTTCAAAAACCTTAAGGGAAAAAAAAAGCCTATAAATGATTTAAGTTTTATTTCACAATAAGTTTCAATTAAGATTCTAGTAGTAACAACAACAATAATAATAATAATAATAATAATAATAATAAATACATCAATTCACAGTTTTTAGTTAACACAAAAAACAATTAACTCCTTACAATTTGCAATCTATCAAACACTTGCACTGTTAAAAGTGACATTACCTATTAATTGGCAAGCAAAGCTTATTTCTCTCATGCCATTATAATTCAAGTACAATCATCCTATTAATAGGCAAAAATTGTCCATCCGGATGTTTGTGTTTCTAGGTATGTTTGTAATCAATGTGTGCTTTAATTTCCTTATTATTAAAAATGTGATTGCTGGGAATTGGTTGCAATTGTTATGATTGTTGTAGAGCTGTATTATACATGTGCTTGTTGCGCATGCAACAGACTCAATTGTTGGGCGTAGTGTGATTGTTGCTAATGGAGCTTATAATATAGGCAAAAAATGGATGTTTGTCATCAATCAAAGTGGAGAGAGTCGGAGAGAGAATATTTTATTAAGTGGAGTAGTCCAGTGGCTAACGTTCCTGACTGAGATTACGGAGGTCCTCCGTTCGAATCCAACGCAAGGCGAAAAAAAAGAAAGAAAAAATAATTTCAAATTCATTAGAAAAGAAAAATTAGTTGATTTAATGCTGGTGCATTGTTTAGTACTTTTTTAAACTTGTATACAAAACAAAATAATCTTTAATTATTATTTTAAATCAATCCAAAAATTGTAATTCAAAAACAAGTAAAAACAGGATACTTAAGTATAAACAAATCTCCTTATAAAAAATGAGCTTAGAACATCTTTTTCTATCTTGTGTTTTTGAAAAATTTTACGGTATTTCAAAAAGGTGGAATTTGTTTTACTTCCGTGAATACTTCACAGGTTGCAACTAGTTTCAATTAAGTCCTGATATGAGTAGAGGATATCATATTCGCACTCAGCATAGGGGATTTAGGATAGAAAGTCCCCAATTTTGTCCAATTACTACCTTATCCTGATCCAGTACTGGCCACCTACAACTAGAAATAGGAAGTTTACCAAACTTCCAGGCCATGGGGAGTTCACTTCCAAACTTCCATGCCATGGGGAGTTCAACAGGTATGACGCATGAGGCTCTGTTTGGGCCATGGGCATTTCAGCAACCCTAATAACTCCTCCCTACAGAATCTCCAGAAATGAACTCCATGACTCATTTAACATTTTACACATTTTAACAGCAGGAAAATCTTTTATCATGAGTATAATAATATCAATTACTTCCAAGAAATTTTTTTTATTATAAAATAGAAATCTGTGTTACAACTTGAAATATAACGCCATTGGAAAAACAACAGTTATCTGCTTTGGTCTTTCCTACATTTTAGCTTGGTTGTGCATCAGTGGAAGACAACAAGTTTTAGATAAGTTAAATCAATATTTTGTACTCAAAAGCAACTCCACTCTTGTTTTCCAATGGAAAGAACAACATCCAGACTCTTCCAAGCTGAGTTTCTAAAATAGCACAAATAAAATTTAAGCATTTCAGTTTGGCCACATCTTACGTTATGGATGAAGTAACTCCAAGAGTCGATCTGATTCTCAGGAATTGCCTAAATAATGATTTTGAAATTAGCTGATAAATAGTTAACTAAAAAATAAATACAAGACAATCACTTTGGATCCAATGACTAACGAATACTATCCTTCAAGTTATCGTTAGTTGAGTACCATTGTATCAATTAAAAGAATGGCATAATTTTTGGTAATCTTTGATCTATATGGAACATCCTAATCAGTGTATTGTAAAATGTAATCCGTACTGTCTGTCCGTACATAAGGGTATTACAATGCAAATGATACAGCAGAATTATTATTAATTGGGATAAGGAAAAAAAGAACCAAACAAGGAACCAAGACTGGACAATCTAAGAGCTTCCAAAACTGCAAGAAATTAAATTGTGAATTATCAAAAGCCAGCAGAAGTGTTTTTTATTTGGAAGTCAAGGCATCCATCTTTCTAGATTTCTTTCATTCTGCCCTGATTTTCTTTGAGTAAAATCAAAGGAGTAACCTTAAAATTGAAATTCATTTCATCTGCTCTGGAAACAAAATCAATATACTGAAAGGGAAAAAAAATGCTGATTTACTATTACAAAACTGTCCCCTTATTAAGACTTGCTAGAATAAAAAAAAAAAAGAAGCAAACTGCAGCTAATATTGGAACTCTGTATAAATAAAACCTTCACTACTTGACAGGGTGTCTACTGAATCTCAAATAAAAAATTTAAGGACAATTCCCGTACATTTAAGGACATTTTCACAAAAATTCTGTTCAACTAAAAAAAAAAACCCTCTAAACCGATCTGTTAGACTAAAAAAAAAAAAAAAAAATTCTAAAAAAACTCTCATGCTGAAAATTTAAGGATACAGTCTGATTCTTTAAGGACATTTCCCGTACATTTCATGTCAACCCAAATTTCTCATACAAATCCCGGATTTCCCGGTTGGTAGACACCCTGCTTGAACATGTGTTCATAAATGAATACAAATGAATTTCAAGAATTATTCAAAAGAAAATTAATTTCCAGTACTAAAAAGAGGAAGGTGAATCAGTTACCTTAATCATTGTAGTTCTTACTTTTAAGAAACCTAACATTTGAGTCTCCAGAAGAAAATCAGATAAGACACAAGCTGAATAGTGCTCGATTTCATTCTTGTTCAACACTTCATTGCTTTACAATAATGAATTAAGTGTTCAGATGACACATCTGTATATAAACCAATGATCTTTAATTCTTTGGAAGTAATAAAAGTCAACTGAAATGATGAAACCAAATACAGCTTAAAGTAATAACATACTACAGAATCAAGAATCTTCATTCATCTTGCTCAATTGCAGATTTGCATCAGAACTATTTGATGGTACAATCCCTATACTTGAGATGATAACTGTAACAACATGAAGACTATCTAACTGGCTAGCAACTAGAAAAGAGAGCAATTTCAGTAATTATTTCAACTATATATTAAAAAAAGCTTCATTTCATTTAAAATAATTATTTGCCAAAAATGGCACTAATGAAATTTTTTTTATAAAATTTTTCTTTTTCTAATCTAACATTTATACCATAGTACCTTTCATTCGTTTATCTGTTGTCTTCCGTACTACAGAACAATTAGGATAAAATTCTTTTTATAAGAACTGTTACTATTTATAAGATGCCAATCAATGTTTAAATCGTCCTCACTTGAGTTAAAGTGGAATTAGTCAGAATTCTTAAGTGTCCAGAGATGGCAGTTATAAGACTCATAAAAGCAAATATCAAAAACTCATTTACTTTCAAAATTTATTTGGTAATTCACTCAACAACAGACAAATTCGTAAGAACAACTAAACTAATTCCCAGTGATTCAAAAATGTCTGCACTACACTAAACGAATATCAAAGCCACCAATTTTAAAGTTTTCCAACTTTCAGTTTCAAAATTTGTTTTATAGGGACCACTTCCAAGTGGCACCAAAAATGTGCAACAGAAATGAATCTCTCTGCGAAAACATATTAAGAGCTACTTGTCCAGGTATGCTTCACTGCAAGTGAATTTCAGAAACTTACTGGCAATTAGTATCCAAATGCTCAATAATCTAAATTTAATCTTAGTAAAGAAAATCTGACAAGCATTTATAGAAGTCTTAAGACTGTTTTGATACCTTATAATTTCAGAATATAGGACAAGTGACAATGGATGGACAGAGGAACAAGAAGCATATACAGTAAATCCTTGTAATCCACTGATTCTGATCATGCGGATTCACTTTTATAAAAGTGGAACTCATTTTGGTTTACACATTATCTTTTGTGACCCTGTGTAGTAGCAAAAAAAATTCTGAGAGGTCTATTGCATAGTGTCGAAACAAGTTCCACCAAGGGAAGCTGAAGTCTTATTCTCGTAGCTTCTATTTTATTGAAAGTCTTCACATCATTCTTATGATATTCTATGTGTTCTCAGTGTTTTACATTGTTATTGCAATTAATTTCTTAAATTTCAACAATGACAAATGAAAGTGTTCCAGCAAGTGTCCCTAAGCGCAAATGTGTTTGACGAGCTAAATGGATAAGATTCCTCTGCCCGACTTCCTTCATTCTGGAAATCTGGTTGCAAACCAGATGGTGAAGAGAGTCTGTGAAAATCTAATCCCATCTTATCATAGGATCAATGTTTCAGTAGCTGCAGTTTCCATTATCGTCACATTTTCCAGGAACGTAACCTCTGAGATTAATGAGAAATGATTTCAAAATATACCATTTGCCATCATCATCATTAGATAAATAGTCCAAATGTTAAAAATGGGCCTTTCTCTCAAATGGGACTCAAGTATCATGTACAGAATATTTTTCTTTTTTGAAGTGATAAGCAAGCGATGGCAATAGGTTTCTTTGGCAATTCTGAAAGGTTTTGCAGTGCTTGTCACACACAGACTGGATGCATGTTGTAGATTGGTATTTTCAACCTAGTAATCTCAATAAGCAATATTTCTGCACTAGCTATGATACTTATTATTATTATTATTATTATTATTATTATATGGACAAACACCGAACTCGAAGCACTACAACGTACAACACGCACTACATTCATAAAACACAACATGCACCACCCAAGTCCGCTACAGAAAGGATGACTTCCTCGCAAGGAGGGAGGGCGAGGACTCGTCAAACTCATCACCCTACATGCAAAACAAGTACACACACTTAGGGAACACTTCCACCAAAGAGCACAACACTCCTCACTCCACTCAGCCATTGTCAAGGCTGACACACACCTCACACCCCTGGACCTCGAAAACCCTTCTCCAACACTCGCCACCCCAAAAACCCACACTCAGCAGCTGCGTGAATCATGGGCTCATAAGGAACTCAAAGGCAGACATCGCCACGAACTCAGCCAGCCTCAAGTCGACATGAAAGCGTCGAACAGATGGCTGACAAGTGGCGAGCTGTTTGGGGAGACTGAAGGGTTCATGATTGCAATACAGGACCAATTCATCTCCACACGCAACTACAAGAAATATATTCTACACGATGAAAACAAACATGACGACAGATGCAGGAAATGCCACACTACGCTTGAGACGATCGACCACATAATATCAGGAACCTTCTGTCCCAAACAGACTACCTCCACCGACACAATGAGGTAGCATCGATTGTTCATCAACAGCTAGCACACAAACACTCACTTATTAAGAACATGGTCCCATACTACATATCCTCACATAAGCTGTACTGGGATCGCCCCATTCACACAGATAAAACCATACATCACAACAGACCTGACATCACACTTGTTGATAAGGTCAACAAACAGACCTATCTCATTGAAACTGGTGTGCCTATCAGCAAGAACATGCAGAAAACTCCTGCAGACAAGATAAACACCGATCTAACACACGAGCTCCAGAAGCAGTGGAGGCAGGACCGAGTACGTGTTGTACCCATTGTCTTGTCCGCCACTGGTCTGGTGCCTCACACATTGCACCACAGTCTCAGCACACTAGGACTTCACAAAACACTTATGCACAACTCCAGAAAGCTGTGATACTCAACACAACACGCATAGTTATGAAATTTATGGACACAACCACACATCCCTAATCATTCTTGCACACGTCTTTACACTTGGCAATATGTGCTTTGGTGCTTGATCTGCCATATTGTTTTTGCTGGGGAAACCCAAGGTTTGAAACATACAAACATAATAATAATAATAATAATGACTGAATGAAAGCCAGAAATACTTTTATAACCACAATCTAGTCAGAACATAAAACAAGTACTCCCTCAAATACGGGTCAATTTCTAATCAGTGGCATTTGACTTTTATGATGAAAGACAACATAATACCAAGAAAGGAAAGGTACTGTAGATAAACAGAAAGATGAACTAAAGTCTACTTAATACACAGAGGTATTTTGCTTTCATTTTGTCATTAAGTTAAAATGGTCTTATTTCCTTGCAAAATCCAAATCAAACATAGAAAACAAAACATGTTTTACTTCAATGACTACTTTTCCAAGAAGCTTATACAGTTATTAAAAAAGGATTTATGCAAAATAAAAACTACCAGGCAAAATTAATTACTATTCTCAAGAGTTTATCCCCTGAAAAATGTTCATTTATATAATTAGGAAATGTCAGCTAATTACCAATCTGAACTGAATGAAATTTAGCTCCAATATTTTATCCTGAAAGTCTCTAAATTTGTTTTATATCCGGTATTATGAAATGGGAAGAAAAATCTATAAAATGCACAAATTCGTTAGAATTGTTTGCTTTTAACGCATTGAGCCATTATCAAAAGCAATCTGGGATAGCTATTTCGTCCTCT
>JAFIDM010000004.1:13906478-14015746 GCA_023159025.1 Thereuonema tuberculata | reverse complement strand
AAAAAAAAAAAAAAAAAAACCCATTTTATACTTACCACATTTAATTTTACTGTATTATTCTTCATCAACATCTAAATTACTGGTTTTATGTAACAATTTATAACATGCACTTTTTGCTCTTTTTAATTCATCAGCATTAAAATTTTTGTTATAACAACAGTCCATATTTGACTTTGTAATTAAAAGAGTTTCTAACGTTTTTATGTTCATTGTTGATCTCCCCATAGTTTGATTTTTTTTTTAGTCTCTCTGTTGCAGCATTACTATGTGGCACCACTAGACGTCTACAGTCGTCTCGACCGCCATGGGCAACGGATCTTTTCTCTCGAAATTTTTGATTGTTTTTTTTTTTTTTCTAGGCAGATCTACATCTACATCCTTATTACTGCGTTTTAAAAACCGATCCATGATATAAGCGTATGCAGCTTTCAACAAATTTACGAACCGAATGAGAGTTAGCCGCCCGGTTTTTGTGAGATCTGCGCATGTAGCATCGATTATTCTGGTCAAGCACTTCCGTCGTGCGCTAATCGCTGGTTACTTAACAGAAGCGAATTGTATTTATAAATCCTGAAATCTAACAGACATAATTTGTAAATGAAAGTCTATAAATAAACAAGTATTTTTATAAATTAGAACTTCTCCGATAATTAAACGTTAGCCTACTATAAGTTAACTATAATTTCTTGGCGAGAACAGACGGCGGCGTCCATTTTGACAGGAAAGCGTAATTGATCAGCACATTTTTTTTTTTTTTTGAGAAAAAAAAATTAAGGATGAAAATTTCTGAATTCCGTAGCTTTTCCCCATTCTCGCGTAGTTTCGTAGTACTTACTTATTTTCCGTACAAACTACGGATACTCCGTAGAAGTTGGAGGGTATGTAACATGCACCACCCAAGTCCGCTACAGAAAGGATGACTCTTCCTCGCAAGGAGGGAGGGCGAGGACTCGTCAAACTCATCACCCTACATGCAAAACAAGTACACACACTTAGGGAACACTTCCACCAAAGAGCACAACACTCCTCACTCCGCTCAGCCATTGTCAAGGCTGACACACACCTCACACCCCTGGACCTCGAAAACCCTTCTCCAACACTCGCCACCCCAAACACCCACACTCAGCAGCTGCGTGAATCATGGGCTCGTAAGGAACTCCATGGCAGACATCGCCACGAACTCAGCCAGCCTCAAGTCGACATGGAAGCGTCGAACAGATGGCTGACAAGTGGCGAGCTGTTTGGGGAGACCGAAGGGTTCATGATTGCAATACAGGACCAAGTCATCTCCACACGCAACTACAAGAAATATATTCTACACGATGAAAACACACATGACGACAGATGCAGGAAATGCCACACTACGCTTGAGACGATCGACCACATAATATCAGGCTGACCCTTCTGTCCCAAACAGACTACCTCCACCGACACAATCAGGTAGCATCGATTGTTCATCAACCGCTAGCACACAAACACTCACTTATTAAGAACACGGTCCCATACCACAAGTACATACCACAAAGCATATTAGAGTCATCCTCACATAAGCTGTACTGGGATCGCCCCATTTACACAGATAAAACCATACATCACAACAGACCTGACATCACACTTGTTGATAAGGTCAACAAACAGACCTATCTCATTGAAACTGGTGTGCCTATCAGCAAGAACATGCAGAAAACTCCTGCAGACAAGATAAGTAAATACACCGATCTAACACACAAGCTCCAGAAGCAGTGGAGGCAGGACCGAGTACGTGTTGTACCCATTGTCTTGTCCGCCACTGTTCTGGTGCCTCACACATTGCACCACAGTCTCAGCACACTAGGACTTCACAAAACACTTATGCACAACTCCAGAAAGCTGTGATACTCAACACAACACGCATAGTTTTGAAATTTATGGACACAACCACACATCCCTAATCATTCTTGCACACGTCTTTACACTTGGCAATATGTGCTTTGGTCTTTGATCTGCCATATTGTTTTTGCTGGGGAAACCCAAGGTTTGAAACATAAAAACATAATAATAATAATAGTAATAATGACTGAATGAAAGCCAGAAATACTTTTATAACCACAATCTAGTCAGAACACAAAACAAGTACTCCCTCAAATACGGGTCAATTTCTAATCACTGGCATTTGACTTTTACGATGAAAGACAACAAAATACCAAGAAAGGAAAGGTACTGTAGATAAACAGAAAGCTGAACTAAAGTCTACTTAATACACAGAGGTATTTTGCTTACATTTTGTCATTAAGTAAAAATGGTCTTATTTCCTTGCAAAAACCAAGTCAAACGTAGAAAACAAAACAAAATATGTTTTACTTCAATGACTACTTTTCCAAGAAGCTTATACAGTTATTAAAAAAAGAATTCATGCAAAATAAAAACTACCAGGCAAAATTAATTACTATTCTCAAAGAGTTCATCCCCTGAAAAATGCTCATTTATATAATTAGGAAATGTCAGCTAATTACCAATCTGAACTGAATGAAATTTAGCTCCAATATTTTATCCTGAAAAGTCTCTAAATTTGTTTTATATTTGCTGTTATGTTTTTTTTATTAATTTCAGCTGATTAGATAAGACCTCAAAATTAAAAGAGTATTTTTGTTGAGATTAATAGAATTCAATAACAAGTTTCCCAATTTGTATTATTTCTAATCAAGCTAACAAAAAATAATACATAGCTTATGTATTATTATGTATACGGACTATGCAGAAGCTACGAATATGCTACATATAAGCTTAATAGTGAATATACATCAAAACAATGAAGTTTAAAGGATCTTCACTTTGATTAAAAGTGAAACTAAACTGCAAAAACCTGGGAATTGGTGAAGAGAAAAACTCGCTTAGATTTCTGCTATCTAACAAAAGTGATCATTTTATTTAGCACTCTATCTTAGTTCAAGAAAAATAAATATCTTAAGATTTCAGTAGGTACATGTACGTACTAGTAGCTACGTTTTTCTTTAATGCCAAGTATTTCTCTACCATATTTTAAAAATAAGTTTTTATAATAGACATGTGCTATTTTATTTATTTGGGGGGGGGGGGGGGGGCCAAAAAAAAAACAGAATGTCAGGAATTCTTGGGATAAGCCAAGCAATAGCTATTAAGTAGTTCTTAATAGGACCCTATTTAGAATAAAGTAAATCAAATGAATTATCAAGCTTTTCATGAAAAATAAACAAACAAAAGCTGAGATCTTGTTAGGTAAATACAGCAATACAATGTTTATAAAATAACAAATTCAGTATTTACCTGTATACTCATGGTGGTTTCAGTGCTACTGTCATATTCAGGAGCTGACATCAACTGTAAGTACATGGGCGATTCATCTTTTCTACTGAATAAGCTAGTAGCCGGCCTTTTCAAGGAAGGTTCCACTTCGTCAAAATCTAATTAAAAAAAAAGCATTGTCAGAACTGCAGTGACTATAATACATCTAAACTAGAATAAATTGGAAACTGAACAAAGACATTTACAGCAATCTAAAATTAATTATTTCCGGTTACTGTTTAATAACAGATTTAATTTTTATTAAATTTGGCCAACATTCAGTATTACAAAAACTATGTGGAGATTTCTCACAATGGCAACATATTTAAGAATATTAACGAATCTTTAAAAAAAAACATTAGGAAATCACACACACAAAAAAAGGGACTTAGGTGAGAAAATACAAATAATCTCTCAAAGCACAAAATTTACAAAACTCATTACTTGTAATTAGGAAAAATTTGCTATTGTACAAACCCTCAAATGTAATTCATCCTGAACCAAGTTAATTTTTCAATTAGAAGTGATAAATTTCAATATTGCTTGTTTCTTTAATCATGCATATACTTCAGTGTACAATTTTTAATGGCACAAGAGGAGGCTAAGCTGCACCAGAAATCAGGTATAAAATTGAGAAGTTGTTGAAAGGAAATTAACACATACAGAAGAAAGATGGAAGCGTTCAAGCCCATGCCAGAATACTAACCAAGGTTTGAGCATATCAGCCGAATGGCAGGTCATCACCTTGAACACTGGCTGTGCCTGAACAGCTAAATTCCCATAGCACTGATAAGTGGTTTTTATGTTGTTTTTTAAATTCATACATTTTGAGAAATTCTATGAAGTATACAAATTCTCAGCAGCATTAGTAATATATTAAGTAATGTTTTTAATAGATTAAAAATGAATCATACTTTTCAATATAGCTATTCACACAATATTAAGTTATTATTAAGTCCTTTTTTCCTTCCAATTATAATCATTCAGCCATATTTTTCATTCGGCATATGCCCTTCATTTTAAAGTTTTGTAAAAAAAGTTTTTTGATGTTTGAGAGGTAAAATTTTGTAAGAATTAATTTTTATTATTCACTAAAAGTTTAAAGTTAAAAGTGAAGAGCCCCAAGAAAAGCCATGTCATTAATATCAAGTCCTTTATATTGCTTTTATGATCAATTGGTCTTGCCATTTTACTTTACTTAAAACCTTGTTAGTTTATAATGACATAGGCTTTTGCTTTCTAATAATAGTCCAAATTTTCAAAATCGAATTACCTGAACCTTTCCTTTTGTTTCCAGAATCTTCCTCCAGTGCACGATCAGAAGAATCTATATAAGTGAATTTTTAATTAAAACAAACCCTTTGAAAGCAATCAGAAAAACCAAAGCATGCATGCAATGCAAATTTGTTTTAAAAATGCTAATTTGAAAGAAACCTTAGAATTACGTAATAGCATTACAAACCTCCTCCCTTTGACCCAGAATCACCTTTATTATTTTCAGGACCTGTAAATAACAATGGAATATAAGTCAGAATTATATAAACATACATTACACCATTTTTTTTTTTTTTTTTAACTAAAGCTATACCCTCCTCACTTTCTCAAATATTTGATAACTTAAAATTCTTTGAGAAATTAAAAGCCAATACCAATTTTCCAATTAAATTAATGTAAATATTTTTGCAGGTTTTTTTTTTAAAAGCTTAATTCTGGTTTTATTCTTCATTAATATTCTGTTAACAATTCAGCAACCATAACTAAATATAAAAAGTTTGAATTTTCTTGTAACTTGAAAAGACAGAATTTCAGTCTTACAAGTATAAATTAAGCGAAAAAGTTAACAAGCTGAATGGCATTCGTACACCATAACAGAAAATAAGGAAATGAAGATGAGCCAAAGCTGCAGACGGCCTCAATATCTTTAAATATTAAATATTCATAAAATTTCTACAAAAACTGTTTGTCTGGTTAACAGGTCTATGCACTGTTAGGCTAAACAGATAGTTTTAACATGAAGAAATTACTACTTTGGTACAGTATCTTTATTTTAAAAATTCCTTTTATTTTATAGCATTTCAATTTTTTTTTCTGTAATGCATTTATTTAATGGTAATTCAAAAAATCCTCCTTTTCTTCCTTGAATGGAATTAAAAAAAGAAAATTATTATTATTATTATTTTAAAGATCCATTTTTGTTATTCATATTTGTTCAAAATATATAAAACTGGCTGTTTTTTTGGAATTAATTAACATCAACAGCCACAAATAAAAAGTTTTAATGCTGATTCATTATTTAGCTCTAATGCACTGCAAAAGGTAAATTTTTGTAACAAGGAATAGCCAAAAATGACAAAAATGTTACAAGGGAAAAAAAAAAAAAAAAAAAAAATCAAAACATCTTATAAGATCATGCTAAAAGATGGAAACATTTTCAAGATACAGTAAAACTCACTTAAGATGCTCTTCAAGGGACCAGCTCGAAAGAGCGTCTTAAAGAGAGTTGAATGTCCAGGGACCGACTGAAAACAGAGTCTTAAGCGAGTTTTACTGTATTTGTTTTACAATGATTGCATCTTTTATAAAGACCTCCTGTTTTTGAAAGCTTTGGGGGGAAATAAATAAGGTGCTAATTAATACATAGTGAGTCAATCCTCCTATAAAAAAATGCCAAGTCTCCTATTCTAGGGAAATTTTATCTAAGCTATATGTTATCTCCTTTATTTGATTTTAAGCTTCAAATTCAGTTATTAAGTGAGATAAAGAAATTTATTCAAAATATAACTGCATAAAATGTACCAAACAAAAA
Source organism: Thereuonema tuberculata (assembly GCA_023159025.1). NCBI lineage: Eukaryota > Metazoa > Arthropoda > Chilopoda > Scutigeromorpha > Scutigeridae > Thereuonema > Thereuonema tuberculata. The sequence continues at coordinate 14,009,640 of JAFIDM010000004.1, read as the reverse complement.
TGTTTAAGTTAAATTACAGCACAACTCTATTATAACATCAACAAGAGCTTCATCTCAACACGAGACTTCAGTATTTCTGTGAACTAAAAATTGAGGAAAAGGCTTTGCTTCTAAAATGCAGAAGATGAAAGTTTTATTGATAGTTTTTAAGAGAGTTCTACTGTACTGCACTTTGACTGAATTGGTGATCTAACAATTGCTGGAGTCATCACTTAAGAATTAATCAATATAAACAATTCATGTGCAATTCACTAGCGATCATGTGATCCTGTTCTGGCTTCTTATTCTCAAAAAAATTTGTTTGGAATTCTCACTTGAAAATGAAACGCAGGTAGTTTGGAAAATGCTTGTGATTTTCAATGTATAAACTTATTATAAATGTATTTGTATGGTGGCCTCGATTTTTGCTATGAACCTTTTACGTACGTCAAACTTTTTAATAAATAATTCATCTGTCTGATTTCTGAAGAATTAAGTGTTACTCTTCATACCTGCCAAGATGAAAATCATCTTTACAAGTTAACAAGAAAACCACTTAATTTTTTCCCCTAACTGTTTTCTCGTCCTCATAACTGTTGTGGATCTAACATCAATTGTCTTCATATTCAAATGTCTAAATATAAATGTTTGCGCCTGAATTATTAAGATTTATGAATGGATGCCTCCAGTTGTATAGAAGCAAATCATTACAGGAGTAGATTATGTAAGCGTTCTTTGAATGAAATGAAGAAAATTAAACAGCAGCTTCTCGTAAAATTAAAAATGACTAAATTCTCATTAAAAAAAAAATCAAATATATGCCCCTCTCCACTTTTTTTTCTTTAAAAAAAATATCTATTATTATGACCCATCATACAGAATATAAATCATGATTGTAAGTTTCCTGTAATGAAACGCTAAAAAAAAAAAAGAGGGGGGAAACGATTAAGTTTCTATTTACCCACTACTCTATGTTTATTATAAATGCTTAAGAGTATAATATAAAACTGTACTTACAAAATTTATGAGTAAAACATGCAATCAAGACTCAGAAAGTATATTATCTGAAGATATATTTTACCAGTACTATTAATATTTTAGTAAATGTTATGCAGTATTTATGCAGAGTAAAAATTACTGTTCAGATGAAGTTATCGTTATTTTCTAATTAAGTTCTTAATTAATTACTTAAATATCTACAATTTAAGTAACTATTTTAAAATGCTTATCATTCTGCTAAATACTGTATTTACGAATTTACTAGCCTTATGGTTCAGGGGCTAAGACCAATGGTCAAATCTAAATCTACACAGAAAATGTGGTTTATTAATAAATTTGAAACTTAAATATTACCAAACCCTTATTCTGTACTTACAGTACCCTATAATAGAATTACTATCTATTCTATTATTACCTATTCCAGTTCCCTGCAATACCCTATTAATATTTACAACAGCATTATTTAAGAATGTGCAGTTGTTTAAGAAACTGGAATAAGCTGCCAGCCTTTGCTTCTGAAACAACTGATTGGGCGATCAGCTGCCAGTGAAGGGAAATTATGTGGGTGTTCGGGGATAACAGTGGGTCTGCGTTGCCCCGTTGATTTCCACAGCTGCAGCAACTATCTCCTGTCGTCTGAATCTTCCCATAAATTCCCACCCATTCTCCTTTATCCCTTCGAGTAGAACCTCACCATTTATCTCCGATGGCGGCACACGTGACAGGCATGGTATCAAAAGATTCCTGCAAAGGGGGATAACTTATGACAGTAACTGATATATAAAATTTCAAGACAGAATAATTTTGCCTAAAATAAATAAAGCTTGGATTTCAAATGGAAAAAGATTCCTGCAAACAATTATTTCATAAATAAATTTCAGGGCAGCTTACAATTTTAAACAAAACACATTTATCACACAAGCACAAATGACAGACAAACTCAAAAGAATAATTAATAATAATAATATCCAATTAAAGCCATTCGTCACGCCTAGCCATAGTTTCTCGTCAACCCTATTTGTATGATTTTAGGTGACTATCAGTTGACAGAAAAGGGAAATCTGCATATAGTAAAATGAACAATTATAATAAGTTGTCTTTACTGCTTCATAATAATTGAATATCAATTTTTTTCATGAATACCAAATAGATATAATAAAAAAAGCATTTGATTTTTATAAGTTCATAACTTTAAGTGAAATTATGAATTATATAAACTAAAGGATCAAGAATAAATAAATAAAATGACTTGGGCATTTACTCATTTAAATTCAATTTTATTACCTTAATGAAGCTGAAATGATTTCCAGCTTCGTAGTTAATTAAAATTAAATTTATCTGTGACTGCTTTACCTGTATTATTTTACAGAACATTCTAAAACTAGATTAAGTCAAGGGATGACTGATTTAAGCAATGTTATTCTTAATGTGAATATATCAAAAGAAAAAAGTCGAGTCTTTCATTTAATTCTGGCTTCTATGCAAAATCAACAAGATCCTTCCTAATTATAGTAGTTCAGCAAGATTAACCGATTCATTCTTTTATTTCTGTTTTATTCAGTTGAATGACAAGATGGACAAATGAGAAATGAAGAAGTGAAATTTAGTGTAACTTTCAAATGTCCAAGTGACAAAGTACATAAAACATTCCATTTCGTGTTATTAATATTTCTTTTCTATTTTTGAATGAAAAGATTGTTTTCAGATTGAAGGGAACGATTCTAAGTTATCTTTTTGTGCACATTCTTTGGTAGGAAAATCAAGCACCGAGACAAAATACCACAACCTTCACTCAGATGTTGGCAGAAAGCGGAATCTACAGACACTTAATTTTAATTAAAGAAGAATGAAATTTGTTTTCTTTATCTCATGGTCTTTTAGCTAAGAAACGAGTGTCTCTTTTCACAAAATTTGTCATTAATATTTTCTGGAATTTATGCATTTTAGAGGTTAATCTTGAGTTATCGTTAATCTATCATTCAGCTAAAAAGTTTTGAACCATATAATTGTCCCCTTTCATATTCTGCATAATTGTACATGTTTTTATTTGAAATCCTTTGATTGGTCTTAACTACTGTTTCCAACAACTTACAATTTGAAGAAGTGAATAAAAAAAAAATATATATATATATATATATGAAGTTGATATATTAAAGGAAAAGGTTTTTGTTTTTTCTGTTTTGGTGTGTTCCTGTTATCCTGAGTAATTATGAACATGTATTTCAAACATTTGAAAGTTTGAAATATATGTTAAATCAATTGTTAAGTCGCTTGCAGAGAAAACTCAGGATAACAGGAACACACCAAAACAGGAAAAAAAAAAACTTTTTCTTTAATATATCAACTTCAAATATTTTTTTTTTTTCTTTATTCACTTCTTCAAATTGTATGTTGTTGGAAATAGTAGTTAAGATCAATCAAAGGAACAATTATATGGTTCAAAACTTCTTAGATAAATGATTAAGATTAAGCTCTAATAACTGATATTATTAACATTTTAAATATTTTTTTATAAATATTGTTTTCTGAAAAGAATAGTGTCAAAGCTTAAATCAAGAACAGCTAAGTTATTTCAATAATTTTACCAAATTCCAATATCTTTTCTAAGGAAAAGAAATTTAAATGTAGAATTCATGCAAGTATCAAGCCTTTACAAAAAAAGACAGAACATTATAGAAGTTTAGTTGTTCAAGATTTTTAAGCAGCTCAATATTAAAGAAAGGGCATGCCAAAACAGTAATAAATAAAGAAAAGAAATTATAATAATACTTGATTATCTTTAAGATTAGGAAAGTGAGAAAGTATAAACTAAATTGACAGCTATGCATGATGACAGATGGATCAATTGGGCAAGAATCACAATTATAAAATTCAGTTGTTTATATCTCTAAACCAAATATTAAGGAAAGGAGAGAAAAATGATACTGCTAATTTTGAAAACTTGGATCATATAAGGAAGGCAATTTCTTTCAATTATTGATTTGTCAACAGAATCAAGGAGCTGCACAGACAACTAAATTTGTAACTGAATTAATGTTACACAGTATTACAGAAATTGAATTGGTGACTTCCAAATTTTAAACCAACATCTAGCGGCATCTAAATCTGAATTAACCTATGCAGAGATGGAATAATGCTTTGTATCATTCACAGCAATTACTGCAAATTCAGTAAATGCATTTTTCCATTTACTGAATTCATATCTGGTTTAAATACTGCTATACTTCACTTAAAATTTGAAGATTTCCAACGTGATCATCGTAATATGTTTATATTACATTGAATATTTCGATGAATCTAATTAAGAGCATAAATAATTCTGCTGCTACTACTTATATTTCCCTGCAAAAAAAAAATCAAATCGTAAATCTCTTCCTTTATGTTCCTATGGTCCTTGCTAACTCTTCCTTGATCCTATCCTTTAATAAAAGGGGTTAACGAAGTTACAAAATAAAAATATGTAAATATTTAAAATGGTCGATTCAAATAGTGCAGAATGAATAATAGACCACCATTAATCATGTTTTCATGATAATAGTTGAAATAATTGTTAAAAAAAAATTTGTATTATATTTATGAAACCAATTTCTGTTCAAAATTTTATCCATACAAAAAGTTTCCACAAATTTGCATTAATAAATAAATAAATAAACAAACTCAAATAAAAACTTCATTTTGTTCTGCACTTATATCCTTGAAAATTGCAATACTACTACAGCAGAGACAAAATATATATATATATAAGCAACCCTCGAAAATTTGAGCCTAAAGTAACTTGTGAAGGGTAAAGAAAACTTCCATCATGAAATACCCCTCGCGGGAGTTCACCTCCCAGTGAATCTGAATAGGCGATAGCCGGTAAATTTGAATTGGCACAGCAGCCAAGGTTTTGAATTTAGGAAAAAACCGATTTGCGAGGTAATTTTTTCCACTCGCAAGCGCCTAATTTCTACTCGCAAATTGCAAGTTTGCGAGTGGGATTTTCGAGGGTTGTATATAAGTGTATATTTAAAAACTTCAAATATCCTGAATGATTCGAGTTTTATTTCTTAACAGGTGATACAATACATCTTACATTCAAATCATTTTTTTTCCCCCCCACTGATTTGTGCTTTTGCTATCAGAGTACTAAAGAAATATGAAATAGATAGCATGAAAAGTTCAAGAATAATGCTGCACTTCCTAAAAATATTCTATTAAATTTCCATTATCTAAAATTATAAATTAAAAGTAATTAGTAGGCAGATTTATCCTATCTGGAAGATCTGTATTATATTTTTGTAATCTCTTAGTACAACAATTAGGAAACCTAAGTTAACTGAGACAAATGTTATTTTCTTAAAATACAATATCCCTGAAATGGAAAAGTTATTTTCCAGAATGTTAATATCATTCACATTAAAAACCAAATAAAAAGAGTCACATATTTTGGTCAAATCAATAATGCTTTATCCTTATTGTTTGTCTACAAATTTGTAATGCGTACACACACACTCTTTGACAAAAAAAATCAACGCACCAAGAAGGAATTATAATATTGAGACAATTTTGTACATTTAATGTACAAGTACAGAAAACAAAATGATTAGAATTTCAGAATAATTGGATGAAGTTATTGGACAGAAAGAGCTACAAAAAATGAGCAGATCAGTATGGTATTGATTCACCTGTGGCCTGGATACAAAGTGTTACCCGACGTGGCACTGAATGATACAATTAGCAAATGGTGTTCTGAGGGATTTCTCGCCAAACAGCCTCCAACTGGGGGGTTAAATACATTGACATTCTGGGACAGTAGCAGGCGATGCCCCACCACGTCCCAAACATGCTCAATTGGAGAGAGATCTGGAGATCCAAGCTGGCCAAGGAAATGTATCGCAACCACGAAGACAATCAATGGAGAAGCGTGCCGTATGTGTGGCCGGACATTATCTTGCTGAAAACTAAACAAGGGGTGCTGCGAAAGGAACGGCAACACAACAGGTCATAGGAATTCATCAACAAATTGCTGTGCTGTGAGGGTGCCATGGAGGACTACCAAGAGGATACGGCTATCAAATGAAATGGCACCTAAGACCATAATTCCCTGTTGTCGGGCCGTGTGGTATGCGAAGAGCGAGATCCTGACAATGTCAAGGCCATCTCCAGGCATCTGTGCTGGTCGTCGAGGCTCAGTTCAAAACGCGAATCCTCACTAAAGACAATTCGTCCCTGATCAACAGAATTCCATGTTGATCGTGCCCGGCACCACTGCAACTGCTCTTGATGGTGCGAACTGGTCAGTGGTAGGCGGCATAATGGGCGCCATAGTAGATTCAGCTCCCGAAGTCTTCTACTAATGGTCAGGGTAGTCACTTCAGTATTGGTCACACATTTGATGGTTGACAGTCATGAACTTGACGTTATTACAGCTGCTATGACAATCACTCTTATCTTCCCATTTCTATTTTCACCATAGACCATCTGCTGCCCTCTTGTCGCTGAAATCTTCTGTTCAGGACCCATTCCTGCCAGCATTGTCTAATTGCTGCATCGTTCCAACTCAAATGCAGAGTGATTCGTCGGGTTGTCCGTCCAGCCCCAATGTAGTCTTTCAAACTCCGTCATATGGTCATAGTGGTCACAAATTCACCGGGGAGGCATTGGAACAATCAACATAGGAAAATGCAATCGAAATCCACTGAAGTTTTGTTCCTGAAAGCGAGATTTGCTCTTTATATACGCCATCATGATGCTCAGTCCATGTGCTGAAGTTCTGGCTATTCATTCATTCATTGGGTGTGAATTTTTGATCATTTGCATAATCAGTTGAAAGGTTTTTGCATGTGAAGTTTCTTTACTATAGGATTATTTTTTTCGAGATGCATCGATGTTTTTTGTCAAACAGTATATATTCAAATTATATCACATCTCCATTAAAAATATATATATTTATTAAATATATTTTACAGCAAATTTTCGGAAAGCTTCCATTCTTTCCTGTATCAAGCTTCATAATACAAACAAATAAATAGTTTGTGTTTGAAACAATTAATAGATGTCTACATATCACATAACACAAGATCACATTATCCTGGAACATTCACTTTTGATCATTATAACAATAACTTGTCATTACTTAAAATCAATCTAAATTATTATTTTCATAATTTTAGATCTTCAAATACTATGGCATTTCTGCAAATACAAGATTTAGCAATTCACTTGCTAAAGTAGTTAATATCTGATTCAATTCCTTCGTTTGTTTAAATTACTGGTCTTAGTATTTCTTATGAAAATACTCTCAATGATTTTCCTTATTTAGCATCTTTTTCCATCTATAATAATTTTACCTCATTACTAAAGGAATGACCAAGATTGCTACAATGTTCAGCTAATTCAGATTTCTCACTTTGCTTCTTCTTTATATAATTAACATGTTTATAATATTTTTATTATTTTTATATAAAGAAAAAGCAAAATGAGAAATCTGAATTAGCTGAACATTGTAGGATTTGGGTCATTCATTAATAATTAGGTAAAATTATTATATATGGAAAAAGATACTAAATTAATGAAAATCATAGAGTATTTTCATAAGAAATACTAATAGAAGTAATTTAAACAGAAATGAAGGAATTGAATCAGATATTAACTACTTTAGCAAGTGAATTGGTAAAATCTTGTATTAATTGTAAAAATGTCATAGCATTTGAAGAATTAAAATTAGGAAAATAATTATTTATATTGGTAAGATGGTTGTTTTTGAAGTAATGACAAATTATTGTTGTATTATGGGATATGTAGACATCTATTAATTGTTTTAAAAACAAACTATTTGTTTGTATTATGAAGCTTGATAAAGGAAAGAATGGAAGAGCTTTCTGAAAATTTGCTGTAAAATATATTTAAAGTAAATAAATATATTTTCAATAGAGGTGTGATATAAATTGAATAATATGATAAGAAGAAGAAGAGTTGAAAGTATGGAATTAAAACTCATACACACACACATCCATAATATAATCCAGAATTCTAAAATCATTCTGAATCTAATTCTAGATAACAATTAATCATTAACATATTGTCAATAAAAATAAATGCAAACCATTATCTTGAAGGAACCAACGTAGAAAACTCAAATCATAACTTTATATATATCAAGATCAAAACTTATTCAAGAAAAAAATTAATCTATTCTTCTATGGTTGCCATAAGATGGCTCTTATCTACAACGTTATGAATATGGTTACACAGATGCTCTTCTTTAATTTTGAGTTTTTAAAAACTTTTAATGTAATTGGGCAGAAATACAGAGTTTATATATAAAAATGCGAAATCTTCTACAATACATACAAAAATTAACATATATATATATATAAAGCCGGACAGCAATCTGAAATTTGAAAAATGCCACTACAACTTTCAAATTGCTGTTTCTACATGGAGACACAAACCAATCGTGTCTTCCATGTCATCAGCAGCACCAGTGTTAAAAAACGTAACTAAAATTTAACATGATTGGTTTGTGTCTCCATAGAAACAGCAATTTTAACTTAATGATAAAAATACCTATTCATGAGATGTTGTAATACTTAATTTTATTAAAATTAACTAATTAGAATTTTCCTTTTTTTTTTTAATTACTTACAACAATTTTATAATTTGTGTAATTACTGCTACAAAAATTTAAACAAGACATTTTAAACTTCAAATTTTACAAGTTGCAAAGTTACATACAATTAAAACTATTAATGAGTTGACATCATTTTCACAATTCCATATGAAACATTAACTTCCAAATGATGGTTTTTATATATTGATATATAGAATTTGATACAAATTTTGAGTGAGTCTAAAATACTTTTGCTAATAAGTGACAGCAGTTGCTATCAGATAACTGATGTATGCTCCCTATAAAAATTGAATGGTATTCTTTAGCTTTTTATGTAATAAATCTCAACATCTGCTTTGTTGTATATATTCACAAAGTCAAAATATTTTGACTCACTCAAAATTTGTGTGACTAGCACAAACTGAAAAGTTTAAACCATTCTGCAAAATGAGTTGTAAACTTTTGATTTTAATAGATTCAAAATTATTATTCTTAAACAATACATGATAAAATTCTAGATTTATTAAAGGAATTCTTAGACATTGCTAATCGATAAGCAGAATGAAATTTATAATTTCTTTTATTTGATATTCACTCATAAAATTTGTGCGTCTTTCAACTGTCTAATCCTAAAACATTCAATACTGCTCAATAACTTTTGAAAAAAAAAAAAAATCTTTCTATCATACTCTAATGATCAAACTTTTTAAAATTCACTATTAAAACTTTTTTTTTCTTTTGAGAGATCATCTTATTAAAAATAAATATATATAAGGCCCTCAGTACTGCTAACATTAGGAATTTCAGGGATAAAAAAAAAGAGATAAGTAGGAATGCTATCGTGACTAATATGTTCAATTCTGTATTACCAACTTCAGTGAATTCATATTCAATGATTAACAGTTGGTAGGCAATAGAATAGGGTGTATTTGTCGAAACTGTAAGCAGTTTCTCAAATGCCAAGGAAAGTTGAGCACAATTTAGTCACATTTGAGAAAAACTGATATATCTGAAGAAAGCTGTATTGCTTAGCATTTACTCATTCAGGACAAAATATAAAATCACAAAGACAACTTATCTTGCACAAGACAGAATTTTGACACAGGAGCACAAATGCTGTAGATGAGGAACATAACTGGAAGACATCTGCAATCTATCTTAAATTATGTGAGTTTGTACAGATATATCAAAACACTTTCCCAGGAGGAAAGGTCAATATTTAGAGGGGTCATAGTATCAGCCATTCTAAGAAAAAACGTTTATATGAACATGCATTCTATTCCATGCAGTTTCCAGGATAGTCATTTGAATACACAGTATTAATGAATGTCAGTGCTCATCACCATGCAACTTAGGAAGGTTGACACAGTCTGTTTTTGATTCTTGGTATAAAAATTCCAAAAATAGCTCAGTGGTTCTTTAATTGTTGTGCATTTTTATCCTTCGTTTTTCTTTACTAATATTTTATGCACATTCAATTTACCATTATGGTATAATGATACTTAACAACATAATGCAGTTATGATACTCAGCAGCAGGTTTAATTGCACACATAATTCATCATCATCTATTTCTCAAAATGAATCAATCTATATACATAAGTGATTAACATTCATTTCTGTTTAAATTTTCACTGGCTACTCTAAGAACTGAACTGAGAAAATGCAACTTCTTTCATTGTTAACCTCTCCTTGCCATATATCAGCATTTTATCGTTGTGTGTGATTTAACTTTCAGAGTTTAAAACTGAGAGGTTTCTTCTGTAATTATAATTTTCTTGATCAGAAAACTAGATCCAATATTATTCAATTTTGAAAAAGAGGCTTTTCAATCTTCCCAAACAATTGATTCTGCAAATTCTTAATTCAACCTGCAAAAATTACACAAACGTTTAGTATCTGAATATATGATTAAAAAAATGAAATCGGCATAAAATCTATAAATTGTAAACAAAGAAATCAAGATCTTATCATAAAGTCACTTTAAATTTCATTCCAATTACACATACTTACTATTTAATTCTGAAACCTGGTCACTTTTACTTTCAGATCCATGTTCTCTGTCATATAAGTTTTTTCCAATTTCTCATCTTTCACTTTGTGATCTGTCAGCACGTGATTAGGAAGCCTCTTTTTTGCACCAAAGCAGAAACTGCATTCAACAACAATATTTGATGCAGATGAACCGTTGCTGTCTTAGCTAATCTGAAAATGTATAAATATCATTAGTACATCCAATATTTAATTAATACAATTTTTTTAAAAAAAACAACTTATAATTAGTTTTAAGACTTTTAAGTGTCAAAAGGCTTATTAAATCACCTCGCACACTGCACAAATTTCTTACACACACAGAATAAAATCTTTTTTAAATTAAAATCTTTATGATCATTTAAAATCTGTTTAAATGATCATAGCTAAATATCTCTGAACTTTCCTAATAGGCAATTTTATATATATATATATATAAAAAAAAAAGAGGCAAGTAAAATGGTATAAAATACTAACCTGAAATACAGGATTCTTTTTGTTCTGCTACTCACTGAGAAGTTAAATGGAAATGTAGCCTTCTGAATCATAATAACTGCAATTACAGCTTCCCGTGCACATAATATTGTTAGGTGAATCTATAAACTTTAAGCTAATTTCAGATCTATCTAAATGGTAAGTTATTATATAATAGATCTATGCTTGTCTATGGATGATAAGTTGCAGTTTTCTTTGTTTTGTTTTTGTTTTTTTTTCTTTTTCGGGAATATCTTATTTTATTTATCGTACAAGTTTTCATTAACAACCTTTACAGACTGTTTCAAAGACTATATTAATACAAAAAAGCTTCCAAATCACAATCATTAACAGTAAATCTATTACAAGCCATTTGTGACAATTTTTCACTTCTCTTGAAGTCGATCATTTTGGAGCAAGCTGATGATCAAATCCTGTGAAAGAAAAAAAAAATAATACTGAAACTTTCAACAAGATTTTCCAAAAGTAAAATGAAAAATCTGGAAACGTCTAAAATAAGCCCATCTCCAAAACTTTGTATCAGTGTTTTTTCAAAAGAAAAAAAAAAAAAGTTTGAAATTTCTAAATTATAGTGATGTGCTGCTTAACTCCTTCTGAACAATTTCCACTCACATTTACGACTGAAGCCCCATAGTTGAAAAATCCTGATTGGATGATAATAATAAAGGGAAATTATTGACTTGGAAACGACTAAATGAAGCTGGAAAAGGAATGAATCTTATCACTCGCGACTTAGGCATGTCCCACAACGATCACAACCATCCGTAAGAACAAGGAAAAAGAGACCGAGGCTGTTAAAGCATCTGCTTCATTAAAAGCTACAAGGTTAATGAAAATGTGATGGGGACCTGTGTTTTACAGTACTGTTTTAGTTAGTGGAATATAGTATTCTATATTTAGACAGTAGAGCTTAGATATAGTATATAATCCTATTTACATTTTTAAATTGCACCATCTCCTACTGGATGAAACATAATCAGGACATTAAGCAGCACATACCTGTATATCCCTTCCCTAACTCTTTAAATGTAATAATAATTGTTTGAAAATTAGTTATAACAATAAGTTGATTAAAAAAAAATCTCCAATACAAACAAAAATATTTAATATTTATAGATTTTCTGAAGGAAAAAAAGTAAGTTAAATGCTACTACATTGGCAAAGACACATTAAATAAAAAAAACACGCCATTAATTATACAGAAATTCCTATCTGTCTGTTAACCTAATATTCTAATACCTATAATTACTTTTAAGGAAAAAAAAAAAGAATCTATGAAACTGAATCAATGATTAAAAAAAAAAAAAAAAAGCTTGTAAAAGCTGCTTTAGACCTGCCACTGAAGTAAGCAATCTGCATCATTGGTTGACAATCAGGGATGGGGATACGTCTTTTCTTTAAAATACAATCCAGTCTGGTTATTGCCATTAGCCATGATTCATATGTGCAATCAGTGCATTTGGCTTGAGAAAGACAAACTTCTGGTCCTATTGTTATATTTAATCCAAATAACTCCTCATAAAATTAATATTCACTAGCAGAGGTCATCTTTTCCCAATATATTGATAGGAAAATGTTTATTATTAGTCAAAAATCTTAAAAACAGAATTTTGAGTTAAAAATCTGAAATGGTAGTCAGATTTAATTTTGTTAAGCTTGATTTCCCCCCCCCCCCAAAGAATTCTCAAATAAGAATGAAGCAATTCAAAAAGAAATATAGTTTTAATCAGCTGATTAAATGGATATAGAAACTTGTAAAATTACGTTTGAAAGCTTTCTGTTCATTTGCAATCCATCCAGCAATTGTTACTCATATACGGCACATGGAATTGTGGTTCAGTTAAAGCAGCCTTCACAAAAGTAAGGAGCTATGAATATCAAAATATATCAAAATATCATTTGATATATATATATCTATATATATCAAATAATATATATATATCCTTATATCAAAATATAAATCTAGCTTCAGGAAATCATTAACAGGATTTCTGAAAATAATGTTTCGAAAAAATGTGTAGAATTTCTTACCAACATATTAGCTTCAATACAACAATCGAGTTACTACCTTGCCATTTAAATTGTAACATACAATAACTCTGAAGGGAAAATTAACAAATAAAAGATGTATTTAATACTAAATACATATTTTAAAAAAAAAAAAAATCCCGCCCTAAATCTATTCTTTTCTTTCATAGCCTACATTCTAACTTTAAGTGAGAGAAGCCTACCAATAGATTAAATCACACAAATAGCATTAAAGTCATCGTTTTCTTACCTGTTCATATTTCAGTTCTGATGCCACTTCTTTAGGAAATCTCCACTTGTAAAGGTGATCAGCATTGTTTTGAATGTTTAAGACAATTGTTAAAAAACTATATAATGAAAACTAGCTTTTTTTTCAGCAAAACTTAAAAATGTAGAGCTGGAAACAGTTTTGTTTTGAATTCCTTCTCAAGAAAAGAATTACACAGAAAAGAAGGATGAAAATGATAATTTTCTGAATCAACAGAAATAGACAATGATTCTGGCAATTTCACTTTCGCCATTACCACCACCATGGTTTCAGAGCAATCCATCAACTATATCAAATTTAAAGATGCCAAGGCATATATTCAAAAACAAAATTTTTGCATGAGGTGTTTAGGTAAAATAAATAGGATAAAGAAGACATAATTTGTAGCTTTTGAGAGTTTGATTTCAGCTGACCAGAACTCTGTAGAGGCATTTCTCTATCAGAATGTTCAACTACTATTTTTTTTTCCCTGCCTTAACTGAAAATGTGTTATCTTAATTACTTAGTTGTTGGTTTGTTTTTTTTATTGTCAGTGATCGTGCTAAACGATATTTTTGTTTTAAAATGTTATGACTATTGGGTTTTTTTTTTGTGTGTGTGTTGGATTTAGCATTAGGATTTTTATTTTTTTGCAGAAAATACATGCCAGTGTTTCATGCTAAGCCAATATAGAAACCTTTAAAAAGGAATGAATCCGAGATTAAGAATATAAGATTATATATATGTCAATTTGTTATGAGTTTGTTTATGCTTTCAACAAGTTTGTGATTGTGAAACACAAAGTGGAGTAAAACTGAATTAATAATATATATTTTATTTGAAACTATTTACGTATTGGTTTTATTCTCGACATATTAATAAAGGTTCAATCTACAGTCAGGAAAGCATTTTAGAGGCATTTATTATGGGGCCACTGTGCCTTTAACATCAGGGATTAAACTGTGCATTTTAGCTATAGATTTAAGTATTTTGATTTTTTTTTTTTTTTTTTAATTGCTTGCTCACCAACAATATCGTGACAAAATTGGTAACAGATTTCCCTGCCAGTCTAAATCAGATTTTTATTTGAAATCGGTCATGCAAAGAATTATTCATGACAATGTACTAAACAAATAATTAATTTCTTTTTCTTTTCCTCACTATTTATGTCCCACAACATTTTCAAAATCTATTTTAAGAATAAATTGGATCTAGAGGAGGAGTGAGTCACACGTTCATCAATAATGAAATATACAGATGGACTGCAAATTATCTCATTTCATTTGAGATGTTGAAATAGTTCAGCTCTGTAACATCAAGCATTCTTCTTAAAGAAATTTGAAATTTTGTGTGTTAAAATATCTGCTGCTACACATGCTTGCCAAAAAATTACGAACCTTCAAGATAAAACAGATAGTAATAAAGGTTTGTAATTTTTTGGCTAGTAGTATCTGTAATCTCAATGAAGTCATTAAGATCTGCAGATTTCAACTTTCATCCTGAAGAAGAGCTTTTAAAAAACACAAGCTGAAAAATTGATAATTCTTTTGAAATAGAGAAGAAGAAAAAAACCGCATTCATTCTGTAAACTTTACTGTTGATCTAAGTTTACGGCTGAATGATCTTCTCAAGTCTTAATAGAACTGGCTAATTTTTAAGAGCAAGCCGTAACATTCTCTACAACAGTGGCCTCAGACTTGCAGCACACTGGTCACCATGTTACCTAGAGAAGATGGCTATATTTTCTGGGACCATCTTTTATTCTATTTCAATCAACAACAACAAAAAAAAAGAATAATGTTGAGAAATTTGATCTTGAGGGATGGTCTTGAAACTTACTGTTTTTCAGAAAAAGATCTGAATATTTTTGTTTTTTCATCTTTTTTTAAAAAAAGGAGTTACTGTTAGTATTGCTACTCTTTCAGCTATTAGATCGTGTAATTCTACTTTAGTAATTTTAATAAGATATTGAAGTCAGCAATAAGCCTCAAAATCTCATTGCATGTCTTCAGTAAGTGAGCGAACCAAGCTCCGATTGCTCAACACATATGCGCAGATCAACACTGGGAATCGGCAACATGAAGATGCAAATGACTGTGATTGTATAAATAAACAGCAAAATAAACTTCCATATTTCAGAAAAACAGTCAGAAGAATCATTTGTTTCACCTGATAAAGCTTTCATGCCTTGACACTTCTCTATCCTTTTATGCTATCTACTTATCTATGAATATCAATGTATTTGCTGTATGTGACCGCCATCATTTTGCTCGCTGCTTGCTATCAATGGGAGCAGTGAAATTTTTCGCTCCTCTCGCTAGGATGGTGCTTTGATCGAAGGTTCATTTCTGCTTCAATATGGATATCCGGGGAGCGGGAGCAATGGAAGCGACGACGTCATTGCTCACTTATTAAAGAGGCGGATTTTGACCCTAAGACGTAAAAAAGTTTAAGACCACTGATTCAGCAATCTTTACTGCTGTGAAATATACCGTTTCACTTGCAAGCAAAATATTTACTACAAACTGAAGAAATCCTGCAGTAGTGGTGATGGGGAAGGCGTAAATTACTTGAATAAAGTAAGGCATATTGAACATATAATGAAAAACACCATCAGCCATCAAGAAAATTTACACAAAAATACACCATAATTGTATGTTTAATTTTGACAGTGAAATATCAAGTTTACTGACTAGACAATGAAAAGTAAGCTGCAAGTAAAAGTAGCAACTTCAAATTTGCATGATTGCCATTGACTTTTGTCAAACATATTCCACTTCCAGCTTTTGACTTCACTTCTTAAACTCCCTTATTTCATTGAATTAATGCTTTGAATAATATACATATTTGTTAAGATTAAATAACAGAATTGTATCAGTTCCACTCTTTAGAAATGATTGCAAAGTCCTGCAAAACAGAAACATTTAAGTACAGGAGTTTAAGAAATTCCATGCAACATTGAAAGAGTTCATTTAAAGGCCTTTTAAATTAGTCAAAAGGCTTTTAACTGTCATTGACTGTAGAAATAGTTTCATATCCTTTTTTTTTTTTTTTAAACATAATGTTGCTGTAGATAATATGGAATTTGTCTTCGAGTTTTAGTTATGTGATAACAAATATAAGACAAATACTCACATTATGCTCTACTCCATAATCATCACCAATAACTTTATATAATATTGAACAGTTACATTACATATCATTTCATATCAACCATTGTTGTTTCTCAGTTTATATGAAATGGAAAGTGACAGTAAAAGTATTGCCAACCAATACCTTTAAAGGTACTTCACAAAAAAATCACTGTTACAAAATGGATCTTTTAACTTTAATTGTTTGGCCAAATACTGCACCATTCATTTGGGTAATTTTTTTTTTTTTGCTACTATCTCTGTCAGAACTGAATTAAATTCTGAACTCTGATTTCCTAGAAATTATAAAGAACACAGAAATACTTGCGTTACAAGAAAAACCCCAATTCCTAAACAAAGTAAAAAAGAAAGAAGGACAATTTACAATTTCTTGTATACTGAGAATATTTCCTCTACCTTATAATTTGAAAACAAAATATGATTAATTGTTCTTTTATTACCAATTCATCTCATTTCTATAACTATAAAACATCGTAAACTTTTTAAAAAAAAGTTTCTATAGTTGACAACAAATTATAGAAATTATCTGACGATTTCTAAAAACAATGCTACAAAAATAAACCTTACCTGACACTTTTAACATAAACATTAACCTAGAATTTACACTTAGTAAAACAAAACAGATATAGATAAAAACTGTACATTACATGGAAACAATAACCTTACAAAGCTGCCCTTTTTAATTATACACACAATAAAATTACAAATATCTGCAGGAAATCCTGTTTTCAATAATAATAGTGCACTTAAAATCCAGACATTAAATTAACTGAAATTAATAATGAACAAAAATAAAAAATAGTAATAATAATTTCTTAATAATTGAATGACGCCGTCGCACTAGTCAAGTAAAATTTTTTAACAACCTTTTACTTGACTAGTGTGACAGCGCCATCCAATTATTAAGAAATAATTTCGTGCACATAAAAAAAATTAATATTAGTAATAATAATAATAATACTAAAGTTCAGAAAGACATATAGAAAAGTTATTTAGATAGAATACTTTTACAAGAGCAAAAGTTAATTTTAAATGCTTCTTTTTACTTTTGCTAAAGAAAATATGGTCATTGTAATAACTTCTGGAAGTTAATATTACTTTTTCTCATAATATTCTTAACACTACAGTTTGTATATAGGCTACATAAATATATAGTATGCATTTAGGCTTTGCTTCCAATACATTGCATTATAATGAATTTTATTTACCTTGTTTCGTTATGACAAAGCTTGCATCTATTTTATTGTTTGTGGGAAAATTACATCGCAGATACATTTCAAGCCAGTTGCCATAAATTCTGGTCATATTTAAGTAACTGTAGTGTTAGTTATTTTTTGGTCAAAAGCAAATGAACACGTTTCAAAGTTTAAAAATAAGCTTTGATGTTCAGTAACGAGATTCAAGGCTCATTTTCTTACATGTCTACTGAACTTAATAAACAAAAAAATTGAAAAGTAAAAAGTAAAAATACACTAAAATAGATACTTACGGGATTTCATTCATGACAAACTGAGACACCCCAAATATCCTACCAAGGGGGTCATTGGCCACTTTCACAACTGTATTCTTTTCATCGTACAGGACACGGCTTACTATGTATTTTTTCAGATACAACCCAACCTGGCAAGTATCATAATTATTAATTTACTTGATTAGCAGACATCAATTTGTCTGTTGATTTTACTTTATATGCAATCTACACACCCGCTTATCATTCCAATCATGAAAAAATAAAAAAAAAATGCAAATCTTCAACTCACCTGCCGTAGAGAAAGTAATTCCTCCTTTGCTCCAACTGTTGTAAACAAACTCAACAATTCAGGTTTTACTTTTAACTAAAAAAAAAAAAAGTAATTGAAATCCTTAAAATTAAAAAAGAAAAAAAATATATTTTAACAACTGAAATGAAAAGTTACTAATATTTATTCTTGGTATTTACATTATTATTATTAGCCAAGAATTTAAACCTTGAGTTCTTAGAATAAGTCTAAGTCAAAGAATGATAATATAATGGCTCTTTGAGGGATAATCTACCCTTCCAAACAATCCCTTCTGTGATAAATACCCCCCCCCCCCCGCCATTTCCTTGGCTGTGGGAGAGGAGCTTGATACTCTGGATCTAGTATAAATTCTGAAAAATAACGTCTCTTCATAGCAATAATAATAATAATAATAATAATAATAATAATAAGCCCCCATGGACCCTACCTCCTCGCAGTGGGGGCGGGAACTACACTAGCTTTAGGGTAGGCTAAAGGGTCCAACCATCCATGATGAGAACTCGTTCTAATATAGATCATGCTGCATCGGGTGTGGCGCAGGATAAAGTCACCAGCGTTCGGGGGTTAGGCAGAGGTCTCCGTTCGAAAAATATACTACAGTCTCCCGCAGGTGGTGGTGGAGAAAGTGGCACCCCACCCTGTAGTATGGCTACCACAATGCCCGGGCAACACCAACCAGCCCGAACAGTCGGAAGTGTTTCGTCTGTGTCAGAGCAGGCGACCACCAAGACTGGGAAACCACGCCAGCGCATCCGATGGTCATCACAGATGAATCAGGATCTTATGCGCGACTTCTACACTGTTACACAGTTAGGGACTCAACTCACAGGATACAGACAGGCACTACACAATGCTTTCACCACACGTTATCCATCGTTAGGGCTTAGCGAACAGCGGGTAGCGGATCAGCGGCGTTCTATAGTAGTAAACAATCTTATTCCTCCATGCATACTTACACAAATTACGGAAGAGGTCGCTGAATCCAACCACAGGACACCACACCCCACCCCACCAGAAGACATTACCTTTATGGCAAACACAGAAGCCTCTACCCCTCAGTCCACATTCCCCAACAATACAACTAATGACATACAACAAGCAGCACATGATAATTTCTACACCGCACTAGCACAATATACAGGCACAGACCCCACACTCAGACCTCCACTCCCCAAAGTACACACATCAAAACAACTCGCCACAGTCATATACCATCTCAACACACACACTATCCCACAACACCTTGACAATATCCAAACATTAGAAGACATACATACAACACTCTACTGCGCGGCACAGGGAACCATTCGGGCACTTGGAATCAAACAACACCACATACCTACCACTGCACGGTCACAAGAATACATCCCCCCTTGGAGACGTCGCCTTGAAGGCCGCATCAGCGACCTTAGAGGAGACATAGAAAGGCTCACACAATACTATGCAGGAAACAAAACAAAGAAACTTATGTCCCAGGTCAGGAAGATATTCAAGCACATAAACACTCGCCCTTCACACTCAAACCATCATAACCAGGTTCAGGAACATCTCGACACACTAAAACAAAAACTCAGTGCACTTGCAAAAAGATTACAAAGATACAAACAGTGCACTCTATGCAAACAACAGAATAATACTTTCCAATACAATGAGAAAAAATTCTACAGATCCCTTTCATCTCCCTCCACTGCACCCAACACAAACAAACCCACCTGCGAGGCATTACATGAATACTGGTCGTCTCTGTGGTCCAACCCCATCCCCCACAATGACAAAGCACCATAGATCACAGATGAAGAACAACTCGCTGAACACTTACCCTTCATGCCCTTCCATGATATTACTCTCGCAGATATACAGACAGCACTAAAACATGCACACAACTGGAAGGCTCCTGGTGCAGACGGCGTTCAGAACTTCTGGATCAAGAGGTTGACGTCCATGCATGGGAAGCTAGCTGTTGCACTCACTGACATAATCCAACACCCAGAACCAGGGTGTCTACAAAATCTGAATAAAAAAATTCCCTGATTTCATGAACAATTTCTTTTAAAATTCCCTGATAATTCCCTGATCTGTTCAACCAAAAAAAAAAAAAAAAAGATCTGTTCAACCAAGGGGATTTTAAGTAATAATTGCAAAATTTCCTGATAATTCCCCGATTTTTTCCAGAATAACAAAATTCCCTGATAATTCCCGGTTTCCCTGATTCTGTAGACACCCTGAGAACATATGCCTCTTTTCCTCACACAGGGTGTCACTTACCTACAGAGCAAGAACACTGAAACAGCACACCCTGCAAATTACCGTCCAAATACTTGCCTCCCCACACTTTACAAACTCCTCACCTCCTGCCTTACAGACAAAATTTACGCACACATCGCGACACATAACATTCTTTCCGAACAGCAGAAGGGCTGTCGCAGGAATTCCCAGGGTTGTAAGGAGCAACTCCTTATTGACTCTGTAATCCTGCGCCAGGCGCGCGCGAAGAATAGGAACTTACACATCGCGTACATCGACTACAAGAAGGCATTTGACTCAGTCCCCCATTCCTGGCTTTTGCACACTCTTCAACTCTACAAAGTACAACCCAAGATCACGGCATTCTTGGATGCCAGTATGAAGAGTTGGAACACAACACTATACCTACGCACCTCCAACACCTCCATCTCTACAGTCCCCATTCCCTTAAGGAGAGGCATTTTCCAGGGAGATTCCTTGAGTCCTCTTTGGTTCTGCCTCGCCTTGAATCCATTAAGCCACATGCTAGACAACACAAAACACGGTTATAAGCTTACCTCAGGCACTATGACACCATACAAAATCACACACTTACTGTACATGGACGATATTAAACTCTACGCCACAAACAGTGCACAACTTACTAATTTACTACAAGTCACAACACAGTTCACCAAAGACATTGGGATGGAATTTGGAATCGACAAATGCCGCAAGCTACATATAACACGCAGGAAGACTACGAATTTGGAGGGTTTTGAACTGGACCATGGGTTGGCCATCCAATCCATGGAAGAGGGAGAGACCTACAGGTACCTGGGCTTCCAGCAAGCGCGCGTCATTGACAACGCAAACATCAGAAACGCACTCAAGAAAACATACTGTGCTCGCGTTCACAACATCCTCAAAACACAACTCAATGCCAGAAATAAAATTAAAGCCATTAACACTTTTGCCGTCCCCACACTAACATATTCGTTCGGCATAATTTCATGGACAAACACTGAACTCGAAGCACTACAACGCACAACATTCACGAAACACAACATGCACCACCCCAAGTCCGCTACGGAAAGGATGACTCTTCCCCGCAAGGAGGGAGGCCGAGGACTCATCAATCTCATCACCCTACACGAAAAACAAGTACACACACTTAGGGAACACTTCCACCAAAGAGCACAACACTCCTCACTCCACTCAGCCATTGTCAAGGCTGACACACACTTCACACCCCTGGACCTCGCAAACCCTTCTCTAACACTCACCAATCCCGACACCCATACACAACAGCTGCGTGAATCATGGGCTCGTAAGGAACTCCATGGCAGACATCGCCACGAACTCAGCCAACCTCATGTCGACATGGAAGCGTCGAACAGATGGCTGATGAGTGGTGACCTGTTTGGGGAGACCGAAGGGTTCATGATCGCGATACAGGACCAAGTCATTCCCACACTCAACTACAAGAAACACATTCTACACGAAGCAAACACACACGACGACAGATGCAGGAAATGCCACACAACACATGAGACGATCGACCACAAAATATCTGGCTGTCCCCTTCTGTCCCAAACAGACTACCTCCACCGACACAATCAGGTAGCATAGATCGTTCATCAACAGCTAGCGCACAAACACCAACTTATTAAGAACAAGGTCCCATACTACAAGTACACACCACAAAGCGTACTAGAGTCACCCTCACATAAGCTGTACTGGGACCGTCCCATTCAC
Source organism: Thereuonema tuberculata (assembly GCA_023159025.1). Classification (NCBI taxonomy): domain Eukaryota; kingdom Metazoa; phylum Arthropoda; class Chilopoda; order Scutigeromorpha; family Scutigeridae; genus Thereuonema; species Thereuonema tuberculata. The sequence continues at coordinate 13,987,354 of JAFIDM010000004.1, read as the reverse complement.
ACAGACAAAACTATACATCACAACAGACCTGACATTACACTTGTTGATAAGGTCAACAAACAGACCTATCTCATTGATATTGCAGTTCCCATCAGCAAGAACATGCAGAAAACTCACGCTGACAAGATAAGTAAATACAGTGAAACTTCTCCGAGCGGCCACCCCTCTAAACGGCCAATTTTTCATGGCACGGATTTTTCGACTCATAGACCTAATGTTAAAATAACCTGTATCAGCGGCCATCCGTCCCCCTCTAAACGGCCACCGAGTGGGATTTAGAGATTTCCCACCACTTCATTTTTCGGGAAATTCTATTTGAAAACGAACTTGAAAAAATGGTTGTTATAGAGAAAAGTAAAAACTTAAAACAGACACAAATTGTAGCCTTTTTAAAAAAAATGTAAGAAAGCATGAAATAAAATACTGTACTATTTTCTCTTTAGATAAGTTTTAAATTTCATTTTAAATAAGGAATATATGTCAGACTTGTTTATATTACGCATTATAATAATTATCTTATAATAGTAAGATACGCATTATAGCTATTATAAAACCCTTCAGAGCGGCCAAATATTCTCGGTACTGTGGGGTGGCCGCTCAGAGAGGTTTCACTGTACACAGACCTAGCACACGAGCTCCAGAAGCAGTGGAGGCAGGACCGAGTACGTGTTGTACCCATCATCCTGTCCGCTACTGGTCTGGTGCCTCACACATTGCATCACAGCCTCAGCACACTAGGACTTCATAAAAACACTTATGCACAACTCCAGAAGGCTGTGGTACTGAACACAACATGCATAGTTCGGAAATTTATGGACACAAACACACATCCCTAACTATTCTTCCAAATTTTTTTTTTTTTTTTTTAATATACTTGGCAATATGTGCTTTGGTCCTTGACCCGCCATATTGTCTTAGCTGGGGAAACCCATGGTTTGAAACTTTTTCGAAATAATAATAATAATAAATTACTAAGTCTGGCTTAAATTCGAACTGAAAATTAAGTTAACAATATTTATATTTTCTTATTTCCGCTTTCTTAAATATGAATTTATATTAATAAAAAAAATATAATTCATGGTTTTCTTTTAAATCGGTATTTTTGGAATTTCTTCATAAGAAAGTTAATCAAATATCCATTTCCTTTTTGCAGGGTACACAAATTTGTTCTATTAAAAAAAATATTAAAAAGGAATAAAATAAAATGAGTTAGGCAACTATTACTGAATACTAATCTGAAAAACTGTCATTCTTCTATAATATATAAAGCAAAATTAACTATCTCATTTTATTTTAATCAACTCAACAAAACAATAACACCTTACATTAATCTATTTAAAAAAAATCCCTAATTTGCTTTGAATTTGTGCTAAAAATTAAAATCACTGAGATCATATCAATGATATTTGTTAGCACAAACTCGAAGCAAATTAAGATTTTTAATATGAGATGAATTTATTAATATGACATGATTACATCATTTTTCCTTAGTATCTTTTAAGGTAATAATCTTAGCCCCAAATCTAAACTGAACAAAATAACCTGACCTATTAAAAGAGATTAAAATAAATCCTTCTCTAGCTGTGCATTCAACCTAAAGCACAATAACAGGTGAATTACTTAATTCATGGTGTACTAATAGTACACGAAAATAAGCTCTCTTCATCAGTGAACTATTGCACACAAGTTCTAGTTACTGGTTATCCATCTGTCACATTTGGAATTTCGAGATCTCTCTAAGATCATTAATAATTAAAATGCCAGCAGAAGTTCCCTCATAAATTATACTAAATACATCTATTTACTTCTATCATTGGCATTGACTTGGTAGTACTTCATTTGCTACTTGCTAGGAACTGTAGGTTGTGTTACAAATGGTTAAAATTAATTGATTATCACCAATTTTTCTTTAAACGAACTTTATAATGGGCATTTTAAAATGTAATAGGCAAGCAACAAGTTATTTGCTTTGAAGGATTTGTAATACTAAAAATAAATAAAAATTTATTTATTCATTTCCTAGATAGTATTAAAACTATTTTCTTACGAAAACATCAATTGACAAACTATCCACAGTTTACGCTTAATTATACACACACACACAAAAAGAAGTTTAAGAGTAATTACTATTTTTTTTGTAATTAAAGAAGTCTGGTTATTCAAATGTGTGCTTAAATCTATTTCTAGATGAGAAACTAATTAAAATGTTACTGAGATTACTTACCAAAACCGCAGGTTCCATTTCTCTATCCACCGTCTGAAAAAGTTGAATGAAATAATTTCGTTAGAAGCTGTTCAAGTTGAAACATGAATTTTCAATTTTAAGTTATTTCGGTAGTTTAGAACCAGCAGCGTATTTTGATTGTTAACCCATTATTTATGAAAAGCAGAACAAGAAATGGTTATGAAAGTCACTTAATTTAAAACGAAATCTGGCTGAAACCGAAGAGAAAATTCAAGACGTAATTAGGTCAGCAAATTATACTAAAGCGGGAAGGGGGATCCTTTAAAATAATTACTACAATTCTAGTCGTTTCAAAAAATATATCTCTCGCAAAGTAACTACAAATGTATGATTAAGTTTTTTCATTTCATAATAAAGAGGGAGGGGTGAAGCCCCTCCATTGGGAAAGCATTGAATCTACAATTCACAAAAATAGTAAACGATATGCAAAAGGATTAAAATAAATATTCAGAACAACAACTTTACAATATCTTTTAAAAGATTCTTTTCGATTCTCTTGAGTTTAATTCAAATTGATAAATGAAATACTAAAATATATCCATTCTTTTGTACTTCTCGTGGAAAGTTCTAATTAATGATAAAACTAAAACTTATGTTCATTTAATGAAACCATCTGCATTTTCACCGATATTTTCAGAACCAAACAAATTTGAGAAAGTAATATTTCAAATTCTTCACCAAAATTGCTTTGGTTTGAATTGATATTGCAATTTAAGGAATGTAAAATTCATACTTACAATTACGCGATCTTTGAAGATTGAAATGTGGGAGACAGGAATATTTCTGTTTCTGTATCTTTCCGCGATGTAAATTTTACAAAAGTAACTAATTAAGAAATATGAAAATCACTAATAATAATCGGAGGCTGCTTGGTTAGTCTGAGTCTGCCAATTTTTTGAGAGGTCTTCTACGATGTAGCGTGAGTGCATGGGAAACATGCAAGACTATTTTGTCGAGCGGATGTTCACATCAGTTGGTTTCGACGAGTCAAGTCGTAACGTGTCTTTGCTTGTTTCTCGAGGTGTGATCGCAACGGATGGAGGAAATGAACTGACTAATGAAATCACTCAGCCTGGTTGTTGGTTCTTGGGATTGATTGTAATAATTCTGTGAATCAGAACAAGAATGCAGATTATTCCATGCTTGGTAAATCCTGTTCAAACTGATTTTTGCTGAGTTGCAGGTTCATGTCTTTACATGTTGTCATTGACCAACGGACCTTTTTATCTTCCTACAAAATCTTCTACTTCGATTAAAATTCGTTTGATTAACAGTTCACAGCAGTTTTGATTACATTTCATCGATGGCCATAAGGAAAGCAAAAAAAAAAAAATAGATCTTAACATTTAAAAGGAGACACAAATTAATATTATTTATTTACTTGTTCTTTAAAATAAGTGTTCATCATTAATTCTATTTAATGTGTAAAAAGTGCTAAAAAACATCATGGAATCCCAAATAAATTTCTTAACATAATACACCTTCACAGTTTTAATCTTGTTAAAAATGTAAATAAACATTTCTTATGAAAGTCTTGGATGTTTTACTGATCATTACGAGCTGCTGTTAAAAATTCAGATTTTTCTTGCGTGTCTTACACAAAAGCAATATGATTAAAAATATTTGTACATACTACAAATACTAAAAGATTCATAATTTTAAATTTCTTTTTAATAGTAACAATTAATTAAGACTAATAAGTAAAAGTTGAAAATCAAAATTATTCACTTAAAGAGTTCATATATAGCCTAGATGATAACAATTTCCACAATTCTTCGTAAATATCACCGTAAAAATTTTATGGAAGCTTTGAGAATTCGAGGAAAATAATGTGGAAGCCAACAGGGCTTAATAAGATAATAATAATAATAATAATAATAATAAAAAAAAAAACAGTGGCAGATAGACTAAATATTCTTGTTTACTTATTGAGTGAAAATGGTGACTATAGTTCATATTTTTTTCCCACCTAACCCAAGCATCTTAGCTGCCTATAAAGCATTTTCAGAAGTGATAAGAATAATGATTAATAATGTGTTATATAGGCCATCAATAATAGAAGAAACTTTACATGAAAAATAAAAATGAAATAACATTTTTAAAGGTTTTTAGCATTTTAATTAATCTGGATGAAAATTACTTCACCGATCTCAATAAAATAGCATCTTAGGAAATTCAAGGCAGATGTTTACAGTAATGGCTATGGAGTAATATTACAGAGTAATACAGTAATGGCTATGGAGAACAGTTGCAAAGAGTTATAGTTTGCTAATAAAACAATTAACTCTGTTCTTCTGATATCTGTTAACACATGATGATGGCAGAGATATATAATAGAGAAAAGGCTGCCAATTCGTCTCCCAGCTCAATGGTAGGGTGTATTGCTTGTAGATTTACAGCAAAATTAGAAAGGGTCAGCTAATACAAAATATGGAATGGAAAAGATTATTCAAAATTACATTTAATTTACTTTCCTAGGAATCTGATACTCATAAAAATCAGTCAATTTGTGTTCTCTACTAATAATTTTTGAACCATTGAATGAATTGTCATGAAACTTGGCAGGCATTTTTGCAGATAAGAAATGAGCTAATCTTTATATTATTATTTTTTTCCGTATGGGTCCCTGACAATGAAATTGTACTTGTAGGTGACAAAAACAGCACAGAAAAGCTTTAGAAGCAAAACAGTTAATTTCTATTGTTTTTACCAGTAGAGATTAATACACTGTCATCTGTGATTGCTGTGATGTGGTTAAATTAATTGGTTTTAGGCAACTTAAGTATTAATGAATGAAATAATTTTCAGTTAATAACAGAAATTGAAGATACTGCTTGTATTCAGCATGTAATAAATTAAAGGGAGAGTACTGGATAGATACTTGTTTGAGGGATTTTTCCAACTCCGAGGTGAGGTTTATTCGATATTTCGGTCCGGTGCCTCGGGCCTTCTGCAGGAGATGTATATTAATTATTTTAAGAATGGTGCATATCTAACAACTTCCGTTAGTTTCTCGGATAAGTTGTTTTCGTGGTCTTCTTTCTGAGCTATGGTGAGCACAATGCTAGACAGTGATAGTTATCCTTGGGGACATTTTCGTAATTGTGTGGGGGATGCTTAAGGTGACCCCAGACGGTCAATATTTTGATCAAACGGTTTCGTCAGTCGATTGAGTCAAGCATGATTGACCATTTAGGAACCCGTTTCATGCTTGAGCCAATCATTGACGGTGATTGATAGAAAGTTTGATTTACGCAAATGATTGAAGAAGGCGCTTGACCGTCTAGGAGGGTTTTGATCAATCTTTTCCCCAGTCAGGCTCTCGGCACAAGAGTTTTGATCAAAAGATTTAAGCGTGCGTCAATCGACTGCCTCACTCTTTTGATCAAACGATTGACTGTAGGGCCAAAAATTGAAGGGTAATTTGAAGCGTGCGTCAAGGATTGACGAAACCGTTTGATCAAAATGCTTGACCGTCTGGGGTCACCTTTAGAGGGAGAGAGAGAACCCAATTGGTTCTCCTGGATAAACCTCACCCCAGAGTGGGAAAAATCCCCCAAACAAGAATATATCCTGTATCATGCCCCACTCCTCCTTCAGAACTAAAGAGTATCTTATGTTTTCATAGCTTTTAAAAACAAAAACAGAAAGTAAACATTTTAAGGAAAGTCAGCTTCAAGTTCACTCCGAGCTTCTCGTTTTGTAGGTGACAAGTTTGGTTCTTTAAATTGGTCATAACATTTCAATGGTGCTTAGAAGTTGATCAAAAATTAGAAATGGCTGATGAATGAAAGCATATATTCAAAAACTATCAGATTCTTTAGATCAAATTTCATTAATACAGAAAAAAAAAAATTATATGAAAAAATGCAGTATGATGCCCCAAAAAATAATTTTGGATTAAGAATCAAAAATAGAATCATTAATAATATCTTTCAACAATTCTCTTTTGATATGATAAATACAGATAAAATTTCTGTATTAAAAAATATTATAATAAAAAAAATTATAACTGGTAAGATTAAATGGATTAATTAAAAAATTATTGAAAAAAAAATTATTTTCATAAAATACCTTATATTGAATACAAATTTGAGCCTATGTTTATCAAAAAAAAAAAAAAAATGCTTAGTTTTCTCTTGATGAATATGTAATTTAATTTTGTAATTATAAAAGTCATATTTGTAAAATTTGTAATAATTCTTTCTGTATTTTTTTGCAATTTAATTTTAATTTGTTGTGAAAACTGTTGTAGATGTTATAAAATTTATAAAATCATTACCAGCACCTACAACACAGGTACTTTTATGTCACCTAGTAGGACTGGTCTTGTGTAATAAAACTAGCAATAAATAAATAAATAAATAAAAAAAAAAAAACATAATGTTTTAATTTTAATGAAATCAGGAAAGTTAATTTACAAACTTTTTTGATATTTGCTTCAACAAGTAAACAAAGACATCCAGACATGCATTGAGGAAGCAAATAAATGGGATGAAACCATAGTGGAAAATCCATATAGGGTTCTTTATATTTGTACAGTGTAAAAAGTCAATTGTGAAAAGGCTCAAATACTTAGTTGGTAATAGGAATACTGTAATAGATGGGGGGAAAGTCAGATAACACCTTAGATACATAATATTTATTGTATTATTAATGGAAACATAAAAATCAAAGTATGACGTATCATTATTTTATTGAACTTAAGTTGATTTCATTCTCTTACAGGTGGTAATTTAATATGATGGCTTGTGGTGATCATCAGATGCTGGCAGCCTTAATTAAAGGAGTTCACGAAAATTTAAGAAGAGAGTATCAAATTGGTAAATCTTAAATTGACCTTTTTTTCACATGTTGGGATGCATTCCAAATACAGGAATTAAAAATTAAATGAAATGTTTCATTTTATAAACAAACTGTGTTCATCGTTAACATCCTAATTAAGCTGTTTCAAACTTGTTGGCTTTCATTATCATTTGATAAGCATGGGATCTCAATATGCAGGTTAATGATTAATACCTAATGGACAGTAGTGGAATCACCCAGGACTAAATAAGAAAATTAGATTGAAAGTTAAAAGTTTCAAATAATTTATGTAGTTGCTTGGGCTTTGTCTCAAGTGAAATGGAATTATAGTAGAACCCCGGTAATCTGAAATTTCGGATAATCCGAATAGAATCTATGATGCAGGAAAAAATTTCAATCTCACTATATACAGGAAGTACAGTATTTAATCATAGCACTGTACATATTATTAAAATAACAGTTTTTAAGCTAGTTTTTAGTGTAATGCAACATCACTACTATGTATTGTAGGCTGTTGGCAACAAAAGCCAACCGAAAAGTATGCAACACTCCGGCTTACTGCAGACACTGCTACTGTTCACATGATCGACTGCTGTCTTGTCACAGTGCAAGCATTCTTCTGTCTCACCGTTATGCTACGTTGCCAAATGGGAGCTAATATCGTAGCTGTAACTGTGTACTGTATAGGCCTACCGTGTAGAGTACTAATATGTTTTTTTCGGATAATCTGAACGGACCACAGCCCCAATTAGTTTGGATTGCCAGGGTTCTACTGTATGAAGTAACATCAAGCGTCTTGGTCTTTTATCTTTTCAGTTCACCTATTTAATTATTTGAGATTTTGAAGGCAAAAATCTTACAGATAATTTATTTTATAAATGTGAATTTGTATAATTCTTTTTGCATAAGAAAAAATGTGGAATTTAAATCAAAATACTCATCAGAACAAGATTTTGGAAATACTATGTATCTTTACTTATTTTTTTATTAGTATATTCTTCCTTTTAAAGAAATTTGTATTGTTTTGAAGATTAAAGTAGCTGAAGGAGAAGAGGGTCATGATAATTGGATATTTAAAAAAAATACAGTTATTTATGAGGGAATTTTCCCACTACTGTATGAAATTGACTCAATATTTTGATTCAGTTCCTTGAGCCTTTGTCAGGATGTTTGAGAATTACATAAACTCCTGCAGTTTTTCTTTGCCAATGTTTTGGAAAAGGCCTTCTAATATCCAATAAAGTTGAACTGTATTCTATACTGTAACGTCTACGAAATCATCTTTCTTTTTTTGTCACTGTTTACTGAGACATTTTAATTTCAGTTTAATAACAGAAACATCTAGGGGGTTTGACGGAATGTATGAGGTATTTTTAAATAACTATCTTTGTTAAGCTTTTGCTTTAATTTAATTTTGTTAAATCTTTTAAAAAAAAGTTAACTTTAAAGAAAAGTCATTAACTATTTTTATCTACCTGTGTTCATTTTATTTATCTTATTAAATAATCTTCAAATAATAACAATTATTATTAAATGAGCCCCTGTTTTAACATGCAGGCGATATTGATTAAAAATATAATTCATATCTGCACACAATAAACAATTGTTTATTGTGCGCAGATATGAATTACATTTTTAAACAATTATTTTTATTGTTGTTTCCACAGCAAGCACTGGTTTTACAAAATAACTTCAGCAGCTATATAAAATGTTTTATGGAATGAACTTCCTGACAATTCTGCAAGTACTTAATATAGTAGTCTTCTGTATTTATTATTATTATCAAATTCATCATTTAGTATCTTTTGATATTGCTAGAATGAACTATGAAGAATAATGTTCCTTAAATTCTCTAATTTTACTTATTAGGCTCAAGTAAACAATGATAATTTAAATTCTTAACAATCTGTTGCTGTAATCAAACTTTCCAATTGTGATACAACAGCTTGTCTTGACATGTTATAGATATCTCAAAAACCCACCACCATGAGCCATTGTAAAGATAATTATGTCTTTCTTCCTACAGATATTAGTACTTGTTAACAATATTTCACTAGTGGATTTAGTTGCAATTTCTATAGGTTTAACGTTTTAGAAAAAAAAAATATATCTAATGCAAGCTATCAATAGACTAATCAATTTTTTTTTTGCTTAATGTTATTCAGTCCTATTAGGTATGCTTAAAACTGTATACCTGTGGTATAAGTGCTGATTGATTAATATGTAATAATAATTGATATAAATGTTAAAAATTAGTTAAAATTTAAGTCAAAATATCTATCAATTACATCAGATATCAACTGTTCTTTAATATTTTTTAGTTTACTATAATTATATTTATCCTAATTGAGTTGACTAAAAAGTTTATATTTAATTTGATTTTGTAATCATAAACCATAATTATTGTGAAGTTTCATAATGTTAAAGGTTCTTAGCCATTTTTTTTTCTTATATTTAAACTGTCTTGATGGTTTTCTTTGTCTTTTTTGCAATCAAAAATATTTTTTATTATAGTTTGGTACGTAAATTTTTCGTGTATCATTAGAATTTTAAATTTTTTTCTAATTTTTATGTTGTTCATACAAAGGCTTGTTTTTAAAATTTATATAAACATTATTAAATATTTTTATTACTAATTTATTTATATTATTAATTTGTTGTTTATTTATAACAAATCAAATAGTCTAATCCATAATTTAAAATAGAATCTACCAAGGATTTGAAAATGATAAGTTTATGTTTAAAAGGAAATAAGTTTCTTATATGGTAAAAAACATATAAATAAGTATTTAACTTCTTTATAACCGAGTTATAATGTATGTTCCAATTAAACTTTACATCAATATAAATTTCATTATTACATTGCAATAGATTCTTTCAATATACATTCTACATTTTAAACAACAGTTTAAATAATTAAACAAAAAGAATGATTTAAAATACTGCAAATATATTAATAAGTAAATTCTAAATCTTAATTTTTATGATTTACTTAAGGATTTTATGGAGTAATAATTCATAAGCTATTTATACAAATGTACCTTTATACATTTATAATTTCCTAGGTAATCATTAACTCGTTCCATTATATCAAGTGTCCTCAGGATTTTCCATGAGGGTAGGGGGACAAAATATATTGGCAGTATAAAAATTGTACTTTACATTTGAAATTATAAAAAATAAATACAAGTAAACTAATCAGTTATAATAAAAGTTACCAGTTTTCTATCTTTGACACCTTGAGGAAAAAAAAGAGTGGGGCAAATGCTCGTATGTTTAGGCACCCATGGTGTAAGATATATACATAGATAATTAGGAATGCAGTGATACATATAAAGGAGAGACTGAAAGAACCATAATGAAATGACCATCTAGAAAATAATAAAAGAAATTAATTTAAAAAATTGGAATGAGCATCCCATTTCTGTAGAAATAATCATCCATCATAACTTGATATCAAAAGTTTATATCAAGAAGCCAATGACAATTTGAAAAGTTATTATAGCCATGTATATTAAAAATTTAAGATGTATGAACAAATATAAAGCTAAAGAAGTAGAAACAACTTTACGATTTAGAAATCTTTATCATAAATATATTAATTTCTGTGATTTACTTAATAATATACTTGCACACTTTTTAAATTACAGTGGTACCTTGGGTAACGATGGTAATCCATTCCAGGATTACCGTCATTAACAAAACTGTCTTTATCCAAGGTGCGATTTTAGATGCCAAAATATGGTACATATCATTTATTCATTTATATTTGTTACAAAAATTTATCATCAATAAAATGAATAGTATTCATTCATAAAATGAACTGTATTCATGAATACAGTTTTTAAATGTCAATCTTCACCAGAAGTACAAATTGTCTGTAAAGAAAATATAAATGACATAGGTAGGAATATTCTGCAAAATTTAAATGCAATTTTCTCTAAAACTGTTTACCGCCACCAGTCGACGAGGCGTCGTAAACCAAAGCCTGCATCGTTGCCCAAACATTTTTTGCTTACAGAACCTCATTGTTAACCAAGGTACCTTTGTATTTTGTTTTGTTATTATTAAAAAAAAGAGATAGAAATCACATTTACGCATTTTAAAAGAATCAATTGCAGTGTAAAAATGACATGACATGTTACTGACTGCTTGTATTAGGAATGTAATTTGTAATTATTTTCTAAAATGTTAAGCCTGTAACATGTTAGAAAATAATCATGAATTAAATTAGCTGCAACTAATCTAGTAGCAAAATAATGCTAATAAATACCAAGAGGTGTACAGCTATGTAAGATAAACAATCGAAACAACCTACAGTCACTCTCAGTAGTTTTATAGGCTTCAGTGTTTAGATATCTAAAAAATAAACAGATATGTTTAGTAATGATGTTAATGTGACTGCAGAATTATTTCGTAATCCTTTCATTTTCCTTTTATTTTAACTAGTTTTCATAGGATACTGGAAAACTCAGTAAAAATCACTAACTCCATGAACTCATAGAAAAAAGGGAATAAGACAATTTTCTTTTTCATGAAACTGAAATTCAGTGCTATCAGTGGGATTTTTCAATTCATATTTTAATTCAAATTAGAGTGAATCATTTCAGTAGGTTAATAAAGCACATACTTCTTTACCCCATGTATTCAATCAAGATTTACATAATTGATAAGAAGCCTTCTACACATGTAATGAAATAAAGAGAAAAAAGAAATAAAATGCACTTACTTGTATTGTAAATGAATAAACAGGATTAAAAGAGTGATAGTAGACCGGAAGTTTCGAAATACTTTGCGCATTCCATCTTAGGGGATGGCAAAAAAATGTAGGACAACGCAAAACTTTTAGGACGATACAAGGTGGAGATACATAGTGAGGTTTTTTTAAACGTGTTTTATAGTTTTATAGGTGAGGGATGTGGCATCAAGGAGCATAATTCTTCGTTTTGTATTGTGATAGATTTTATTTGATGTAGGAATTGTGCTGTGTTCTGTAAATGTAACCAATTTTGTTTGTGTAGGTTTGGAGGATGGTGAAGAGGGTGTTTGAGATGTGGAAATGGGGGAGTTTCTGGTATTGATGATGGTCTCGCTATATATCCCCAACTCGTGTCATCCTAAATGTTTTGTGTTATCCTTAATGTTTGTGTCGTCCCTGAAGATGGAATACGCAAAATATTCCAAAACTATTGGTTTACTATCACCCTTTTAATCCTGTTTATTCCTTTACTATACAAGTAAGTACGTTTCGTTTTCTTTTTCTCTTTATATACCGATAATTGAATTGTTATAGAAATAGTATATATATTTTATTTTTTTTGTATAATTACCTAAAATATTTTTTTTTCTACATTTAGATTGTTTTACTGTTGACTTTTGTAAATAGCTTAATTTTCAATACAGAAAATCAAAGAAATAAAAATCTTAGCAGCACTGTATTTTCCATTTATTTTCAAAGTTAAATTCTGTCTTAATTGAGGTGTGAAGCACTAGATTTTTTTTTTTTTCTGTTCAAATTACTCCTCTTATAATCCAATAACTAAATTAAAACAGGCAATATCTGACTCTGTTATTTCGTTCATGAGCTAATTATCACCTGTTCACATAATTCCAGATGGAAAACAAATTGATGAATTGTGGGAGAAACATTGTGAAAACAAGGAAACATTACAGGAATATGCAAAGGCTATGCATTTGTTAGCAACTACATTTTGGGAGCAGAATAACATCTGCACTAGAATTACTTGGTGCCATAATATCTGCAGGTGAGAAATTGTACTAATTATTATTGAAGATACATAATTTACAGCTATGCTTTATGATTAAAAGATATTAAAGCCAACAGGTTTAAATGTATATAGACTGAAGAGAAAGTGAAAATAAATAAAATGCACTTACTTACAAAAATATTGAGTAGAGAATTATAAACATGGTAATAAACCAACAGCTCCGGAATACTGCGCTTATTCCTTCATCAGGGACGGAACAAACAAATAAGACATTACAACAACATTTAAGATGACACGAGGCAGAAAGCCATGGTCTTCCCATCTCGTGTCGTCTTAAATGTTGTTTTAATGTCCTATATGTTTGTGCCGTCCCTGATGAAGGAATAAGCGCAGTATTCCGAAACTGTTGGTTTGTTATCATGTTTATAATTCTCTCAACTTTTGTACGTAAATGCGTTTTATTTATTTTCACTTTCTCTTTATTTTAATACACACATGTTAAGCCTCCTTGTATGTAGACTGAGAAAAAGAAACTGAGTATTTTAAAATACATTATTTTATGAAGCTTATTGTGACAAAGCTAATATAACAGTATGAAGTAGGAGTCGAAATGTTCAAGGCTTGAAGAAATTAATGCAGAAAGTGTAACTTTGAATTATTTCTGTTGTTTATTTATTATTAGAATTTATCCTTATCAGTAAATAAGTTAAGTAATTGCAGTTTCACAATAAATTAAAAATTAGAATGGCTCAATTATCATAGCTCTTCCTTTTGTCTAGCTTCCTTCTACAAATAGCATTTAAAGATGTAATAGCCTAATTTTGTTCAAAATACCATAAAATTAATTGATAAATTGATTTACATTAATAGGAATTACTTCAGAAGTGGTGGAATTGAAAAGGCAGTTAAAAAAGACCTGTGCAGGTCATTTAATAGATGTGAATGTTCAAAACTTTTAGGACAAAAACAGTAAGTATTTTTTGTTAAGTAAGCAAAAACTTAATTTTGATATTTAAAAAGAACTGCACTATTTATTTATTTTTTATCTTAATAATTAAACAATTTTTAAAATAGTTTCTTCTATTGATATTTGTCAAAAGATTCCTGTAAATTTCTAATGCTTTTGGCCAAGAGGAATAGGATGGTTAAGATGGTATCCATTGCATTGTGGTTAGAATATTCTGCCCAGAATGGACATATGTGAATGTTTGAGCATTTTCCACATCAGAAATCGCTACAAGCACAGGATATTCCATACGCAGAAGGAAATGAACCATTGCTTGAAGCACCATCATACTGAGCTAAGTGAAAAATTTCACTGCTTCTCTGGCAGTAAAGAAAATGACAAATACCATAATATCAATAGTAAAGTGGTCAAAGTTTGGAAGGGTGTCATATTTTAAAAACTTTATAAGCTTTTTCCTCATATTTTTATGAAATAAACAGGTGTTTGTTTTTGCTTTTATTTTTATCAAAATATTTGGCTAATAGCAAATCACTGAAATTATATCATTGCTCATATCTGGTCTGTCTTGTTTATCGTTCAGAGGTGGCAGCACTGTTCTGCTAATAATGTTTCTGGCTTTGCTAAATGACATTAAAATATTCATTCCTTTGTGCTTTACAAATAATAGCAATATTGTCTGAGAATGTTGTGTTTTTAACTAATGACTGTTTTAGTGATTGTTCCTAGCCTTTCAATGCATTGTCATGATTATAGAAAAGCTCTTGTACTCTTAGGCCACAGTATCCTATGCCTTGGCATTATTAATATTATTAATCTGAGAATGAAGAGACTATCACTTGTCAATCGGATTGCTACCTGCATCAAATTTTAAAATCTATATGTAGCAGAGATAGGCATTTTCTGTCAAAATTTCAGTTAGTCATTTCTTGATTATTGATCATTACTGAGTGATGGCATTTGCCACATTGATGAGTCAAAGGGTCATTCATTGAACGTCAGAAATCCAGTCAGTTTGTAAGTCTCATATGAAAAACATGCGTTTCAGTCAATTGTTTACACATACTGAACAAAATATCATAATCACAGCCTTATTCAACAGATTGCATTGACTTTGTCAAAACATATATGATCGCCTGAAGATGTGCCTGCAAAGTCAAGAAAATATATGGAGTTTTACATATCTTCCATCATTAGGCAAACAATATATATAATCAGTCTATGTAAGTGCTATTCAGGACTTATTTTTTTTATTTTTCTTTCATATTGGATATTCCATCTTTGGTGCATATTGAATGTTAATTAGCCTATACTGATGAGAGAAATATATTATTTATTTTTAGGAAATGAGAAAATGAAAATTGATAAATTGCTAATTTTTAAATATGACATTTATACATTTTGATAACATATTCAGCAGAACTTGTATTGGGTAACTTAAAACAGTTAATGTTGATTATTTTTTTACAATTTTAACAATTGCATTTGATAAGGCACTAGGATTTTTTAATATAAAAAAGTTTCCTTATTTTCTAATCATTCTCTGTGAATAAAGCCATTCTTAATGTTATTTTAGTTTGAAAGGATAATCTGCAATTTATTTTTCCTACAGTTTTAGTTTTTACAAATATACTTATATGCAGATGAACCTTGACTTATTAAGAAATACACAACATACATATTATTGTGTCTCATGCTGTGAATGCATCTTGTATATTATATATAATGCAGTGCTTATTTTCACATATTTTTTTAATACTCTTTACAATGGCTGATAGTTAATGAAAAACCAAAGCAAGATACGAACCATCTCACAAATGCACTGCAATCAATTTGGAACTGAAATTGTGAATGTTATAATGGGGGAGGAGAAAAATCCTACATACATAAAATTTTATAACTTCCGTATGGAGTTATAGAATGGCCTACTTAAGTCAAGGTCTGTCTGCACTTTTCTCTTAGCGTGTTGAAGAAAAAAGTTGGATCTTTTATTTTGCTTCTTTTGAGAGTTTAATTTCCTCCTTTTATTTTACTAAATTTTTAATTTTTCTTGTATTTCATAACTACGCTGATCTATCAAGAATCAGTTTGTAGAATTTGTTTGTTTATTGTGGTTATAGAAAAAGAAACTGATATGAGATTTTTCTTCAAAACACAACTATCAAAATGTAGGTTCAGTAAGAAATTGACAACTAGATGTTATATACATTAATTAATATCAGTTTTCTTATAGCTTAAAGTCTTAGAGGTATTAAGAAACTGCTTTTTGTGTTTAACTATTTTCATAGGGTATTTATTATGTTCTGGACTGTAATTCCTAGTATATCCAAATATTGCAGTTTTACAATTTGTTAAATATCGTAGATTCCATCATAAAGATGAAGTCATAGGGATTTAGAATTCCACCTGCCAAATATTTATTTTATTTATTACGTACAGATATCCTGAACCATCTCAAAGACTGCATTTATTAGATGTTGGCAGTTGCTATGGACCATTTAACCATTTTGATGATTATTTAACTGTATCAATAGACCTTTGTCCTGCTGTTAAGGTAATTTGGTTTTAGTTTTGTTTTAAATTGTTTATTAGGTTATTAATAATATTGCTGTGAGTATATTATTATATGTGAAAACTAAAGGCTATTATAAGTTACAAAGTAAAAAGTTTTTTTTTTTTTTTTTAATAAAATACAATTTGATGTGAATTTAGCCCCCCCCCCCCCTTTCTTCAGTTTCCTAGCCTCATCCTGACGTTGTCAGATCGTGCTAGCTCATGGTTGACCGTTGACCGTTGTCGATGAAAGAAGAAAGTACAATTAGTTACTTCAGCACAGATCACCTCTTGATACCTTAACTAAAATAGAATGGTCAACAAAGTTAATACATTTTCTTGGATTCAAATCCACTTTAAAATATCTATTATAGCAGGATAGACTGTGACTATCATTAATTTAGGCCGGGCGGTTGGCGTTGTCGCTATGACATCGGCCTCTCACCTCTGAGTACCGAGTTCGGTTCTCATGTGGGTTTCGTGATGGTGGACGATCCGCGCTGGGCAGGTTTTCTCGGGGTTCTCCCGTTTCCCCTGCACTTCTCCCACCATAGTTTCTCAGTCTTTCTCTCCATCTGTCCTCCTTTCCGTGGGTTAGTACTATAGACCTCCTGTCGCAGTGCTTGGCTTCTCTGCCACCCACATTCACTACATAAAACATCATTAATTTATATTCAATGTTTATTGTATTCTTTATTCCTTATTATATTAATAATTGATTTATATTAATTTCAATGTTAAATCATGAATTTAGTAAACATAACTTAAAACTGTCTAATTCTATATATTTAAGTTTTTATTGCCTATTATCCCATTGGATAGTAATAAACAATTTCAGTTGATAAGAAATAAAAATTGCAAAACAGTTGCTGCCAAATGGTGATGGAGGTTCACTAAATCATACTTGACATTGTCTATTCCAGCAAATTGAGTTTTTAGTTATGGTGTGTGGCTACTGCATTGTTATTATCCTAAGTATTTGACAAACATTAAGTTCAGGTTACATCTTGAGATGAAAGTTTCTATCAACTATTCCAAAACAATCTTACAGTGAAGGATAGACAGAAGCACGAGCATATTAACTAGAGATGGGCAAAGTCGTTCTTTTTACTGAACTAGTTCTTTTGAGATAGTTCTTTTTATTGAACTAGTTCAAATGAACTAAGTCGTTCTTTTTACCTTAACAACCCAAAAAAAAAAAAAAGGTTCTCAAATACTTAATATAAAACGAAATAAACCAATTCCAATAGCCAATAGTGGAGTGGTAAAAGAACGAACTAGTTCATTTGAACTAGATCGTTCGTGAACTATAGTTCTTTTCATGAACTAGTTCATTTGAACTAGTTCTTTTATATGAAGTAATTCGTTCACGAACTACCCATCCCTAATATTAACCCTCAACACTGCCATCTGGTTTCAGGTCGCCCATCGACTTACTGTTTTCAAGTTTGTTGGAAGTTGTTTCTCATAGAAGTGTTCCAATAGTATACACTCTAAAGCTAAACATGAAACGATCCATTTTGATTAGCTCATAACTCACAGGTCTCTTCTGAAAATGGCTATATTATGCCATTAAAAATACTGTAAAAGCACTTATTTTCGCGAGGCTTTAATTTTCGCGAATTTCGCGAGCCCGTCGTAATCGCGAAAATTTAAACCTCACGAATTACTTTTTTTCGGTTGAATTCGGTTCTGTTCATATAAAATTCGCGAAATTTTCAGCTCGTGAAATCACCGATATCTTCATTTTCGCGAAAATTACGGCTTGCGAAAATAAGTGCTTTTACAGTAAGGAAATAAAACATATGTTTATGTGGTGAATGTGGGTGGCAGGGAAGCCAAGCACTGCGACCGGATAAATTAGATTAGAATGGGTGAATGTGGGCGGCAGGAAGCCAAGCACTGCGACCAGTAGATCTATTGTGCGAACCCACGGAAATAACGACAGATGGAGAGAAAGACTGAGAAGATATGGTGGGAGGCTCGCAAGGGAAACGGGAGAACCACGAGAAAACCTGCCCAGCACGGATCGCCCACCATCACGAAACCCATATGAGAACCGAACCCGGGACTCAGGTGAGAGGCCAGTGTCTTAACGGCATCGCCAACTACATGGCCACTGCGACCGGAAGTCTATTAAGTAAAACATAACTTCGTTTGTCCTGAGTATCATAGTACTACTCTTCTGTCTCCTCAGGATGTTAATTACAAGATGGAACCTTGTGGTTCTTATGAATAGCAATGGTGTCCATGGGCAGCTTTCACTAGCATTTCAGTAAATGAATAACTCTCATGAAAATAGCTGTTCTGCAATGTCTCTTGATCTGTATTAAAAAAACAACAACCACCAGCAGTTTCTGAACAGCTGTCCACTTCATTCATTCACAGGACAACAATACTATTTTTTTAACTAAAAAATGCTTTTACCTTTAAGATCTTATTCATTATTTAATAATTATATTATCTATGCAGGGCAGGATCTAGGTTACGGCCAGTCTCCACATTGCGGGGGCATGGCCTGGGTTCAGCTCGAAATAGCTCAGTAAGGCCATGAAGGATTTTCGCTGGGGGGGGGGCAACAATTTTTAGATCCGGCCCTGTATCTAGGATATAGTTCGTTCTCACTTGTGTTAATTATCCATCTTGGTTCAACTGTTTTTACTAAGCAACGATAAAAATAAAAATATGAAAAAAAAAAACCATGGGAATTGATTTGCTCATTAGCTTTATGAAATGCTGTATTGCATTCAGGTAGCAATTTATATATAAGCAATTCAGTGTAGTTATTACCAATATTGTTGTATCATTTTCAAATCAGAAATGTTGTCATCTTCGTTACATTTTGGTTATCAAACATTGGAAATAAATTTCAACTGAAGAAATAAAAATAGAATGTCTAAGATAGATTTTTAGATTATTTTATCAGTTCTTTTGCTTTATTTAAGGTATCCCATCTTTGCTGTTATTTCAGTTTTAATCTAATGTCAAATAACATTAGATTTTTATTTCATGAGACCAGTATGTGGTAACAGAAACTGGTATGACAAAATTTTCAATTATTTATAAAAAAAATTTAAACTCAAAAGTGAAAGTTCTCCTTTTCAGGAAATGTAGTACTCTACGGTACTGATCAACAGTAAAAAAATTAAAATTTTTGGGATTGACATTTTTGAAAAAAAAATATTTTTGATTTTTGAAAGAAAAAAAAAATCCAGAAGCTTACAGCAAGAGAACTTGAACACATATTTTCAAACGAAGTACATCATTTTAATTAGACAAATATTATCTTTCAAATGAAAAAAATTGCAACAAAATATCTTGAACCATTCTAGAGATAGAGTGTTTTGAAAATTTGCCGAAAATCGCGAGTGAGAAATGATGCCCGAGGTGCCATCTTTGGCGCCCTGTATCTCAGGCCAGGAATTTTTTTGAACAAAACAAAAAAATATGGGTATTTACTTTTTCCTGAATTTTAACATATGTTAAATTCAAAAAAATCTGAGACTACGAAGGTAAGAGTTTTTCTTTGCCTGACTGAATCAATATGGACTATGCCTATACAAAGAAGGGAGATTTGGAAGATTCAATATTTTTTGTTGTGTTAAAGTGTGAATATAGTATGTGGACTAGTTTATCTTGTTTGATCACAGTCTGAGAATAATTTTTTAAGTAGGGGAAGGTGTTGTACCTTTGACCAGTTTTCACTAAATGATTTTTCCCATTTTTTGTACTCAAGTAAATCTTTACCTGAATGGATACATGTGATCTTCACGCATCTTGCCATCAACTGCATGTTTTATATATTATATTTTGAGTATAAGTATTTTATTTTTATTTTACAAAAAAACTATAGCTTGTGGTCAAAGGTACAACTATGTGTTGTACCTTTGACCGGAGGGTATTGTACCTTTGACCAGGTGGTAGTAGAAACTGACAATTAGATACAAGTTATTTTTATTCTCATTTCTGAGAAGAATTTTTATTCAGAAATGTATACATTTGGCAAATACATGCAATTCAAAGTAGAATAATAAAACATGAAATAAATTCTAATGGCTTAAGTAGCCTACTCCTGCCCGTTTACTCTACATTATACAATGAAAAATCAGTGTCTATCTCCAAAGACAGACATTCTTTTAGTCGAGCTGTGCCGGCAGCTGTGGTTGATTTGGTAGCCTGGCCACAATATCTTGTAGTTCTATGTTGTAGAGCTGATTATCTTCTTGAATGAATTTCGCCATCTTCGGTAGTTTTTCAAATATTTAACTTTAAAAATAATCACATGCTGTTTCCTTTATTTGGGCCACAAAGTATTTCTTGTTTTGTTTTTTTGTTGTTGTTGTCAGCTTGACAAGGACATAACTTTCTTCAACTAAATCTTCTTTTTCAAAGTTTAATTCCTTCTCAAACTCATGGCATTCATCTGAAATATCGAAAACAATTTCCCCTGATGTATATTCAACATGAGACTCAAAGTCATGGACAAACAATCGATTGTTTACTTTCTTTGGATAAGATTTGGTAAAAAAATAAAAATTTGGCAAAAAAATATTTAAATTTCCATCTTACATAATGCTAAAATGACTGTAAGTAAAAACATTTACATATTGTTAAGTACTGTTGTACCTTTGAGCTGGTCAGAGGAACAACACCCTGCTGTGGTCAAAGGTACAACATCAGTCAAACTTACTTTTCACACCATGCTACAATTTTTAGGTTAATCCAGTCATCTTAAAAGTCCAAACAATTAATCTATAGGCATATATGTATTACTCATTAATGTTAAAATAACAATCAAAAGAAAACAAGCAATGTTATTAAAGAAACATGCACTTGCAAAATACTTACTTTTCGGTGATGGAATTGGAAAAATATTTTTCACTCCTTGCAAGTCAAAGATCTAACTGCTACTGAAGGTTTAAAGGCGCAAATAGTGGAAATATTACACATTAAACAGAAAAGCTTTTAAAGTGTTTCCCAACCTTTTTTGTGCTATGCCCCACCTAAAGTATCTACAGTATGTTATGCCCCACCAAATTAGGTATAACCTTCACAACCAAAAAAAAACAATTTTCCAATTGCCCCCTTTAACAATCAAATTGCCCCCCTGTGGGGCGTGCACCCCACGTTGGGAAACAGGGTTTTAAAGTATGCTGATAGATGGCAAAACTAGCAAGGGTGGTCAAAGGTACAATCGGTCAAAAGTACAACGCCTTCCCCTACTTACTGTTTTATTATGAGAAGTATTCAGTGGTAAGTCTCTAATAGCTACAAATATTTTATCTTAATAGACGTGATTTTTTTTTTTTTTTTTCAATCTAAAACTTATTTTCTTTTTTTTTTCTTTTGAAGGAAGTTCTTCAGTGTGACTTCTTAAAGTCAAGAGTTTCAGATTGCAAAACTAGCAATTTGGAAATATTTCTTCAAAATCTTTGCAATCCTGTTGAAAGTCTTCCAGGTTGTGGCTTCCATATAGTTGTATTTTCATTGTTATTAGAATATCTTCCAAGTTTCCATCAGAGGTGGCTTTGTTGCAAGAAAGCCTACGATTTACTGTCGCCCAATGGGTTATTGCTAATAATTACTCCAGATTCAAAACATGTGAATCACAATTCAGTGATGATGAAATGTTGGAAACTGGCATTAGAGCATTTAGGTTTTCGCAGACTGCTTTATGAGAAACTGCCGCATCTACATTGCATGGCTTTTCGGAAGTCGTGCACAATGGAAATTCATGATTACGTCTGCAAAAAGTGGAAAACTGTAAAAGCACAATTGCTGAATAAAATTTCAGTGAAAGAAAAGCCAAACATTGCATCAGCACAGATGTCTCAGCCGTTTACAGACATTAATAACAGTACTATCCAAAAAGTAAATCTCAAAGAAGCCGAAAATTTGAATTCAAGTTCTGTTCTCAACTTAAAATGTCCATGTGCATTGGATATTGAATTTGAGTATCTACTATTTATTCCACAAGATTTTAATGAATATAAAGAGTTACCAGAAAATCAGGACGATGATGTTCCAAGAACAGCAGAGGAAGAGGAAAATATAAGATCATGTTTTGAAGAACTGCCTTTATTTTAATACATAAGTTTATTTGTTATTGAAGTTTGTTATAATAAAGAAAAGATTACGATTAATTGCTCTATGAAATCCAAATGTTTCTTACCCATATTTAGAAGTATTATATCATCCTGATTGCCTTAAGCATGTGTGTGTGTGTGCATACAAAATGACTCGTTTCCACTGACAGTAAGATATCGTTGTTGTTGGGTTTTTTTTTTTTGTATTATTTTACTTTTATAATCTCATGAGAAGTATACCTCCTACAAAATATTACAGCTTTTGTCAGATATCTTTTAATAAAGATAGCAAAGTAAAAATAAGTATAAAAATTACAAAAAAATATTCCTAAAGACATTTAAGAGCCTATTTTTTCTTCCTTTGTTTTCAATGTTCTGAAAAATCTCGAAATTTGTAAATTCTTTACATTTGTTGAGTATTACATGCTATCTTCAAATTGTCCGTTAACTGAAAATTGATTAAATCCAGAAATACTTAAGTTTCTAAATCCAACTTAATCAAATCAAACTACATCGAACTTACAATGGATGCTTTGTTAAATGTCAACAAAAAATTAATTTGTTTGTTGTCAATGAGAGTTAACTTTTTAACTTTCTAATGTTTTTCTAAGTGGAATTTTTTTTCACAAGCATCCTGACAAATACATCTTCAAATACAAAAATAGATAAAAAAAATTCTTGTTCATAAATATGTGAAAAAATTAAATTAGGCATATAGGCATATAAAAAAAAAAAAAAAAAAAGGTTTGGGGATGAAACTTAAATCATGATTGGGATTTAATAACCTTGGGAAGCTGAAATTTTACCATAGCTAAAGACTACTTGCTGCTGTTGTTTCAATTTGGACCAATAAATAGAAGCTTTTAGATTGAAAAAAATTGAAAGCTGTCATAATGATATTGATACAAAGTTGAGAAGTCCTCTCGATTGGCCAGTTAATGTCCTGTGATTGGCCGGATCGGGGGACCAATCAGCAACATGTCTTATCCTCTCACCAAGTGGCGGACCGAACAGAGAGCTCTAGAGAGATTCTTGAAAACCGATCCCATTTGTATATAAACCTGTACATATTGTAAATAAACTGTGTGCATGCTTTAGACTAAACAATTGCGTTAGTCTCTGTCATTTCGACTACACATCAATATTATTGGCAGAACGATAATCCATTTTGCCAATAATAATGTTCTTGCCTTTTTTTTTTTTGATTAACAAAATCAAGCTGAAAATGATGATATATCAAGTATTTCAAACTCAATAGTTTCTTTCTTCATTATCTTAATATTTACATCTTTAAACAGTAACAGCATTGAACAAACATGGTTAATAGCTCTTAAAAAAACAAAAGTAGTCGATTTACAGGTAATTCCATTTTGTAATGGTTTGTGTTTATTGTTATGGAAATGAATTATTTGCAAATGCAGCTTAAAACCATCATATGAATGATGGCAGTCCTTTTCAAAGACTATCAATATCTACTGATGACTTTCTTATTTTGATAATAATCAGGAAGACATTTTTTATTTGTATTCTTTGAAAATTAGAGAATTGTGGCATGAAAGAATCATACTTAATTCACTAGAATTTGTTTAATTAACAGAAACAAAGATAAGATCAATGTTGTGTCATATGTTGAGCAATTTATTTCCAAAGAATTTATATCTATAATATTTATAAAATAGTGTTTTTAATATAAATTGTTTGTTCAGTGCTGTTCAAACTAATATTGCAAATAGAATGCTTATAATATGAATGTAAATAAAATCATTGATTAATACCACAGTGATAGTTTTGCATGATCAGTCAATCAAGTAAACATTTGGAAGAAACATTTTTGTTATTTTGTCAATCAATTCTCTGAATGGTATAATGTATATCTTATCTAGCCATCATTCCATTTTTAAACATTAAAAAATATAATTTTATAAATTAAAAATAGTAGTAGATGTTCATCGGAAGTGCAGTGGTGCCTCAAGAGAAAAAATGAACAATAAAAAACTCACTAATGAAAAATTAGTGAGAAAATTCATGTGCCAGCCGTTGACCGCCCTCAATGAATTTTTTTAAAGCATAAAAATTAAAACTGCGCATTTGAATTATTAATAAACAACAATTGGGAGACCAAATTGTTTACCAAGTGTATTGTTCATTTTTTTCTCGAGGCACCACTGCACTTCCGATGATCATTCATATTAGGCTCAGTAAGGAGACCTTGTTGTTTTACTGGTGACTGCTCCTGGCTGATGATCGGCAAAGAGCATGAAACAGCTGTTCCAGGATGTCACTTGGTAAACAATTTGGTCTCCCCATTGTTGATGTTTTTATTAGATATTAATTTTGTCTATTAGGAAAGATGTCTTGAATTTGTCATATCAGAACTCTCGTAGAAAGTGGACTTCTTATTCTCCTTATGTAGTTAAAGACATTGAGGAAGCTTTTAATGAAAAGATTTGATCGCACAAGTTTTATCATGTGGTGAAGGTTTGAAAATTTTAAATTTAGAATTTCTATGCTTGAAAATAGACAAGTTTAATTGTTTCATTAACTTTACTATCAAATCACAAGTGCTTCCTTTCACTTTCTGGAAGTATCCTTAGCAGAGTATAGTAAACTTTCAAGAATGATTTAAAATTTAGATAAGACTGCACAAGAAATTTATTGTTATTTTTTTTTACTTATATTTGCTACATTTAATTTAATCTTAGGAAATTTTGTTTGAAACCTATTTGAAAGCAAACTTAAATTTGTTAAGGTAAATCCACTTTTCCTTTTTTTTTCTTTCATCATGTCTTTACTTTGGATCATTTTAAAGTATTTGTAAAAATTACTAATGTTTTCGTACTAATTTTTATATCTTAAATTTGATTTTCTTGGGCTTGTGTATTGGGCCATTCTTTATTCAAAGTGCAGAACCCTGTTAGAGGTTTAATTTAAATAAAATAAATATTTTTTTTTAAAAAAAAATTTGTGTACTTAACAAAACGAAATCAGATCTGCCTTCTAGTTCTAGATATTATTACAGATTCATATTTAAACAAATATTTAATATATCTAAGAACAGAGAAGAGATGTAGGAACATGATTTAGTAAAATGTCAAGGCAATCATCAAAAAAAAAAAAAAATATTACACTTGACTAATGGTGGCTATTGTGGATTATTAATGTTTGAGCTAATGTTATCAAGTCCCTAAATCGGAGAGAAAAATGAGGTAGAACAAAAAAGTTTTAAAATGTGATTTTTAAGTTTAAAATATGCATGTCTATCCATCTGTGATCATAATAACTAAAAAACTACTTGCCCTACAAAGCTAAAAAATTAGTTCGTATAAGACGTCAATACAAATTGGACCAACAATTAAGGAACTAGTGGCAAAAAAGTATCAAGCTACATTGTCATGAAGGCATAGTAAAATTACTCTTTATCTTACAGGGCTGAAATTTTAAACAATAAGTTAGTTACCAAGGCCACAGATACGTAGATTTTTATTTTGAGAGAGGGAAAGTTAACAAAAGGCTGATTAGCAACAACCAAAAAAAAATATTTTTCAAAATTTGAGGGGGAGGGTAGGGGGTTGGTTCTATATATGCCCATGAATGTTATCAAATGGGCTCACCTTGTTGAGTTGGAGATTGGTCATGTGGACTCTTAAAAAACTATTTGTAAGGTAATGTGCCACAATAAAAAACAAAACAAATATTACATTGACATGATGAAAATTAGCTATTTGATCTTTGAAGCTTTTGGATCATACCATGTAGCCATTTGAAAGTTGATGTGCCAAATATTTCTTGTTCTAATTGAGAACAAGCATATTAACATGCCATGAACTGATTGCAGTCCCTTCATGCAAATAAGTTTGTACAAATGTTAATGCTTACTAAACATATTAAACCTTTTTTATTTTTACTGAAAAGAAAGAAATATTAAACTGAAAAAAAGAAGTCAGCAGGCCACAAGCCAAGTCATTTAGAAAACTTCATTTAGTTGTCTTCATATGATCTTTTTGTCGTTGTAAGCCTTATAAAGATTTCTGGCTTCTCTTTTTTCCCATTGTCAATTTCTTCCAAGATTTTTTTTTTTTTACTTAAAGATGTTAGTTTGATAAGTGTGAATACTTATTTTTAAAAAGTTGCTTTTAAAAACGACTGCAAACCAATAATAATCAAGTAACCCTGTAATGAATAAAACTTTATTAAATTTTTGGCTTTTGAAGTAGTAGGGGACTTCAATCTTTGGTAGAGTTAACATGCACTGAAGAAACTAAGAAGTGATGGTGCACTTTCCCTCAAAAACAGCAGTATGATAATGTCTTGATAGTTTTGAGATTCCCATTTTCAAGAGTTGGAAGACAAGGACAGTCCAAATATAGACAGAGCAGTATTTGGAGTATTCCAAAACTGTTGGTTTATTACCATCGTTTTTAATTCTCTCTTCAACATGTTTGTAAGTAAGTGCGTTTTATTTATTTTCACTTTCTCTTTATTTTAATATATTAAACCTCCTTGTTGTTAATGACAGTTGTGTTATGTTTTCCGTATCATGAGGATTTGATATAGGCAAGAATATAATCATCAAGTGATCACGAAAATGTAATCTCCCTACATCTCCAATCATCCTGTTATAAAACTGAAAGTACAAGAATGAGTAAACATACTAATTTTAGCATGTGCGCCATCAAATGGAACAAAAAAAATCAGAACCTCTCCAATGATTATGTCAAAAATTCATTCTCATATATCCCACCTTCCCTCTATTGTCTTCCTCCACAAAACTCAGACCCCACAACAATATCCTCAAAACAAGACCCATAATCAGTATCAATAACTCATTTTAACACTTTATTTAAAGTAGTACAGTAGACATCACTTATGAAAATATCACTAAATTCATTAAGCAACTATATCACTACCATTAACCATCTATAGTTCCATCATGAACAACCTTATTCAGCCAACCATGAGTGAAATGTCATGGTTTGGTAAATACAGTAGAACCCGCTATTCCGAAAATCCGCCTATTCCGAACAAAGTTCAGAAAAAATACCGATTTTTTTAACTTAAAAATAGGAGAGATTAAAAAGACGTTCGTGAAAAAACGTACATTTATTGTTATACAAAGTTAAATAGAGACATACGTAGTTTTTTGCCGTTTTTCAAGTTTTTTTTCACCTGAAGCAGAACAAAACTGCTCAATTTTAACGCGATTCTTTTTCCAGGCACTAATCGTAGCTTTTTCGACACCATATTCAAGTGATAATTTAGTAGCACTTTCTCCCTTATCCAGTCTTTTTAACACTAAGTTTTTCTTTTAAAGTACACGAAGAACGACTTCGCTTACTTGCCATGTTTAATGTTTAACAGTGGAAATGCAGTAACCCGGTAGTAATTCTTGGATCGCAGGAGGGAAGGGGGGGGGGGTGATGAGTCGTCGAAGGTCACTGCCCTTCCCTTCCAACTTTCACTGAATCTCTTCCCACGAGCCGATCAACGCTGTATAGAGCCAACACTATCAGATGTCACCACACTTAATTTACGCCTTAACAAGTCGATACATTGATTTTATTCATGAAATCCGCCTATTCCGAATTCCCGCTAAACCGAATAGTGTTCGGTCCCAATTAGTTCAGAATAGTGGGTTCTACTGTATATAATATCTACAACAGTCAATATTTCAACCACCATAAGAAAAACCACATGGTCTATTCATGGGCTTAGCCGTATCAGACTTCGTAGCCGGCATTACACTACTCTACATGAAAAGCAAATGTGCAATATCCATCAACTATAGATCAGCCTCTATGGCTCAACAACATCTAAATCCCACTTATTAACTAGTAATTAACAATGCTATTAACTTCTTCCACAATAATATTCATAGTTTAATTCATCACATATCTATATCATTCAACAAATTCATCCACTTAACTAAAACCCTTTTCTTATACAAACTCAAGAGCTCTTCATCGTCATGAGCTTGAAGAAAGTGATCATTCTAAAATTAACATTAATTTTTGTTGGACTATCCTAGGGAATATGATTTTTATTCAATAAGTTTCCCATCTTTTTCCTTTAGTATCCTAGATGTGTATTCATAAGATTATGACAGATCTTATTAATCATCTTTTTGGCAGTGGCCAGGCTAATAGGGTTGTATGATCTTAGATCTTTCTTTAGCCAGAGTATCAGCAATGTCATGGCTTCATATGCCACTTTGACTTGGGATCTATTGGCGGACAATAATTTTACCACTACCTAAAAGATCAAACATTTTCCATCTATAAGAAACCACAGAAGACAATATAATTTGTTTTATACAGGAAGTGGAAAGGACGTAGATAGGCACTTGTGAATCAATAAAATCAAATTGCTTTTATATTTTACCAGCATTAAAAAAAAGAGCCAGCGATACAGCCTCTATTTCTCCATCAAAGCTAGTAGAAGATGCTCCAACAGGGGGACAAACACTTTAGAAACTCCCACATTTTTTTTCCCTTCTTGAACAACTATAAGACACTAGCCAGGTACCGTAGCTTCGTTCCGGAACCCTTGCATATATAGCATTAAAAAATATATATATATATTTATTTAGCAAATTAATATTGAGATCGGAGAATATACGACTTCCCAGCCCGTTGTGGACTTCTCCGCTTAACTCAGGTGTATTGCGGGTTGGTACATTACACATTTTTGCATGTATCTTGCAAACGCAGAAATGTTTGTTAATGACTGACATATCGTTCAATAGAACTTTCAAATACCAACATTTTCTCAATATAATGTTCTCTTCCAACTTTTATACTTTTCGTTTAAACTGAGAAAAAGTCAAAATTTGATCCTTTAAAAGGCGCCATCTTGGAAACCAAAAACTTTTTTCGAAAGATTTTTGTAGCATTTTGTTTGTCTTAAAAAGATCAATATTTTATCCATTTACATGACCAATCTATCTCTTATAGTTTGGTCACAAAATTGGAAAAACGAAAAGTCTTAAGACAGAATGACAGACAGAATAACACTTTTATACTATATAATAATTGAAAAATACTTGCATAGCATATTTTGGATGAAACTTGCAACATAATCAGTTTATAATCCTGTCACGTGTGAGTATCATGTCCACATTTCATCTAATTTTTATGTAACCTAACTGCATGTTGTCCATTTTGTCTTTGTCTTTCGAAGTTATTAAAATCTCAGAGCCATGAGGACGTCATCATTCTTGAGTGAATGAGTCGTCAATTTGTATTTTTGTCATATTAATTCAATCTTTGGAATGGAAGATTAGTTTCCTTTCCAGTGAAAAATAGGCAATAAATGTAGATACCAATGCTGTTTGCAATTTACACATTTAGTATTGCCTCAAATGATTTAATTTTAACATTTTTTTTTTTCAAATAAACAGGGGAAAAAATAGATTTGGATTTAATAAATATATGGAAGCCCTTCAACTGAAATTGAAAAAAAAAAATATTAATTGAAGCATTTGTTATTGTAAAATATAGGTAACAAAGTTTCGCCATTAATGAAAAATAATAATTTATCTAGAAAACAATTTTCCTTTAGTAATTTGATAGGTTTCTGCTAATAGCATTTGGGCTAGATTATTGTATGTATCAAAGAGGTACAATAAGTGTTTACATATCCTCTTGACATTAAATGGTACAAGGAGGCTTAACGTGCATGCATTGAAATAAAGAAAAAGTGAAAATAAATAAAACGCAATTACTTACAAAATTGTTGAGGGGAGAATTATAAACATGCCCATCACTACTGCTAAATCTTGCACAATCCTCTAACTTCTCTCACTTTCACCCCATGCCTTCCACCTCGTCTCGTCTCTGTTGTTTGAATGTCTTATATATTTGTGCCATCCCTGATGAAGGAATATGCGCAGTATTCCGAAACTGTCGGATTATTACATGTTTATAATTCTCTCCTCAACAATTTTGTAAGTAAGTGTGTTTTATTTATTTTCACTTTTTCTTTATTAAATGGTACAGATGAAAAAAGGTACACATAGATTTACTTAATTTATTAACTCATTTTATTGTTAGATATCACTAATCCTCAATATAAAGTAAAACAACTTTTTTTTCTTTTTGTAATTTGGGAATCATTCTGACCCTTTTAATCTAATTATATACAGTTTTTTTTTTGTTTGTTTTGTTATTTTGATAACGTAATTCAATGGCATAAAGTTAAAATATTTATAAAACCACTGCTAACATTAACAAGAAAATATACAGAACAGGTCAACTGAACTGAGATAACTGCTATTTTACCAAATACATGTATTTTAGATCCACTGGTGTTTTTGGAAAGTATTAGCATTAACTATAAGTACATTTGCTAATATGTGTCTGTAAAAACGCAACTACCACTGCTGCTTACTAAAAAATATACATTGCTTGAATAGCTATCTACTTATACATAGATAATTTAATCTTACACTACTATGTATTGTAATGGTGCTCAGTTTCCTTACAATTGGCTATGAAAAGTTAACTCAATTGATCACAGCTAAAGATATATTTACAAAAAATAGTTTGTTCATCAAAACTCAAAATTATTAAACAAGAAATGCCTTATTTGAAGAAACTTAAAGTAACTAAAATATTAAGGCACCACTCTTGTAAGGTACAAAAGCAGGTATTGTGCTATTTTTGAAGTAAGAAGCTTATTTAATATATTGTGTATATACATGTAAAGTTTCAATAATTAACATTTTGTTTTCAGGCTTAGTTAAGCTCAAATATCCTGGAAAACAGTAGAATACAAAAGTTAAAATCAAAACATACTGTCTTTCTTTTATGAAATGTCTAATAAAATATAATCTTGCACTCAGTGGAATAACTTCAAACATATTTATGGATGAATGAAGACTCGACTAAGAATAATTAATAACAATAATAAAAAAGGAGAGGGGATGAAATAGTCATTTTCAACAAGTTTTCATGGTGTTAAAATTGGTAACGTACGTATTTAATTAACAAGAAGTATTAAAGATTGATTTATTCATTTTTTAGTGACAATTTTTTCTTCCTTGGTTATTATTCGATGAGTGATCATTATCAAATGATGATGTTCTCATTATGATAGAACTTAAACAAGTATATTTTAATTTAATAAAATAATTAGTAAGGTTCTATCAGCATCTACATTCTTTAGACATTTAGATAAGTTTCCATTATTTTGCTGTGTATTTTGTATTAATTCAATACAAAACTCCTTTCTCTTCATCATAAATCATCATCTTTATTTCACAGATGATATTTCATAGAATTTATCATTCTGTTTATTCAAGCCTTTTTTCAAAAAGGCTTGAAAAAACTGAATGATAAATGTGAAAAATCTTCTGTGAAACAAAGTGTTGATTTATGATGTGTATTTTGTAATTAAAGAAATGTTCATTAGAACATTGTGAATGAAGTAAATAAATAAATAAATATCTGCACAAATATCTCTAACTTTTAAGTATTTCATTATTTGATTATTTCTATACTTGAATTTGGTTTTGTTTTTTGAGAAAATATAAGATCAAGGATTGTTAAATAACATTTAGAATAATAAACGTTTAGAAGAAAAAAAAAATGATAAAATATACAAAAAAATACTTGTAGGAGTTCTATTTTCAATTTCCTCCATTCGTTCAGAGTATTTAAATATTAAAATAAGTGTTTTGTTTTTTAAAGGACACTAGATAAAGGAATGTGCATATATCTTAAGTTACAACAAAATTAAGTATTTACAAAGTTTTCTATAAATTCTATCAATTAATGCAGTTTCAATAAATCTAATGACTGTTGTTTTTAACTTTCAAAGGCACAAATGTTACTTGCTTCTCTTTGATAACAAAACCAAATGATTTCTTTTAACTAAAAAAAGGAGAAATTTTTATTTTATCTGCTCTTATTCAGAATTGGCTATGACAGTAGATTAGCAATGGAATGATCACAAGACAGAGATCAATTTCTCTTCAATATCTAGAAAGTGGTGATGGGAAGAGATTGAAAAGCAATTACTTTTTCAGTATGCACTCGTAAATTCCGTCCCCATATACTAATTGCAGTGCATGTCTCTGCAAAATCCCGTTCTCGAAATAATAATTTAACATATTCAGCAATTAAGATGGTACTTAAGTTAAGAAAGATTTCCTTTTTCTTAATTGCCATTTTATGACATGTAAGATCCAAATAGAATACAAGTTGTTGTTTTTTTAACTTAATATCCAATTATATATAGTTAAATTCTATTTTAAACAAGAAGTTCATTACAGAACTTATTCTTATTTTTTATTTTTACTTATTTATTTGTTTATTTACTTTTTTTCTTTGTCTTTTAAAGTTGTGAAAACAATAAAAAACAAAAATTCTCCATTTACTATTAAATTACAAAATAAACAGCACACAAAAAAAAAAAGTTTTCCCATTTTCTGAAGGAAAAAATTAAACCTGCATCCTCATTTTAAGTGATCTAAATCCAAAACATGCCCTGTGGATTACTAAGCAGATGCATTAGTCCACATTGTTAGTCATCCAAAGAAAACTCCGTTGTTGAGCTTCTCATACTTTTTCATTTCATCAGTTTCGCACAAACACTTCTTTTGCCAAGGACCCATAAGAAGAAAAAAAATTCAAATAAAAAAGTAAGATTGTGTCTTATTCTTAAATGTGCATGTCTCAAGAAAATTGATTCAGCAGTTTGAAAGTTAGTAGGGGAAGTGAAAATACTTTCTCTGACAGATTTTGAGAGCCTTACTTTCTGAGGAAAATAGGCTAAAAATCTCAACAAGAACAACAAAAAATCGTTTACTTTTTTAAACTTAATTTTAAGGCAAATGATTTAATCAAGAAAATTTAAAACACTTCATGTATATATTTTGTGTTTTAATTAAACTGATGTATCATTTTTATCATTAATTTCTTTAATCCAGTGTGCAAACACTAGAAATATAAGAATTATGGAGTTACACAGACAATATTATGTTGTTCAAAAACCAATCAAACCATGAAAATTTGTTAAAACTACTATCATGTAATTGTTGACTTAGTAAATTTAGAAAAAAAACAAGATCATTAATCCAAACCATCTGATGGTTCCCAAAGAATTTGTTGATGGGAAATGCTGTGTTAAAATAATGTTCAAAGGCACAAATATGAAAACATCAAACTTGCATTGTAATTACTGTTATATTTCGTTAATCAAATTTTAATGCTGTAATTTTGTATATAAGAAAATGAGGTACAATTAGAATATTTTGTTTCTTTAATATTACGCATAATTTGGGAACGTTACAATTTTTCTGTAAGAATTAATTAACCAATATATTTTAATTCATTAAAGTTTTATTAAACTTTTTGAAGAAATTAATTCCATTACTTTTATCATTAAGGTGTATTTTAACTAAAATTCTTCCTTTCATTACCTTTTGTTGTTAATAATGATGTTTTCATATGAACGCAATTTGCTCAATCAAGAAAAATATGTATACAACAGATAACATAACAAATAAAGAATGTTCACCAAACATGTCTTAAATTAATCACATCACTGAATTACAATAGAATCCAATTACTTATATAATTCATGCATGATGTTCATTTTCAAAGAATGGAGTAACGAAAGTTTTAATGCTTTCACATTTTTCCTCCTCATTCACTAACAGCACTGTTATGCCTGGAACATATGAGGTCACTAATTGTACTATTGTGACGAGTTTTCCGTAAGGACTCGTCCTTGTCTAGGCTCGGATTGGCAGAATTTGATAATGCGACTGTCTTATCAAAGTCAATAGTTGCGTATCCTTCTGATGAGTGATACAGTGACTCTGGTAGAGATGTGACACTCAAAGGAGAATTTGGAGTGACAAAAGAATCACTTCCATTAATGCCAGTCGTGCGGTCTAAATCAAGCACCACATAGTTCACTTGCCTGGATGGAGCATTAGGTGATACTTGACCAGGGCCAACATTAACGTAACAGTGATCAGCACTGAGAAGTGAGGGTTCGTGATCATCTGCTTTCACATTCATGTAGAGTCTCTGTTTCACTGAATGCTCTTGCTTGAGAAGGTCATCAAGTTTGGCATAATTATCATCCACTCGCAAGGGTCGGCTCCCATTACATCCAGATAGTCCAACCAATCCATCTAAGAGTGGACATGCCTTGGAATCATGAGATAAGAGAGATGAGCCTTCTGGACGAGGAGAGACTGCTTTGGCATCAGGTGATACAATAGCAGGGCTTGTTTCAGGATGCCTGGCACTTTCATTGATGACTGACGAGTTAACATATTCATGAACGGTGGTGAGCGATACAGGGGGTGTAGGTGAATGAATGGCATTTGTGTCATCATTCATGTAGTTAGGACTGCTAGTTCTTATGGTTGGACTAAGAAGACCAGTGCTGCTACTTGACAGACTGTTGGAAAGGCTGTTTTGATTCACTGGAACTGGAGGGGGAGGAGGAGGAGGCACCAATCGAGAAAAGGTTTCTCTTGAAGTAAAGGTTTCCCTTCGAGTTCTGATTATGGGCTCCAAATATCCCCCATCTGATAGGGATGATGATCGAATCATCTGAATAGGGGCTGGTATTGGGCCCCCATTACTGCTTGAATGACTCTGTTCATCCTGTCCTGAATTCTGAATGTGTTCTTGCAGGAGATTAAAGAGTGCTTCGGAACGATGGCATTTAAAGGCAAAGACACCAGGTCCAGTTGGACATCGTCGGCCACACTCAAAGGAAAACATTTCAGCATCAAATCCATAACGTCGGAGACATCTCATTGGCCATCGCACTGGATCACGTCCTCGTTGGTAGAAGACAAGATCTGTGTCGGTCAGCTCAAGCCGACCAGGGATGGTGTGTGCACGGCCATTCTCATTGACATTCCAAACTTGGAAGATGTTTGGATGAAGATCATTTATATCTGGCTTGGAAGCAACACAGCCCATCCTAAGACATTACAGGAACTGAACTGAAATGAAATAAAAAAAAAAATCAATTATATATCTGTAAATGTTGATTAATACAACATAGCAGAATGATATACTGGATACAACAGTAAAAATTGAATGAGACAATATTATTTATTTTCCACATAAAGATAGAGCCAAGACATCTTATCGAAGATAGAAGACATTTTAAAATATATTTAATAATGATAAACAAAGCGACTACATTATTTGTGGTTAAGACAACTATAAATTAAATAAGCTATTTTCTTTAATCCCACAATTACTAAATCCAACAATCAAAAAACATACTGTATATCATATTCTACACCATTCTGTTCTTCAAGATTAGATGCTAAGAATCAATTGACCAGGTTTTGCAGCTAATATGACATTTTTGAATTTTTTTCATCACTTTCCAAATTATGAGAAAAGACAAGATTAAATGACAATTTAAAAAGGATTGCATCCTTAAAAAACAAAATAAAAAAATGAACGAATAAAAATCACAATAACATTCTGATAGTTTTAAATGAGATTTTTTTAAAAATTAATTACTAATCTCCGCCCTCTTATTTCTCGGTGATGGGGTTAGATCTTCTATATCTTTGTGGTATTAAGCAAAGACAATTAATTTAATCAGTAAATTAATTGTCTTTGAGAAATATTAAAACAAATTATGTCATTATTCTTTTACTGAACATTACCACTTACCAGATATATAAAAAAAGATATAATATAAAAAGTACAAATTAACAAATTTAGATTTTTATAAAGAAATTCAAAAATGCTTTGTTTTAATAAAATCAATTAGGTGGGATTTTTTGTTTGTTTCCAGATACTTCTTTCAGCGAAAATGATCAATATACTTTTTCCAAAGTTAGTGCAGAAACAAATAGTTTCATACTACATAGGTCCTTTTTTTGAGTGATTTCCTCACTCCGGGATGACATATTATCTCAATATTTCGGCCTGGTGCCTCATGCCTTCTTTAGGAGATGTATAAATGTCAATCACATAAAGGTGAGCACAGAACAACTTCCGTCGTTAGTTTCTTGGATAAGTTACTCATGCTGCTTATTCCGAGCAACTATTATCGAGACAATATCTCATCCCAGAGTGAGGAAATCCCTCAAAAAAAAAAAACCCTATATAGTATCATGTCTCACTCCTCCTTCAGGACCAAACTAAATAGTTTCATGTATCTTCAGTCTAATTTTTGTTTTCTGAATGCTACATTAACCTCATCTGATAATTACTCATTGATCAACGTCTTAAAAGGTTCTAACACACATTCTGGGCCAATGAACAATGGATAACTGTTACTAATAAATCCTAATTCATTCTAAAAAACTATTAAAAAAATCCCGTTTGAAGAACAAGGCCCAAAATAAATTAAAGTCCTTTGTTTTGTGCTAAATCTTAGCAGACCAAAAATTAAATCCTTTTAATCTAAAAATTGTAATATTAATTAAAATTCCCATCTTGATGTATTTTAACAGAATAAATTGAATATATTTTTACATTCAATAATTTACATTCTTATAAATTTAATAATGCTAATAATTTACTAATTTCATTACATAATTTTTTTTAAAATGAACTTGATAAAAATCTTGAGAAATTATTTATTCATAAATTATAATCAATAATTAAATGCTTGATTATAATTCTGTGACAAAGTATAATTACAGTTAGAATTTTTTAATAATTTCGCTTCCATCGTCACATTTACGGATCTTTGCATTTAAAAGTTTTATAGTTTGAGCAGAATTAAAGATGGGAAAAATGCAGATAAAGTTTTAAAATATTTAATTTATTAAAATTACATCCAAAATGTCACTGAAAAGAGCACTTCTATTTTTCGCTTTATACATTGAAGAGATAGATATGTTATTTGTTTTTTGTTTCTTTTTTCTCCTATTAAGAAAAGATCATGTGGTTATCAGTAGTCCGATAGATGTTTCGGGGGCTTCGTCCTTGCTTGCTTTGCTGCCAATCCTACTGGTACAGCTTGCGTTATTTATAGGATTATTTTTTTGTATATATTATTCGTTAAACGAAAAGTTTACAGTGTTTTGTAAAAAACAAAAACGAAATTTACTTTTTAGATGATTCTGTGTTTCCTACACAAGATTATGATCATATTTCATTGTTGCTGCATTTAATATCGTGTTTCAATGTTAAGGTATTTTGTATAACTAACAAGCAATGATGGTTTTAAACTTAATTCGATCTATTGTTAACGGGATTTTTCTCCAAACATTCAAATTTAACTTGAAAATGTTAATAGGCTTAAAATGACAACACAGCTGATAATTTAAAATTTTAAAAATAAAAATAAATTGGAATGTATCTATAAAATACAAAAACGAAATAAAATATAAAAAATTTAAAATACTAGACGATTTGCTTTAAAGCAAATGCTTGCTTTCGCTTCAAGCAATAGGAATATTA
The DNA here is from genome assembly GCA_023159025.1 of Thereuonema tuberculata. Classification (NCBI taxonomy): domain Eukaryota; kingdom Metazoa; phylum Arthropoda; class Chilopoda; order Scutigeromorpha; family Scutigeridae; genus Thereuonema; species Thereuonema tuberculata. The sequence goes on along the minus strand of JAFIDM010000004.1, from coordinate 13,949,567 downwards.
TTATTATTTTTTTTTTCTTGCCTCGTTAAGTGTTGACTTAACGGACTGTAATGTTTTTGAATTTATAAGTAAACTAGAAGCAGCTGTTTGTGTTATGCAGTTCAAAACGCATTTGCCACATGTTTAACTCGGTGATTTCACACTTGCTTGCATTCGATTTTTCGAAGCGAGAAAAGCAAGCAGTGACGTGAGGAAAAATACGTCGTAGCAGGAAGATACCATCAGGTGCTGTTTGGTAAGATGGAAGTAAAAAAACACCGCGATATGCATTCGCTCAGAGACGCGGGTGGCATCAAGAGGGTTGCAGCGTTCATGTTACCCCCTCTCCAAAATACACAATTAACCCCTTCAGCGGGGAAAGGTGGGGCTAGAGGAAACCGATGAAGTCTTACCGTACCTGAAAATGCGGAGATCCCTCCTCCTTCCGTTGCTAAGCAACCGGAAGATCACGGATACTATGTTCATCACAGTCTCTGGCAGCCAATCGATGAGAGAGGGTCGCGTCCACTTGCTCGCCTGGGTAGGGAAACATGCGGAAATTTGAGATCTCTCCATGGTTCTATCGATTGGATTTTGTTCCGCTTTCTTTCAGCACCAAACTGATTCTGTCTTTTGTGCTCGGATTCCGAAGGAATAAACACGAGTCGCAATAGCGGACCTTTTTCTAAATCAATTCCCATTGGAAATTAAACATCAGCCCATAGCGAAGCGCCCTCTGTTAAAAACAATTAACACCAACAAACCATTTAGGCTGCAAATGCACAAGTGATTGTCAGAACAAAAAAAGTATTTTTTTGAAACAATATTTTACGTCTTTTAAGAAACCGAGGCGATCAGCAGAAAGTCTGGAAGGGGAGATATGACTTATTCAAATACGAAAAAGAGATATTGGATAAAACAATTGCGCATTCCTATATAATGTTCTCAGCATCCAAATACAGAACAATTACTTTTCATTATTTATTTATTTTACTTGTTTTTTTAAATGCATGTATTTAATCATCGAAAAATGAATAGACAAGCCTTGAAATACAAAGAAGTTCTTTGAATTATATCTCAAAAGAGTTCCAGGTGAAGAAATAGAAATTTGAGAAGAAAATAACTTGAGTTTATTTTCGAATTTTAGTTATAGGCAAAGTAAATATTTCCTTTGAAATAAGAATTCTGATGAAATCTTGAGAGGCTGCCTTGGACTGGTGTTGCACAATAACAATCTATCAGCGATCCCGAGCCTGCATTGCACATCTGTTTTGAAATTCACTGCACAACGCAAAAGAAAAACAAACAAAATAAAATAATGGTCTGTGATATCTTTAGCTTTGATTACAGTCCATTAAAAAAAATGCGTTTTATTTAAAACTGAAAAAATATTAATAAAATATACATTTGAATCTATTATCACTGAATGATAGTTTTCTGAAAAAAAAAACATTTGTGGTTAACTTATTTAATCAAAGTGAAATTTTAGGTTAGTTTTGTACAATTACATCCATCACACACACAACTGTCACAAATAAAATTTAATTTTGTCTTTGTTTAAAATAACTTAAAATATTTCCGCAACTGACTCAGGAGGGTGGATTGGATGATGAATTCTTTTAAAGAGATTTTTTTTCCCTCAGTTTTAAACAAGGGACATTAAATTACATTTCATCTGCAGACTGTATTTTATATATTTGCTACAACTGCAACATGAAACTGGAACAGCAATTTTTTAGTTAAGTTGGTGGCTTTTCTATTGAGACTCTGTACAATCTCTAATTAGGCATCAATAGTTTTAGGGTTATCTTAATATATATAAAAATGAATATATATTTGTTTGTTTGTCCCGTATGCGCTCCTATACCATTCATCAGACTGCGATGCAACTTTGGTGAGTTGTTGTGCGCACTCCCGCGAAGGTTTCTGAATTAGTAGAACCATTTTACAATACTCGGGTGCTCCAGTCGTTGCAACAAATGAATGTATTTCCGGTTTCAACATTTGCAGTTTCCGGTGCGACTGGCATTTGCAATGACTATCAACAAAGCACAAGGACAACACGTGGATGGCTGTATGTGGCCTGCTCACGCGTCGGAAAACCACCCGATTTATTCGTGTATGCACCAGACAGAAAACGAAAAAATATTGTGTATCCAAAAGCCGTTCAATAAACAGAATTAAAACACAAAAACTTTCTTTCTTTGAGTGACATTGCAACGCATGCCGGATACAGCTACTTGTCTATATTTTGAAGCTATTACAAAGTACTTCGTTGGCAGTAAAAGAAATACCGTGAATATGTGAAATGTAAAGATAAATTAAGATCAATTTTCTTTCAGAATATTACTAAAGTTTGGCTACAAGATTTACTGTAAAACATAATCAGAAAAAAAAAGCTAAAAAACCTCTATTTTCACAAATAAGATTTCGTTCAATTCGAAAGATTTCTGTAAAATTTAAACATTCAAATGTAATGTTTTATTTTTGTTTCTTGCTCTACGCATGAGTCTACTTCAGATTTAAGTTCGAATTCCAATCCACAAAAGGGTTTCATTTCGGGGAGAAATTTGCTCCGTTAACTTTGAACCAGTCCACTGATCAAAATCACATATTTCCAGTGAACTTTGACTAAGCAATTGATACAAGGCGTCCATTTTTCCTTCACCTTTTTTTCCCTTTTGAATCGAATGCACAAAAACATCAGGAAAGTAAAGAAAACAATGATATAAAGTGCTCTGAAATATATCTTTCTTATCATCTTATAAAATATTTTACAAATAGTTACTTACTCTTAATTTTGAGATGATAAATAATTGTTTACGGTGAACAATTTCATTACGAAATAATATTACAGTAGAGTCCCGATTATCCGAGTTAATGTGGACCAAGACTAACTCAGATAACCGAAAAACTCGGTTAAACCGAAAATTTTAATTAAAATGAATGTCTAGGTTTAAATGTATATTTTAACAAATACAAAAGTTATACAGATACACCACATACAATTCATAGTGAAAGAGTTCTTTTACTTAAAAAAGTCCTTAATTGTTTTTTGTTTTACGTTACTTTGGCGTTTTTCTGCAGCAATGTTTCGCCAGTTTTTTAAGGATAACCCAGGATTGTTGGTATCGAAACCATTTCCCGATTCCAGGTAGGGGGTCATATGACTAGACGAACGAAGATTAATTTGCGAATAAAAAAAGCCTAGAAATATTTGATAGCTCGGTTAAAGCGGAAACTCGGATAATCGGGGTTTTACTGTACTTCAATTATTGAATTCGTTGAAGGAATTCACTTTTTTTTTAAGAGATTTTTGCAGATTAACAATCTAAAACAGCGTTTGTTCCGCTGTTATAAACGCTGTTATAAAATAAACTACCATCATTTCTGCTGAGACTATTTCCGTAAAATTTACGATAATTTTTGAATAGCATTATGGATGGACGGACAGGATTCCATCATCTAAACCAACAGCACAAAATAGAAGATTTTAAATTTTTGTATTAATTTGACAATAGACATTTTATTTGTCATTAATAGTAAATATTTAAAATGGAAAATTATATAACTTTGACTAAAGCCAGAGTCTTCATAAAATCTCGTAAGGATTGCTTAAATAAGAAAATGAAATAAATCCCCTTCTGCTTATTACCATTTCTCAGAATGGCTCTATTTTTTTTATGCTGTTACCATCTTTAGGTTTTTCTAAACAATTAAAAAATAAAAGATAGATAAAAAGAGCTTTTGGTATATTATGTATATATAATCAATTGTTATACAGCTTTTCATTGATGGATAACAAATGAACGAATAAATGAAAAAAATAGTTGATTCAAATAACGAACAATTAAAATAGAACATTGTCAATTTGATCCTATGTCCAGCTCAATTGAAACCCAAAACTATGAGAGAAGAAGTGTTCCAACCAGAGACAAAATAAATGAAACAACATGAAAGAAATATATGAAAAAAACCATACCATTAATAGGCAAAAAACGAACGGATGTTTGTTTGTCATCACAGTGGAGAGAGTCAAAGAGAGAATATTTTAAAGACCAGCAGTAGTCCAGTGATTAGAGTTCCTGACTGCGAGGACGGAGGTCCACGGTTCGAATCCCATGCAAGGCGAAGAAAAAAGATAATTTGACATTCTCAGCAAGGAGAAAAGCAAATAGATCGAATGCAGCAGGGTTTATACATTTTATTCCTTTTAAAAAATGAATTTAGAACATCTTTTTCAATCTTGTGTTTTTGAAAAATTTCACGGTATTTCAAAAATGTTGCATTTCACGGGTTGCACCTTTCAAAAAATTAATAATAATAATAAATTCATAAATGAATAACTGTTCATTTCCACATGTAAAAGTTGAATTTATAATAAAATAAATAACAATAAAGTTTCCTATGAAAGCGAACCAATAATTCATATACCAGCATTAATGCTCAAAATAAATAGAGGCATAAATTGCGCAGAAAGTCCAATATTTCTCAATAAGTTTTAATAAACAAGGCATTCACTAATGATATCCAGAGACAACAGTTTTACCATTTTTTAGAGCTTATCGGTAAGGAGAGCTTCACTGTCATCCGAAAATGCACTAAAATGAATGCAGACTTGCATGTTCAGCGGTGAGAAGACCTGTCTGATAAGCCCCAAATAGTGCGAAACGACTATCCCTAGTTGTTACACTTGCAAAGTTAATTTGTTAAACCAAAAAAAAATCTCTAATCTTACTGTTAGACTTTGTTTTAGCCAAAAAGCTAATCGCCAAAACTATCTTGTAAGTTTGTCAGAAGATCTTATTAATTACAAAAGCATGTGATAGATCGTGTTCATTTCATCACAATTCTACATTTATCATTTAGAAATACGTGAAGTTTTCAAATCCTGAATGTTATGGTTATATTCTCAATGTGATTCAAGAATTTCTACGTTGATCACACATTGAAAACCAAATTCCAAAATCGAAACCTATTTTAATTACGTTCTAATTTTCTGTTCAACTTTTTCTTGCTCTCCTTGACATTTCCAGGCTCTCCTAGAATCAGAATCTCTCAAAGACAATAATAGGATTTCCAAATGCCTAAAAGCAAAATAATCGGGGCCTTAGTAATAACGCATAGGCCCTTGAGATGCCAGCCTAGGGCCCCGCAGATATGACGGACCCAAAAAGTTAAATTTGACCCAAAAAGTTTTTAAGTAGTTGAAATTTCACTTGTAAAAATTACAATAATGAATATCAATACTAATAATATGACGTTTTTATAAATCGCTTAAATCTAAAGAATTTAATTTTAAATTATTCAGGAACACAAACACATGGACGGAGACAACTTATACTCAGTAAATGCTTAATGCAACCAAACACTCCTAACAAACACCTTGGAGTATTTTCATGGAATACTTACACGTAGACTGCAATTCAAGCTTCGATTGAAAGCTTCTTCGCCGAGGTTTTGATAAAGAAGCGCCGTGGGGTGGAGTAGCAAGATGTGACCGGCGTCCTGTGATTCCTGTCTCCACCCTCAATCGCACAAGAGATCACGGTCACATGGTCTTGGAAATCTCCCGTTTGGGGGAAAAAAAAAAATAATAATGTTAGGGATAATAGTCTTCAGGAAGTGAGAACACCTCAGAGACACGAGGTAAAAGACCCTATCGTCAGGAAGAAACCAAGTGGATTTTGATTTCAAGTCATTTCTATTTGACTGCCACGCGATGCGCGTGTGAATCATTCATTGTCAGACCGATAAGATTTCTCTGGAAAAAATAATTAGCGAAATCGATCGCCGAGAATCGCACAGAGCACAGGCTCCGTTTAGACCCAAGGTCACAAATATTTACGTTCTTGGGTTTCGCTCGTGTTTACATTCTCATGCATCTCCTTCAAAACTGTAGATTACGGAGAATTATTGCTATCTATTATCACCACCGCAGGCGCCGAGTTGCCAGAATTATTAGAGAAGAGCAAATGATTAGCCAAAGACATGGACTGAGCAACAAAGCAGGAATCACAAGGGGCTTCAGTTTCGGAGACACGTTTATTCAATTATTCGAACAGAGTTTCTGTTCACTTGGCTGTGAAAGTAATAAACCATTAAGAAAGCCGCCACTGGCCAGAACATCAAAACTTTATTTGTCAAATAGAATAGACTATGGAAATACTATAAAAGAACCTTTTTACTTATAACACAAGCTTATAATTCATAAATTTCAGCGATCCAAATTTAACATTTTTGCTAAAAAAGACAAGGTAGGGATAGCGATTAGTAAACCAATCACAGTGCTTCGCAACGGCTTCTGATACGTCTATGAAAATATAATTGATATTGCCTTAATTTCTTTATTATTATAAATGTGATTGTTGCGAAAGACGCAATTGTTGCGGTTGTTGCTGCGATTGTTGTCATTGTTGCTCATAACAATTGTTGCGATTGTTGTCATTGTTGCTAATGAGATTTTAATGATACTTGTTCCCAGACAAGACATCTTCTGATCTTCAACTTTATCTTGGTAAAAAAAATCTAATGAATTAAATTCCGTTTCTTATTGTCGTAGCTTTCCATGTAAGATTTTAAAATCATTTCAATATAGAGACGAGCATTTGAATCTTGTTCCGATACATTTAGACTGACTCAGGTCGAGGGCAACTATTATTTAAAGCATTTCTCATAAAATTTCCTATCTTGTTTTGAAGATTATAGAAATCTGGTTGCAGAATTAGAAAAGCCATTATAATTGAAGCAAGAATCAGCCTATACATATTACTTCCATTTTTGAGATTAAAATCAATTCACTGGATATAATAAGAGAGAAAAAAACAAACGAACGAACAATCATTGCTGTATTCCAATTTGCTTGCTCAAGTCATCAGTCGTATCCGGCTCTCAGTGATTTTATGGGTAACTCATAGAATTTACTTGGGAAAGATACTGAGATGATTTCCCGTTGCCTTCCTTACGTAACCACTTGGAATGGCTTCAGACCCGAACGAGACTGACAATCACAGGAAAGGAAATTGAAATACCAGTGCCGATGCCGGGATTCGAATCCACGTTCCGACCCATCTGCTTAGTGGGAGGTCCCCGCTTAGACCACTAGGCTAAGCCGGAACGGCTTTATTCCAATGTAACGATGTTTAAATCAAGCTAATTTTATATTTATGTAGATGACCTTCTTTAGCAACAAAAAATGACAAAGAAAGTAGAGTTTAAACAATAGATTTGAAATTTAAAATTTTCTTCTTTATTTATTTTCTTTTTTTTAGGTTTATTTTTTTTTTTTCCAGGAGAATTCTATTTTCTTTGATTAATTTGTAATGGTTTCATTCTTTCATCTAAATTAGACAAATAATATTTTAAAATGAGTAATTCGACGTTTGTGAAATAATAACTAGATGTTAACTATGGAAGTTTAAAAATATTTATAATAAAGTTAGGTCAATATTTCGAATTTTTATGATTGGTCTTATTATTTAAGATTCGAAATATTCATGTAACTTTATTAATTTTCTTTTAACACACATGAATTTTTAATTTTCTCAATTAAAAGAGTAATAAATGATATTTGCTTCAGAGAAACAGAAAACAGAATTTTTATTCTTTTCCATATTGTTGCGAAAATTATTATTATTTTTTTTTAATTTCAAATGGTTGTTATTCCTTAACCCATTTCAATGAATTCACGAATCTCGGTTGCAATTACAAATATTTCACCTTTAAATTAAGATCTTCAAATTTCTTTGCGAAGGGTTACCAAATTTATCACAAATGAGAAAATCGCTTGAATTATAAATTTCCAATATGAATAACATAATTATTCTTCATATTGGGAATTTATAATTCGAGTGATTTTCTAATTTGTGATAATTATGAAGTTGGCAATCTGGTTTAAGAGATTTAAGATGCAATTGGTGAAACATGAATACAAGAAGAAACAGCTACGCCAGATTCCAAATAATAACAACTATAGTAACCCGGGAAAAGAGGATTCTCCCAACGCGCGACTGCTTTCTTACAACTACCCGACAAAAGTGGATTTTTCCCAACCCACGACTGCTTTTAGAACCAGCGAGTGCGTTTATGCCATATTTTTATTTTTTATAGAGATTAGTTTGTAGTACCCGTGGCCTAATGAATAAGACGTCTAACTTCGGATCAGAAGGTTGCAGGTTCGATTCCCGTAGCGAAGTTGTAGAAATTATTTCTATTTTCACAAATCACAACAATTGCGCCGTACAGACAGAGAAATAAAAGATTTTGTATAATATACGATTCGTAGTGGGATTGTAACATTTGCATTGAAACTACTTATTCACTTGATGCAATTTATTTTTATTTTTTTTCCCTTTTTTCAAAACCTTACGTTTACTTGATCAATTTCGATTTAAATCTTGATTCAGCTGAAAATATCTAAAGGACATTTTCAATTCTGCTCAAAAGGCAACAGTCAAAGACAGGAAGTGATCAGAATGTTCTACCAATCTTCCCTACATTGCTAAACGACGAATGAACGAAAAGCTGAAATAAGCCCTCAGTTAAATTGCTTAGTTGAAAAATATGGCCTTAAAAATATTTTTCAAAACCAAATTTCATCATCTCTTGGGGCCTGTAAAGTTCTTGGAAACGGTCCTTCTCAAGTTAAAAAAAAAAAGACAGATTCTACGTTTTCTAAGAAACTCTTATGGATACATTTCTTGGAACAAGCAGTGTAATTAAAATCAATGCTTAGGGAATTACTACGGTTTCCTGTTTTCCACATGAAAACTTGCAACGAGAATGTAAATTTTCCAAGAAACAACACAGATAATGAAAGAATCCAAAAAGGAGCATTTTGTTTTGTTTTTTTATTTTACCGTAGGCTGATATGATGTTTTCAATTTATATTGAAGCTTTCGCTAACTATTGGTAAATAAGTTGATCATTAAAATTCGGCAAAATCATGTAGAGCTCTGTTTTCGAATTACAAACTACAAATAGACACAGGTAACACATACACTCCAGAATGAACTTCACAGAATTGTTACCTCTTTAACAATATATTAATAATGGATTTCATATTTCATCAGCACAATAATAAATGCGTATATGTACTATTACAGTATGACCCAAAACAGAGGACACTGAACCGTTTTGAACAGAAAACGCTACAACCGAAAGAATAATCAACTGTGGTTGTTGACAAATGCATGTTCAATGTGATCTCCTTGGTGCTCTAAGCAGTGCTCGTAGCGGTTGGGTAGGTTGTTCACCATGTCCCGGAAGAGAGGTTGTTCCATTCTCCTAAGAGTTGTCACAATCTTTTGCTGCAGCTCAGCAATGTTTGCCGGAGGTTGTCCTTGAAAAAAAGCATTTCCTTCAGCATTCCCCAAACGTACGCATCAGGTGGAGTTAAATCAGGGGAATGTGAGGGATATGGAATGTTTGCTCCACGGGATATCACGTGATTTCCGAAGGTGTCATGAAGTAGCCGAAGTGATTCCCTCGCCGTATGACACGTAGCCCCATCCTGTTGAAACCACTGGGAATGAAGACGTAGGTGTCGTGCTCGGTAGAAACATTGGAGCGTGAACGGCGTGATTACATGTTCTCTATAACGCACCTGATTTACATTCACCATATTCTGTTGGTCATCCTCAATAAAGTATGGACCAATGATGCCGTTTCCAGAGACCGCACACCATATCGTCACTCGTTCACTATGGAGTGATGTTTCAATAATGATGTCTAGTCGGGTGGAACCAATAAATCGGGTTGTTTGTTTATCGATATAGCCATTCAGATGAACATGTCACTCGTCCCAAAACCAAATATTAGCCAAAAACCCGGGATCGTCATGTACCACTGCTAATCTGGAAGCACAGTACACAACTCTTGCTTCTTTATCGACAGGTCTCAATGGTTGGCCAGTCTGTATCTTGTAAGGGAACTCATCAATCGTTTTAAACATACGTCGAACTGATGTTTGACCCATATCCAGTTTAACTGCCATTCGTCGGAGACTTCTTTGTTGCTACTTCAACACTTGCTCAAAAACTAGGCTGTGATTTTCATTCGTTGTTACTGTTACGGTACGGCCGGTGCAACCTTTCCGCTGTGTGAATACACTTCCGGTTCGACGGAATTTATCGACGACGGATAGCATAACCTTGTTCGTGGGTGTTGGAGGTTAAAACACTTCCGAAATTCCGTAGCAACGGGTAGCAGGCTAAGTCCATTGTTCCTTATGATCGAAAATAGTGCTCCACAATAAACACTTTCTCTTCGGTAGTTAATACCATTTTCACAGCAACACTCATTAATCTCACATCCATAACCGCCTACGTAACCATCTCGCAGTCCAACCTTTCATGTGCTCAAATTGTTCAGTGTCGTTTGTTTGGAGCCATACTGTATTATATTAATTTAAACATGTAAAGTCAGCCCATGACAGGTTAAAAAAAAAAAAAAAAAAAGCCAACATTAGGTAACTAGTCTCTGAAAGGAAAAATAAATATGATAATTTCATGTATAATTCCGAATTATTTAGAACAGAGCATGATTAAATCTTGTGAATTTCCAACTTGTACGAACACATTCATGATTTATCAATAAACTTTTTTTTTGCAAAATCTTTATATTGAATACGATAAATGGATTCCTCTTAGGTTTTTTTTTTTTTTCCCCTTCTAAAGCGCCATTGCTTCTAATGGACGCTATCACTACATTTTGTCGCAAAGTATCTTTGCCACAATTTCGGTAACAATCAGTATAACAATTTCCAAGGTACTTAAATTTATGTAAACAAATACAAAATGCATTTAGTTATATCTTTAACTAATTTCAACTTTAATCGTTAAATATGTATTTCTAAAAGTTCATGTGAGAGAGATAAAAATATTTTATATAGCCTCTATACAGGTGTAATAAAAATGATGAACTTGTTTTACAAGAGGTGGAGTAGGCTGCATTATTTTTTATATATTTTGCCTATGAAAAACACTATTTGTATAGCACTTTTTGAGTGCATATTAAATGCATAATGGTTGATATTTAAACAGTACAGAGAGAGGAAGTGCACGTACACTGAAGCTCGGTTATAACGCGACCTTTCGGATCCAAGATTTCGAAGATCGCGATATAACCGCGATATAACCGAACTTTTATTACTTCGTGACATCAAATGTCGTATATCGCACCCTATTATCGCCCACACGATTCCAAATCGATTTAAAATGGTCATTTCGCGATTACCTACGTCATTCAGAGCCATGTGAGAGAATTTTATATTTATAAATATATAAATCATTACCTTTTCCACAGTTTGATGGGTTATATTAGCCAAAATCGATTTGGCGCCGCCATCTTGGCATCTTGAACAAACGACGAGTCACGTGGATCGAAACTAGGTATTCATACGCCTATTAGATTACAAGGGCCTCTTTACTGGTTGTCATTGGCAGAAAAATAGATCTCGATATTCATTTTGGTTAAACGAAAAAGTCCGCGATTCTGGTATTTTTTTAAAAATATATTGTATTTGTCGCATTTTTCGTGACATTAGGGTGGGTGTAGAGTCTCAATTACTGTAAATAATAAGGAAACAATCATATTAATTTACACCTTTGATTTGATTTTAGGCGAAAAAACGGTAAATTTTGCAATTTTACAATTATACACCTTTTCCAAAATAGAAGAGGTCCAAGACAAAATCGCGTTATATCCGAATTCGCGATATAAACAACCGCGTTATAACCGAGCTTCAGTGTATAGTTAACTATTGTATAAATAAACATTTAATATAAACATTTAATATGAAATGTTTTTGTTAAAGATGTTAAATTAATACAAGTATAATAATACTTTATTTTATTATTTTAATAATTTTAACAATAGTATTTTAATACTTTTAACAATACTTCATACTATCATTAAATTTAATTCCTGTTAATTAGACATCAGTATTTCGGCGAGAAACAACAATACCTAGAAACGAACGAATCTTTAATAAAAACATTTTCCGATTGATAGCAAATAAAGACATACACGAATGACTAAAATATGAAAATGAAAAAAAAAAAAAAAGCAAATTAACAAATCCATTTGAAATATTATTTAATAAACTCCTACATGAGAAAATAAAAGTATGTTATTTTTCTGAGCTCTTCCCGTTCTGATACTTCTGACTAATAATAAGAACCTACATCCTGAAACCTAATTTTGCTAGTTAAAAACCGAAAACCTTTTAAACAGCCCATAACCACCCAAGTTATTACTCCATTAGAAAAAACAAAATGGAATATTATGAAATGGTTTCTTTTTATGAGATCCAGTGTATCCTATTACAAAATGCACAATGAAAATTTAATGTTGTCTTAAACTACTTCGCAATTTACATCAAATATTACAGACGAAATGTCTGCTTATTTGAAATTTTGATTCTTTTATCTTCATTTATATAAATTAAAATTTGATAAAACTCTTTGTGAAGGCAATAAAAGTGTCCCAATAATAATTAGAATAACATGTTTTGCCCAGATCGGCCATTCTCGCGTTTTCCCCAAGTTCTTTGTCATTTCTATAGTTTCGATATGACAATGTTGACAATCCAAATATGACAGCGTTCAATGACCCCTAATGCCTGACCTACTATGTTCCCAAAAGACAGATCAGACTCGAAAATTTCATACAATTTTCACATTTTCGTTTTCAAGTACATTTTCAATTTTGTATTACTATCACTTATTGGATACATAAAACTCTCTATTTTTTTGTATAATACCAATGTAAAATTTTTGCAACTTGATCATGACGATGTTTATTGGCAGATTAAGCAATTTTGCTGCCAATAACGTTTCATCTTTTTCATTACAAAATACGGTATATACAGGGCGATTCACATTTTTCTGTACGTAAAAAGACAAACAATAAAATAAATATGGGTCCGGAAATGAATAGTTTTCGCGAAAATCTTCACTTTTCATTATTCAATATATCGTGTTTTTTTTTTTTGTTTTTATTTAATTATTTTTGTTGGCACAATATGAGGCGATAAAACATATTCATAAATTAAAACACAGATATACAAAATAGGGAAAGAGTGATTTAATAAACGGTGTTGAAAAACAAACAAACAAACAAAACAATTAATGGGTCCGGAAATGAATAGTTTCCGCGAAAAACAGTTTTCATTATTAAGTATATGGTTGGCCATTCCCGGACCCAATTAAATGTTCTTGTTATTTTTAACCGTTTATTAAATCATTTTTTCCCTATTTTGTATATCTGTGTTTTAATTTATGAATATTTTGAAATACGTTTTATCGCATTAAAGTGTGCCAACAAACAACCATACACTGAAAAATGAAAACTATGTTTTTCGCAAAAATTATTCTTTTTCCGGATCCATGTTTATTTGAATTTTTTTGTTTGTCTTACTGAATATTCTATCTATCTTTAAAGTTTGTACAGGGAATTTTGAATCACCCTGTATACTGCTGTTGTCGGTGATGTTTCAATTTTAGCTTTCATTAGCCTAAGTCTGTCTGTAATTATTATTATTGTTTTGGCAATCACTGATATCGTGCTTACTAATAATAATCAATTTTTTACTTCTTTCAATTAATTCTGGTATTGGAGGACAAAGTTTAATCCTCTCTTAGGCATGTTTTTTTTTCGGTTTAGATGTACTCGCCCAATGGTCAAACCAACATTCAGATCTTTCTCAAATATATAGTTGGATTTACTCGAATATCACTTGAGACAGATGAATTAGATATAAGTAATCAAATTAATTTTGTTGGGATTGAAATTTTACTCGTAATTTCGATGTATTTGTAGTATTTTGAATGGGCTGAAGAACAACTGATGTTTTTCGTATTCGGGTTTAGAATTAATTGTAGGCTTCAGATAAATGAATACAGAATTTTTTATGTAAAGAAAATTGAAATGAATCTTTATTTTTATTTATTTTTTATTTAAAAATGTTTTACGTGCTTAAGAAATTATTAAATTATCTCAACTATTAGAAGCACCAATAATAAGAATTAAAAAAATTAAATTACCTAAAAATCTACTACGTTTCGGGCCTTCCTTCTTTATTAAGGCCCTTTCTCAAGTGTTCTCTTATAAAAAATTTTTTTAAAAAACTAAAGAAATTCTTCAAAACGAATCCGTCCGTGCACGGAGGATAGTTTTTAAAAATTTCTTTAGTTTTTTTAATTTTTATAAGGGAACACTTGAGGAAGGGCCTTGATAAAGAAGGAAGGCCCGAAACGTAGTGGATTTTTAGGTAATTTAATTTTGTAATTCTTTTGATTGGTGCTTCTAATAGTTGAGATAATTTAATATGAATCTTTATTTGTTTAAGAATATCTTCTATTAATTGATTTGAATAATTCATTTAGAAGTTGATTTAAAAAAACATTTTAGCTCGCATCAGATTCGAGCTGACGTGATATTGGAATGGAGATAAATTCTTTCTTTACAAGTGGCATTGCCTGCATTGTCAAAGTAATTCATGAAATGGTGAGGGGGAAAAAATGAATAAAAGCAATAACAGAAAAAAAAAGGGAAAGAACTGGTTGACATGGAACCGAGTCGCATGAACTAAACAGGGCGATTAGAAAAAGTAGGGGAGAGGATTATTATTAGGAAGGCCCCGGAAACAGATTATGACATAACCGTCAATGGGAATTCCTGAGCAACGTCAAAGCATTCAAAACAGCTGCTAAAAAATACATTTCCATTCATCCGAACAAACCTTCCTGGTTTTACCATTCTCATTCTACATTGAGAAAAGAAAAAGAAGGATACTTATCCCCTTACCCAAATACCCTTTTTCTTCGAATTTGTACAAAAATTAAACAATGATCTTAACTGACAAGCAACGAAATGAATTTAATGTTTTAATGCATTTATTAATTTAATAATGATATAAACTATGAATAATAAAATAACCGCCTTAAAATATAAGATTTAAAGAAAAGCTTACATCTTTCTCACTGTTAGTCACGTAAAAATAGTCACACAGATATTTTAAATAAAACATATTGAATAACATTTTAGTTCGTTGTGTTTGAACAAAATGTTTCTTATTTATTATCAGTTTCTTCATGAATATGCAAAGCATGTGTCATCTGTGGGATTATATTCAGTCGTTGTTTGAATCACTAGAAAAGTTCTACACAATAAGGCACCAAAAGCTATATAAAAAATAAGCCCCCATGTCCAGTCCGAATCCCAGTATTAAGTTAAATCATGGATACAGAATGAGCCGCAAGGATAAAGGGAGGTGGAAAGTCCTATAACATCGCCAAATATATATATATATATATGTATACGTTTATATGTGTTTATCATTATTTTTAAAGTAGTCATTGGCACTGTGGTTTCTATTTCAAATACTTAAGAGTAGCACAGACCCTATGGCCTTGAAAAATATGATTTTTTTTCATTCCTCATCCTTTTTCTTTGTGAGGAAAGTAAATAATAATAAATAAATAAAAAAAAAAAAAACCTCAATCCTGTTTGGACCCCTGCAAACAGGGGTCTATGTTATTTCCTACATAGCTATTCTCCTCCCAGCGAAAGAACGACCGTGTACACCAGATGGCGTAATAGTAGAATTTGAATCGATTGTATATGTCAGTGTTTATGGCGGGAAAGTGTTTGGCTTCTGATAGGTTTGCCTCGCTTGAGAGTCGCCATTGTGAATAGTTTCTCTCGACAAACTTCAGTCCTGGAATGATTAAGAGATCATGGGTGTAGTTCAAGGTCAGAGTCATTCTTTCGCTGGGCGGGGAATAGGTGAAGGCCTGACAGACGCACTTTATTTTTAAGATTTTGATGCATCCTAGGTCAGTTTGTGAGTCGCTTCATCTACATGTGAATGGAAATGGCCGCGATAAATCTTTAATGGCTAAAAATTCTAAACAGGAATTACACATTCATTAAAACGTAATAATTTATCGTTGGAGTTATCGATTTAATGGTAGTAAAAATCTTCAAATAGCTCTAAGTAGTTGTAACAGTTATGGTATTTGATATTTTTTGATACGAGTTGAAAGGGGTAAAAAAATACAATTTCTGGAAAGTGATATTTGTTTTCCAGATTGTTTTCTTTCGTTCACAGTAATGTACTTGAAGGGGATCAACTGTGATTGGAAGAAAAGAGAGAGCAATGGAGGTTCCATTGTTTTTCTTTTTTAAATAATCTTTGGTCCTTTGGAGGGTATTTATGATCATTTGTCCGGGGGGGGGGAAACAATCAACCAGTAAAACTACCTGTGATTGTCTTTCACTAATGTCCTCTTTCGCCCGGGAAACATATTTCTCTTGGTTAGTCCGAAAAGGTCCTACTCGATCTTCCTGAGTGAAACGAAAGTTCAAAATAATCCTAGCTCTTATAGTTTCGAAAATATTCACAAAAAATAGGCTTTCTGAATGTAAGAATAGAAATGTTAGTAGTCCTGGCTTTGAATTGAGATACAATTCGTTGGTGGATTATAAGAAATGCCATTAACTTATGTGATGAGAAAGACAACAGACTAGTCGAGGAGCACCACCACAATAGGGGATCATTTTTATGGTGATAAACCTGGGTGATAAGCTCAAATCACTTTCTAATGACGTAATGACGATAACAATGGCCGTTTCCGTTGGGTTGATGGAACTGATTGTGGCTGATGGGTACATTTTAAATCCCCCGCTGTTGGCTGGTGAAGGGGAACCGCTTCCGTTGCGTCCACTCACGTGGAAGTCTTTGTTACAACAGCCGAGGTCAGTCTGGTCGCAATTCAGTTATTCCGTCCACAGGGTGTTTTCAATTACATTGGATGCACGAGGAGCTCGCTTTTATTACTTTATGATAAACCAGTTTCGTATTGCATTGGATATCAATCCTGTACATTCAACTGAGAACAACTTTCTTTTTTTTTTTTAATTCTCTTCCTCCATAACAAAAAAAAAAAAAGACGGTTGACATCAGTGCCGCGCTAAGCGAGGGTGCAAGGGGTGCACGGCACCCGGGCGGCACGTCTTGGGGGACGGCGGGCGGCAAATAATTTAGTGTAGAAATACTAATGGAAAGGAAATATACGCAAAGTATGTAATTAGACATATATATATATATTTGATTTATTACGAAAAAATATTAAATTTAGGCTAAAATAAATTTAGCTTATTAGGGACGGCAACCTTTGTCTGGCACCCCGGCGCCAACATACCTTAGCGCGGTCCTGGTTGACATCTCTTTAAAATGTAATTAAACAGATTCGGAAACCTATTTTGCAATCTGCAATTTTTTAAATAACACTTGATAATAATTGTAATTAGGGGCGAATATAAGGGGGGGGCAAGGGGACCCCCTCCTCCGAAATAATGAATATAAAGAAAAAACTGATATAAAGTATCATGAGGTGTCTACTTAAAATTACTTAACCTAACCTTACATTAATCTTGCCCCCCCCCCCAAATATATTCTATATTCGCCACTGATTGTAATATTACAGAACGAACTTCAAATTAACAGTTGTGAACTAAAAGGAACTCAGTTCTCTTTAAGTTTATTTCGTTCTTTTCATAAAAATTCAAGTGGGCCTATTTTCTCCTCCTGTCACGTGTTTGCAAATTTCGATTTCCTCCAATAGGAACAACCTGCCTTTCATATATTCCCGATTTGCTGATAAATCAGAAAATACCTAAAGTAGCCTGAGTCCAATTAGCTTTAATCAAATCACAGCACGAGAAAACTTCCAATGCACTGTTAGACCTCGATTCAATTCAAAGGTTTGCCATCAATGAGAATTAAAAACTCGCTTCCGATGCTTTCTATATGGGAATTTTCGCGAAACAAACATCATTACAGGGATCTAACATGGACTTCT
The DNA here is from genome assembly GCA_023159025.1 of Thereuonema tuberculata. Taxonomy (NCBI): domain Eukaryota; kingdom Metazoa; phylum Arthropoda; class Chilopoda; order Scutigeromorpha; family Scutigeridae; genus Thereuonema; species Thereuonema tuberculata. The sequence goes on along the minus strand of JAFIDM010000004.1, from coordinate 13,931,721 downwards.
TTTCAAATGAAAAACATAGTGTGTTTCCTTAAATGCACACACATATACTGACATAACGATTCATAAGTTTGTCAACTTAACTTCGTTTAGAAACCCATTCTAAGAACTTTGTCTAAACAAAATTACAACTACAGAAGGCACAAAGGAACCAAAAAAAAAAAGATTTCGCTCCTCAAACTGTCACCGAGGAGAGTCTGGGACGGCCGTTTCGTCCTCTTCAGGACTCATCAGCCAGACAAACTCCTCCGATGACAGGCTGAACTAGAGGTGCAAATCTTTTTGGTTCATTTGTTCCTAGTTACCATTTAGTTGAATTATTAGGCATGTAAGATTTGTTATTACGAGAACTTTATCTTTTTACTCTTTTTTAAAGTAGTTGGGTTTTCCATGGGATTCCTACGGAGCAGAAAAGGATTCTTCTTAAATACTCAAAGAATTATTTTTATGTAACTGAAATACTAAACATATTACAGAAAATATTGGTATAACTGAAATTTTCTTTTTACTTTAATAAGTAGAAATTTCAGTCTAGTCGTTACTCGTGGAATTGGGATAAATTCCATTCTAGAAAAAGAAGAAAAATTCGATTTTAAGGGATGATTTACAGTATGTTTCATCAAGAAATGAAATTTGGTGAGAAAACTTTAAATGATACTTTTCTCTAAAGTTGGCGTTGATTATTCAAATGATAGAATCTTATCTTTTGAATTTTAAGCAATTATGGAGATTAGAAGATCTTTAGAATGGCTGGGTACATTCAGTTTAGGAATCGCTGATTTACACTAAATACAGCAGAAACGAAACAAATGATTTTATTTTATTTTCAGATAATATTTCTAAAACACAAGAGTAAAATCAACACTCAATGAGATCAAAGAAAAACTGCAGGATTTATTTAATTATTTTTTTTCAAATTTACTATGTTTCGATGATAAATTCAATCGAAATACGTTTTGTAATCTGAAGAGAAATCTTATTCGTTTTCCACAGTCTGATCCATCGTTGTCTTTTCTCGGTTGCAGTCAGAGCCATGAGTTGGTTTTCGGGTATCTTAACTGTTCGAAAGGTCAGAGGTTCATGGCATTCACCGAATCAGGAGCAAATGATGGAAAACAGAGACCCGTGCCGATAAAGGATACATCCATTGCTGGCGGAGGGAGATTGGAGGCTAAGGCGCTAACAGAGCAGAAATCGAAACCGAAGACGATTGAAACTGATTGTTCACAGATGCCATTGAAACCAAAGGAAAATAATCAAGACCGCATACATGGAATTCCATTGGACCACGTGACTACAAGTATTTATCTCACTTTAGACATCTGCAGTAGAAAAATCCAGAACGATTTCTAGAAATCATAAACAGTTTTGCTTTTGGCATTTCGACTTCGCATTAACAAAATAGCAATTGTATAAATCCTACACAAAATAAATGAGTAAAACTTAAAAAGAATTTAGAAAAAGAAATTGATTCAACTATCGGTTACGGATTTTATTTATAAACTGCTTCAACCGAAAATTTTAAAACACAAATAAACTAAAGTCCGCCAAACCAAAGAACGACCGTGGCCACCAGATGTCGCAATAGTAGAATTTGAATCGATTGTATATGTCAGTGTTTATGGCGGGAAAGTTTATGGCTTCTGATTGGCGACTCTCAAGCGAGGCAAACCTTTGTCAATAGTTTTCTCTCGTCCTGGAATGATTAAGAGATCATAGGTGCATTTCAAGGTCAAAGTCGTTGTTTCATTTGGCCGATAGTAATTCTTAGCATTATTAAGAACTGATTAACAACTTCAAAGCCTATCCTAACAATATTTTTTTTAATTGTTAAAACATGTCAGACAAGTCAAGAATCTCAACTGTTAACCCAATGACAAAAATTTAAAAAGCAACAAAATGCATTGCGAAGGATTTTCAACATATTCATATTCATATTTATATCTCCACATGATGCAAAATCTAATTTTAAAAAAAATAGAAAAATTAATTACGATAAAAACTGCGTCTCCGTTGTAGAGAATCGATTTTTTTTTCACCCAAGTCAACATCGTTTTAAAAAAAAAATCATCTCTCCCATTTAGCTCAAGCTAATGCAGCCTGGAACTCTTAAAAATTGAGAGCAAAATAAAATTGATTTGCCAATAAGAAAAAAATATGGTACCTCCACAAACATAAATTAACGACAAAAATACGCGTTAACAATAAAATAAAATAAATTCATATGCTGATCTCCGCCAGCCTCAATGAATTTTCTATGCAGTGGCGTACCAACGCCTTTGGGGGCCCGGGGCGGGAGTTCCATTATTCCACAACCAAAAAAAAAAAAAAACGGAATCTCCAATTCAACAACCAAAAAAAAAGGAAATACTTGGGTGGATGGGGCCCCTAGGCTGACTGGTGGGGCCCCCTAGGCTTGCTTTTACAACCAAAAAAAAAAAAAGGAAATCTTGCTTTTACTTGCTTAAAAAAAGGAAATAAGCTGGCTGGTGGGGCCCTTCCCAGGCGGGAGCCCGGGGTGGACCGCCCCCCTCCCTTGGTACGCTACTGTTTCTATGCGCGTTTAAATGAAACAAAGCGCCTAAAGACATACGAACACACTTGGTTGGTGACCACTCTCAACTGATGATTGCCAATTAAGCATGAAACAGCTGTTTTGAGATGTCACCTCGTAAAGACCTGGTCTCAACCTTTAGTGTGTTTAAAATTGATGTAGTTTCACTTGTTGTTTGCCATTGCCGTCCTTAGCATTTGCGAGGACCTCAATTTACGTTCTCCAAACAGAAACCGTACTTTCTCATTCTTAATGTCCTACTTGATTAAAATGATGAAGTGTTTATGTATTTTCTCCTACAATTGTTTATCATTTTTTGGCAGATTAGTGCGATGCCCCCGATAAGGTCTTGAATGTTGAGTACCTTCTGGAAGTGCTTTGCCTACCAGAGATCATCTATCTCACAGCTTCGTTAACTTCTCGGAAAAACAGTCGCACTAACATTGTAAAATGCCCTTAGTGATTTCTTTACATTTCCAGAAAATACATAAAGTCGTCTAGAAATTTGAAAATCTTATATTTCCCGATAATCGTTATGAACTAATCTTTAAGGATATCCACTGCCTTTTACAGACTATATTTGAATATTTCTGTTTATTTTCTGTCTTTATGAGGGTGAATTATGTTTTTCAAGTATCAGAGTCCCAAAAGAACTGAAAAAGATTCGGCAATAGAAACAAAAGTCTCACTTTCGTCCTGACTGTTTTGATTTAAAAATCCTAGGTAGTTATCATTTAAAAAATTAAAAATATCACCTGAAAGCTGGTCTTTATTTTTATCCAACCAAAAAATTAAAAGAAAAAAGACCGGTTGATATCTTTCAACTAAAAGGGGAAAAAAAGCTCACATCTTTCGACCAGAATAAAAGATCGGCTGACATTGTTAACAAAAAACCTATCCTTTAAATATTCTTTTATATGATAAACAAAAAAAAAATACTCTTATATATTTTGTTAAATGTCCAAAATTTAATTTACCAAAATTTGCTCGAAAACTAAAAAAAAAAGACCAAAATGTGCATTTATACACTATAAAATAAAAACTATATTTCGGAAGTGCCTCAAGGAATAAATTACACAATGAAAAAACTCACCAATGAAAAAACGAGTGAGAAAATCCATGTGCCACAAAGAGCGGCCTCAATGAATTTTTATAAAGTATAAGACTTCAAACTGCGTATTTGAAATTTTAAAAAATAAAAATGGAGGAGACCAAATTATTCACAAGTGACATCCTGGAACAGCTGTAGCGAGACCTTGTTATTTACTGTGACTTCTCCTGGCTGATGATCGCCAACGAGCGTGAAACAGCTGTTCCAGGATGTCACTTGTGAATAATTTGGTCTCATCCATTGTTATTTTTTAAAAACTATATTATTTGAATGAGAATAACCCGAGAAGTATTTGTGTCGACTGAAAAATGAATTTGAAATCAAAGGAAAACATAGATGTGTCAAGTGTCTTCTAATGGAGGGATTCAGGATGAAAATAATATAAAACTGTAATTCTCTACAAATATCAAAACAAGATTCAAATAAACTAAATTCAAAGAAAAACACTGACATAAAATAGAAAACAAAATCAAATACAGGAAATTGAAATTAAATTTACGTATTTGTTCCCCCCCCCCCCAAAAAAAAAAAAAAAAAATTTAGGTTTAAAATATTCAAAAAAAAAAAAAAAAAAAAAACATAAATTCAATAAATAACATTTATATGCATATTACTATCATTAGACAACGTTAAATTTAATCTTAAAACATCAAAAAAAATTTCTGTACTTTTCTATTTATTATTTCAATATAAATTTCATTTAATTCTTATTAATATTTATTAAGTGAAAGTAAGTGACAAAATATTATTAATAAGAAATCACAGGATATTTAGAAAACCTAATTAATATGGCATTGTAAAATCAAACTGTGAGCAATATCAATTTTTTATATATATATTTTTTCTGATTTGGTATCTGGGAATCGTCAATGCACATGAAGTGAGTGTCTTTAAGTTCGCAGATGTCTGCAAACGTAGGTGTTTTGGTATCAAAGGAGTCAATGCTTCTCCTTCTTTCTCTTTTGAGCTTTTCTTTTTTTTTGCTACATCGTCGCTTTAAAAATAAAAGCCTTCCAGAAGAATCTGTTTAATTTACACCAGTTCTTTATAATTAAAAGCAGCAGAAAAAAATAATAATAACAAAAAAATAGAATCATACCAAGAGCATCACGGTCTCTGACCTCTCAAGACATTTCTAAAAATTGTTTACAAAAAGTTATAAAGAAGAAGAGGAAAAAAAATAGGTCATATAAATTAGTCAATTCTATCATTACTATTTGACTACAATAGTCTTAACTATCGTCTTAAAACATTCTTTCTTCCTCTTTAATTTAAAACGGCTAATGCGATAAGCACGTGAAAACAGCAACTGAATTTGTAATAACAAGAATAAAGAACTTAAATATAAGAAAAGAATATATTTATTGTAACTACAGAGCAGCTTCATATTAAATAAAGAAAATTTTGTTTTCTAAGTAAAAACAAAATGATCAAAATGATGGCATCTGTAAAAGATTTGAAAATCTGATAATCTAATGAAAAATATAAATTAATCATTCGCTGGATTTTAACTAACAACAACCGTAGCTATACTTCTACTTAAAACGTTGTCTGATAAAAATTTAGAAAAAAAGATTGGTTTAAATATTTTACTTATAATTTGTTCTTTAATCGCTGTTTGATTCACTTATAATATGAAAAAAAAAAAAAAAAGTAGGCCTATACTTTGCATGATAATTGCTAAAAATCCATATGGTAATATGGCAAAATACTGACCATTTAAATGTACTAATAAACTTTCTATATAATTAATGTTACAATAGTAACCGCGGTTTCGGAAACGCATACATTTAGCAAAAAAAAAATAATAATAAATTATTAAAATAAAATACAATAAAATTAAATAATTAATAAAAAGCTCACATTCAGTAACTTTTGTTAGCACCTCACACACGAAAGTATCAAGCGGAGAAGGTAGTTCACCTCTACAGCACAAACTACAAGTCGGACAGACATGAATCATCCTTATTGAAACCGTTATGATTCGTTAGAGATAGGAAAAATACGGGTTCCTGTCTGCTGTAACTTCCCTTTAACCGGTCATATGATAATACTTTAGAAAGTATTCTTAACACCTTACAGACATTCTGAGCGGCTTTTATTCAGATCTATGTTCGTAGCCGTAATCGTATAGTGGTTCGTGCATTGCGGTGTAACCATAATACACCGTTTAAGTGTGTCGTCAATCGCCGGTGGTGCGCCCTGGCACTGATGAAACAGTGAACCGCATCCCTCATGTGCTCTATTGGGTTCAGATCTGGCGAACGACTGGGCCAAGTCATGACGCCAAAATCAGAGGAATGACCCGTAATTTGGTGACCAGTGAGGTGATGCATTGTCGTGCTGAAAGAGCCCACTACCGTCTGAGTAAATGCAAAATATGAACGGGTGTAAGTGTTACGTAGCATCCGCCAGTCAATGATATTTTAGGGCTACCGCCAGCCTAGACTGTTCCTTGCTGGAATACGAGTTCAATTGCCTCGTGGGGTTTTCTTCACAGGCGTAATCGTCCATCTGCCTGGAACAACTGAAAACGTGACTCGTCGGACCAGCCCTGCATTTTTCCGGTCGTCCTGCGTCCATTGGTAGTGCTCAGCAGCCCAGCCGAAGAGCACAGCACTGTGCTGTCGGGTCAGCAATGGGATCAGAGTGGTTTTTATACCCAGTAGAAAAAACAACAATATTATACTGTCCGAATGCTTGTGGCCTCAGTATTGAATCATTCTGCTATCTGTTGCAATGTCGGATGCTACAATGCAGGTCAAACGACGCTGGTTAAAATCGTCGAACGCACTGGTTGTCTTGTATAGTCGCGCTACACCCTTGAAAAGATTCTTCACGTGAAAATCCAAATTTCGCGTTGATTTCTATAATGGAGTGACCAGTCTCTGGCACCTATTGTCGTTCCAACTCGCTTGGATCGTGATACGCTACCATCATCACTGCGAATTGTACGACAACAGATTTCAGAGATATCAACTTTTAAATGTAATTGTAATTGAGAAAGATACCTATTTAGTATGGGGGTATGGTATGAAACGAAAACGACTATCTCTTGTTTTTCTGGTACTTAAGTGCACTCCTCCTTATATATTATTCCAAACTTTGATTTTTTTTAGGACAGGGTTTGAATCAGAGGCAAGCAGATGAATCAATAAACGTCTTTCGAAAAAAAATTACATTTCAATTAGGGATGGGTAATTCGTGAACGAACTAGTTCATGAAAAGAACTATAGTTCACGAACGACCTAGTTCAAATGAACTAGTTCGTTCTTTTACCACTCCACTATTGGATATTGGAATTGGTTTATTTCGTTTTATATTAAGTATTTGAGAACCTTTTTTTTTTGGTTGTAAAAGTATTTGAAAACCTTTTTTTTTGGTTGTTAAGGTAAAAAGAACGACTTAGTTCATTTGAACTAGTTCATTGTTCAGTAAAAAGAACGACTTTGCCCATCTCTAATTTCAATCTACCTTCCCTTTTTTATCTGCGATACAAACGTCAGAGGAAATCTATAATAACCTGTAGTAATCATACAACCTCGAAGATATAATAAATTCTTAAATATATGATTTAATGACGAAGAAACGTTGATGCAATAGCAAATTTAATCCAATCATTAAATGTAAATTTCTTAGAATAAATAAAAAAAAATAATATCATTCCACTGAAATTCCTTCGTAGATAAATAAAAATAAGTAGCTTAATGAAAAAAAAAATCTAAACAAATATAAAGGAAAATAGTACAAAGAACCTGATCACGTAATCCTCTGTCATATTTTTTTTTTTTTTTTTTTTTTTTTACTAGCTTGAAATCAGTAAAATCTTAATCTGTTTTCATTTCACAAAACCTTTCTTTAAATTATGACGTCATCAACCTGCGACGTTGACTTCAGTGTTTGTCGAAAACATTTTTGTCCGCTCTTGATTCAGGCTGACCACAATAAAAACCTTAGCATCAAATCATGCAACTTCCGGGATTTCATTATACACAGAGAAATTATTATCTTATGAATGAAATAACTTCACCACCCCATTGAAACAACTTTCTCTAACAATGAGCAAAAGACATCAAACTAAATAAATAAATAAATAAAAATGAAGCACAAGTTTGTTATTTAGTTCAGAGATGAAACCGAGAATGCACCGCTTTGTGGGAAAACACATCTGAATCGAAGACTTCACGGAAAACGGAAAATTTGTTAGACTTTGATTACTGTTGTGTGTTTCTGGTTAAACATAACTGAATTAATAACTAAAAGTTAAGGTTAGTTTGTTGTTAAATCTTCATTGTGGTTTCTTTTTAAAAATAGATAAAAACTGTACTATATATTAAACATAAATAAAATTTATATAAAAACTTTTAAAATCTACGCTTTCTGTATTACATAATGATTAAAATATATAAGAATTAAGTATACATAATTCAGAAAAACCTAGCGGCTGGTCTTGTAGTAATGACGCACGGAAGGACGTGTTGACTTGGTGGAATATATTAATATAAAATATATCATTATATTATCATCAGACATTAGCAAGTGTGCAAAATTTCTAGATGATTGACCGATGGGAAGTAACTTAAAAATTGATTACAAGATTGACCAGACAGTGGGAGTTAATAAAAGGCACTCCTCTCGGATAAAAAGATCATGATGAAATTAAACACAAAGTCAACATGTTTAAACATGCATAAATTAAAAAATCTTCACATTATTTGTAAATAAAAAAATATCTTTTAAATTATATTCTGGCCATCCTATCGATTATACAGCAGAAGAATTGTCTACGGCCAGGACATGTATGTTTGCAATTAAACAGTTTTAAATGTAACCGGTAATTAAAAAATAAATAAATAAATAAATAAATACTTAAAATTACTTTGGAAACTAAAGTCTTATCTAAGAATATAGCTTTGTTTGACGGATATCACAAGGGTAAACTTGAAGCAAGTTGTTTTAATTCGTGTAGATCGTTTTTATAATAATCGGATTTAATTGTAATCATCAAACACTAAAATATTCAAGCAATGGCACTGCTATTATTAATAATGGGTATTTTATTATAATTAATGGTATAATAGCATTACTATTTTATTACAAACTGAACTATTACGTATTCATTCATAACATTAGGCCTATAAGTGTAGATATTCTGTAAATTCAAAAACCTTCTTTTTCCTTTTCTTTATTTCTTTTAAAAGTCGTAAAAATAATACAAACCCAGAATGTCCCTCGTGTTTTTGTTTCGTTTATTTTTAAATTATAATATCTGCTAAATTAAAAGATTTTCTGAAAAAAAAAAATTAATAAACCCTTATTATTTGTTGTCTGATTCCAATTAAGTTTAATCATATTACAGCTCGCGCAGACATAAGAATGTGAATAACCATTGTTTATGTTATATTATTTTTACTTATTTATTATTATTTATTATTTTTTATTATGTTAATTTATTTAATAAATTAATATATATAAATATAATATATAAATATAAATTAATATATTTATTATTATTTATTTATTTTTATTATTTTTATTTATTTTTGTCATCTTCCCGCGCTAAATTCTCGACTCTGAAAAAATTTAAAAAATAAAAGTTTGACTGTAGTCCTTAAATATACATACAAAATTATTAAAGGAAATTACATGCAGACAGATTTGATGAACCCAGCTTTCTTAGCAAACTAGAATAATAAATTACGTTTCTATCCTACAGGAAATATAACCAACTTTTTTCCTGAATGTTTAAGATTTATTTACATATTGTTTTTAATATGTAAATCGACTTTAATGTATGATTCAGATTTTATATTTTTATTACTAAAACTTTATTATTTATCACTCAATTATATTTTATATTTGAAATTTAAAAGAAATTACTGTCGTTTATCATCGGCAATATTTATTGCAAGATTTATTGCGTTGCAAGAAAAGAAATTTACTATGTTAATCGAAAGAGACAGAGAAGACAGACATGGGCATCCCTTTCAAATATCAATGTTTAATTTATTTATTTATTTTGTATATTTTGTAGTACAGTTAATTCACTAAATTATTTAGTATCTTCTGGAAGTCGATTTGGTCATTGATTATATTTTAAGAATCGCAAATTCCGAAGATTACGCATGCGCACAAATAGATCATTTTCTATCATACATTTCGAATTCTTAGGCTAGACAATAAGAAAAACACTCCATTTTCTTTGTTTTTATCACTGAAGGGGGATTATGGAGTCATTGCAACATGAATTTTGAAAACAATACTTCTTTTGGCCCTTCACAGACAAACGTAAGATCAATGTAATGCAAATTATGTTTTAAACAAGGGGGGGGGGGGGGGGCACAGCCTTTTTTTTGTTGCTTCAAAGTAGTATAGTTTTGAGAATAACAACGCTCCATGACACAATGCGCAAACGCATAGCGCAGAGTTCGAATCCTCATAAGATATGGATGTATTTCTGAATTAGGCATTCGCCTGAAAGGACTTCACCACTTTTTTTTTTTCCTTGACCACTAAAAAATCAAAGGTATTTTAGATTGTAGTCTTACAGATTATACAGTAAGTAGTCTATTATTATTATTAATTGTTGAATATAATTAAGAATTTACGAAGAGTTTTAAGATCAAAATTAGACATAAAATATAAAACAATCGGCACAAGTTCTTTATTGTGATCAATTACAGATACATTATCTTACTTCATTTTATCCTAGTGATTTATTTATTTATTTATTTATTTTTTTATCCAGTGTTCAGAACATTGACTTGACGCCATTTTTCCCAATTTTAATTTTGTTGATTCAAATATATAGTTTGGCGCCCTAGTCAAGTAATTAAACGACCCTTTGTAACAGAAAGATGCAAATTCTCATTTCGTTACTCCTTTGTCTAAAACATTTTTTTTTTTTTTTTTTAAATTACACAGCTTTTGAAAATTCTATATTATCTTCCCCCCTCTAAAAAAAAATTCAAAAAAAGCGGATCTAAAGGAACAAGGAGGTATGGCTCTAACATAGTAATATCGAAATAAATGTATAAAATTTTGCAGCTTAGTGTTTAGTGTTTTCTTTAATACTGCGGTTTTTTTTTTTTAACTCTTTGAAAAAAATATTAATTCTTCTTTCAACTTCCTTTTCAATTAGCCAGATAAGAGATTTCTACATAAACTGACTCTTAGAATCTTAAAGACTCTGCGTTCACAAAACATCTAAGAAACATTGAGTGTATTTTCCTTCGGAGGCAATAACTGAACTGAATAGAATTATAACGATAAAGTGAGGTAAATCGCTTGTCACTTTTTCTTCTTTGATTTTCAAAACAGTTCAAAACTCAAGTCTGTTGAAACGAGAGACCTCCAATAAATGTTGTCTTCAGTTGTGACTTTGTTTTTGGTTAAATAAAAGACCTATTTCAAATGACTTGATTTCCATTCAGCCATGACAGCCTCTTTTTGAGAATCTTCTGATCTGAGGTCGCAACTTAATAGAGATTAAGATGACCTTTAAAGAGTAAACTGAGATCAGCTTTGTCAGTCGTATTCTCTATCCATAAATTACCAGATAAAGTCACCAATAGGAAAATGGTTATCTTCATTAGTGGAATTGGTTAAAAGATGATTTCATTTCCATGGCAGTTATTCCTAAGAGCGGTCCGTGTTCAAAATTCGATGATAAATAACTTAGAGCTTTGGGGATGACGTCAGCAGGATGTTATCATCCTGTGACGAATTCCGTGTAATAATCTTCAAGTGAAACACGACATCAACTGGCCTCAAATGGAAACTTATAAGTTACTAAAGTTTGATACCAACTGGATTTCATTCGATAGGCTATGATAAACATTGGAAATTTCGTAACTTAAATAAAAAGGGAATTGGATTCAGAGTCAAGTTATATTGCTTCGAAATAGTTAAAAACTGAAAGTTGCTGCCACTCTGCTTTGAAATATTATTTCTTGTTTTGGTTTTGTTTTCCTGATAAAACATCATTGGCCTCTAAATTAAGACAATCATTATAATTCCGTTGATGTTCTTCCGTCACAAGACTTGGAAGGCACTAAGTGCTTTAAAAGCTGTTTCAGTTTCAAATGCAAACTCATTTCCATTGGTAAGTTACTTAGTCAATAACTGCGCAGTACAAAAACAAAAATCTCGAAAACATTAAGGTCCAATCATACAGTGCTGGAGTTGAATGTTTCAGTTTTAATGTAAAAGCGTTTATGTCTGTGTAAAAGGATGTTAAACACTTTCATACTTAATACTTTCCTTTTTTCTTTCAATTGCTGCGATAACAAGCAACTTTAAGTTGAAAATTCTCTTCTGATTTAATGATTTTCAATTAAAAAAAGAAAAGAAAAAAAAAAGCAATCAGTCTTTCCTTGCTTGCTTTAGTTATTAGGAGTCATCGACCGATAGGGATTGGACAGTATTTACGTAGGTTTTTTCTGTTGCATTTTATTTATTTATTAAGTTTTTGTTGCAATTGTGAGGCCTAAATTCCAAATACAAAAACTTTTTACAACAACAACAACCGTAAATAAGATGTGTTTGTTTTTATTTCTTTCTTTTTCTGTTTCAGTCATTCTTTTTATTTATTTTTTTTTTTTTACATTTGCATTTTTTTTACATTTTTTATAAACTTGGTCTTAAAAATGAAAGTTTACCAAACAATAACTTAGGTCTTAAGTTCCATTCAAGTAAGTTAACATCGTGAATTCATTCAAATCTGTTCAAATATTCGCAAAGTTTGTAAATAAACAAATGGACAATTTGAAAAAAGGTAAAAAAAAAAAGGGGTGGGTAATTTTTTTTTTTTTTTTTTAAGAAGGCTAATGGTTTTTTCAAAATTATCCTGTTGAATAGATTTAAGAATTGAAATTTTTGTTTTAATAATATTACCATCGACAAAAACTTACAATTCAATCATATTCTTGTGAAATTACTTTTTCCCCACTGTTTATTTATTCTTTAATTCATATATACAATATTTATATATGTATGTAATATTTATTCCTGTAATCGTTTTACGAATAAGGTTAGTTACGTTGTTCTGAATATTATTCAATTTTATATAAGTTTTACTTTCTATTTTTTTTTAACTAGTTCTTTCAGACATTTAACTTGAAATTGTAAATATAAATATATAGGAATTAAATGTTTAGGAATTGAATTGCCATCCATCTGAATTTGATCTTTTCACAGTCACAACAAATTTAGGAATTCGAATAACGATCTGAAAAATCTAAAACACCGTAGTTAATTGGCTTGAAACCATCTGGTCACATGACACGAATGCTCGTCTAAACAAACACATTGAGGATAAAAGAAACGCCACGCCGGTTAGGTTATATAAATTAAGATTGGCGCATTTTAATAGTTTGAACTAATTTCTTATTTCTTATTAGGATTAATATAATCGATCACACACAAAAAAGCAGACTAATTAATGAAAACAAAACAAAACCAGCAAATGTCTGTAAATCCTCCAAAGATTCACAGTTTGCAGCATTGAAGAAAAAACTTCAATGATTTCACGACAGAATTTTATTTTAAAAATTTCAAACGACTATGTTTTATTAAATTTCACAGATACCAGGGTTTGTTTGTTTTTTCAGACGACAAAGATTTGAAACGTGTGAATTTATCATGGCTTCCTATCTTTGATGTGGATCCGGGAATGTTTCGATGGCATAATCACGAAAGAAACAGCACAAAAACAATTCTCTGTGTCTTTAAAGTTTTGGATACAGTAGATTTTTTTACATTTTAAATCGCAATAATAAGATGTTACCAATAAATAACTATATCAAAGAAGAAGACGCCTACTACTCGAATGGAAATATACTTTGGGTTACAACTGAAACAGACTAAGAATGAGTCTAAAAATACAGAAACAATGATCTGGGGTTTTTAGCATATTATGATAACAGAAAAAGAAATAATGTAGTAATAAAAAATCTCTTTCCTATTCCAAATAACAGCGTAATAATTCTTTGTAATTGAAAATCAGATAAAATTTGGGTGAATTCTAATCTTAGATCAGCTTCAATTAAGTTTTCGGTTGAATGAAAATTGAAGGACTGGATAATCAGTTGTTAGATTCTAATTTGCCGTCTGATCTTTGGAGCTCATTAATTATTTAAAAACTCCTTAATTCAAAGGTTAAGTTTAAAGTAGAAGCATTCAGAGGAGATTCAGTTCTACATTAATTTTCTTCTTCTTTTATTCAGAAAACAAAGTAATTTTATATCCGTGAACCTATATCTCATCCATCTCTTAATGCCTATAAGAATTAATGATAAAATTAAATAGTTGCACTTTAAAAGCAACAGTTTGAAAACATTTAGTTTTTGGTCAGATGTCTTGTTCGTCTTCCAGTCTTTAAAGTTAGACTTTAATTTATCAAATTTCATCTTCCTAATACTTTTGATTGAAACTAAATCTAAAAGAAGGTACAGCAACTCCATTATACACTTTTTGAATTGAATTGAATTACAATCATACAGATAAATACATCAACTGCTTTGAGCTGACTTAGGAACGAACCTACATCATTTAGTTAGTTATTTAGAAAGCTTTTTATGTGATCTTTTAAGGAAGTGGTTTATGTTTAGACAAAAATCTCTAGGCGTTTTGTTACCTTACTGAAGTCACATACTAAAAAGATTTTGCTCATTTGTACATAAAGTATACATAATATAAAAGGAAAAAAGATTATCTGGTCTTAATTATAACGTCTTATTATCCTCGCGGTGAGAGTTGGACCTGCGAACACATTATAATTGACTAATTTCTCCAGTATCAATGCCATAAGCTCCGCAGAAAATATCAATCTCAATTATCAAAAATAGGAAATATCAAAAATCTCACATACATCTTCTTGAAATCGACGAGCAACGTTAAGAATAATTTCCCTACTTGATTTTTGAGACCTTTTCCTCGTCGAAATGTTGAATGTGAATCCAACGACCGCCATTTTCTATTACATTTGAATGTGACCGACAGGCCAGGAAAGGTAAATCTATCATCTGCGTTGCATTCTGGGAGGATCATTTCTCGCCGCGGTCACTGTAGTTAGTTGACTAAATATTTGACTATTTGGTTGACATATGAAATATCTCGGAAAAGCAATCAAGTATTTTTTGTTTGTTTGTTTGTTTTTGTGGGAGGGGAAAGGGTTGATACTTTTAGATTAACACTAAAATAAAAAAACAACATTGGAGTAACAATAACAATATGGAAGGATGAAAGAATATCAATTGGATCAATTTCATTTGATGATAATTGTCTAAGGTATTTTGTTTTCTAGATCAATCTGAAACCAACTTAAATATCTTTCATGATATTCTTACGGTTCTGTTGCGAAAGCGCCTCAACTGCGATACTCTCCAGCTCATAATGAAAGTAGACAACGCTAAGAAGTCCCGTAAAATAAAAAGCTCAGATTACTAAACCCTGCAATTTATGCTGATAGCAAAGTCAAGAATCCGACTATTCGTAGATTGGGAAAAAAAAAACAAGGAGTCAATCTTTAGTAAGAACAATATCCTGATCCTCTAATGATGTAGGTTTTCGGAGAAAACGAAAATGTTAATTAAGGATGTTGAAACACATTTCCCCAAACAAAAGAATCTTTCCTTTGTGTTTTGTTTTCTTCGAAATACATCTCAACGACTAAAAAGACTGGTAAGGAGAGAAAATATGTAACATAACCATCTGACTCTAATATTTTAAACTCACTTAACGATTTCTAAATTTAAAACGTTATTCATATTAAAAAATTATTGCTGAACTACTTTATTTATTTTTTGCTTTATTTGTCCTAACCAGACAATCCGCATCTAAAATTATTAGCTAACCTTTGGGCATTTTAAACAAATAATAAGTTAATCAACAAAGTAGACATTTGATGGAAAAACTGTCATTACTAATGACATCAATCTTTTTCCTGCTTTATCGGTTAAATTCACTTTTTTAACTCCTATTTCGAATGCTACAGAACTGTTGGACTGGTTTAAACAACACATTTTGATAGTTAATGCATGATATTTAATTATCATTAATTATTTTCTTCTTTATTCGAAAAGGCAAAAGAGGTGATGTTATTTTTCAGGCTAATCTAAGAATTCTAGGTTAAGCAAGCGACAAGTTGAGAATGGAACTTCTCAGCATCTATAAGAGACATGTGGTACAGACAGGACTCCTGAAATCAGCACAAAGCAGCAATGATGATAGGGTCTGCAAATCATCCAATGCTTCGATGTAACCTTGTTTTATTTCCAAATTCCCATTCAATTCTTCCTTTTTCATTTAGAAGGAATTATTTGCGTATATGGACAGATTCCAACCCATTAAGACGTTCCAAACCAGATATTGGCCTGGTAGGGTCTTCTGCTGTCTTCCCTTGAATTATAACCTTCTTTTTCTCCACCTGACACCAGATACTTCCCAACAGGCATTTTCCAGGTATTTTTACCGGAGTTGAGGGAGAGGCTTAATGCTGCAGTGGACCGTGAAATAAAAAGAATCCCAGAACCAGGCAATTTTAATCGAGATATCTCATCACAGTTATCAGAACAAGAGAGCTCTTAAAGCAATTTTTATTTATTTATGTTTTTGCTTTTTAAGTTTAAACGTAAATATTAAACTTACTGTATTGCCATTCTCATTAAGATACACATGAATGGTTCAATACTTTAGTAAATACATTTGATTCCGAAAAGAAAATTATATTCTTAAATAAGATGTTTTGTTCTAATTATTAAACGTTTCTCAAACATTTTTTCTTACAGATTGAAAGAGGGAAAGCGTTAAAGCGCTTTAATTAATTATTTAGTATTTGAGTAATTTAGTAATTCAGAACGGACATTGTAAATTATGTACGAAACGCTTTTTCATCCAGTTATGACAAACTGAACTGTTAGCGACCCATTTGAGAGATATTGTGATAGCGACCAAAATCGGTAGCTATTCCGTTTGTCCTGTTCCCCTCCCCCCCACAAAAAAAAAAAAATCCCGAATGGAAGATCGGATCGGCAAACGGTGTTCAGAGTCCCAAACACGTAGGAATATACGGTATTTTCAGGGGCCAACCCCCCCCCCTCCACGTTCGAGATATTTGGACATTGTTTTCATTGGATTTCCGCTATTAGCTTAATTGCTAGAAATGCAACCATCGCATTTCAGTTGTCTGCTTGACGGGTAGGCTAAGGTCTCGGATTCATATGCTGGAGGTTGCAGATTCGAATCCCTATATCAACTATTATTTTTTTTTCTTGATCGTTTTTTCTCAATGTCCGCGTGGTTTTTTTTCTTTCTTATTTTCCTTACATTAATGTACTTCCTTTTTTCTATTATTATTTTTATTATTATTATGGGTCGGCTCCTAAATTCCTGCTTTAGCACAAAATTACGTTTGCTTGTTTTGTGTCGCTAACAACTCGTTTTCTGATCATTTTAATGATCGAGCCAAATTTTTATGATTCTGTGATTAGCATTTCTGTTTTTTATTCCATTTGTAACAAGTTTTTCCTATTGTTAAAGATATTTACTCAACAGATTTTTTGTAATCCATAGAAATGCTTTTAAGTATCATTTGTTTGTTTGTCTTTCTTTTTAATTGCCTAATTTATTTCCAAAAAGTCTTCTTAATAATGTCTAATCAATGACCTTTCAATGCTACAATGATAACTAATCATTATGGTTAGTACTTTTGTTCGTTTTTGTTCCTTTTCCCTCATGCGATTTCAAAATTTACTATCCAGAAATAGATACCCACTTATGCAAATGGAATTCATTAAATTCAAAAGCTCATTTTGCTGCAATTCCTATGTCATTTGGAATTGAGGGGTTAACCAAAGGGAAATAACTTTGAAATTGATAGAATTTTTTTTTATATATCAAATATTTAAATTAAAAAAAAACAAACAAAAAAAAAAACACATGATGTTTCTCTGTCATCTGATTCATACCATCCATTGAAACCGTTGTGATGCGAGTCGTATCTGTCACTGGCTAAGGATGCCAAACAAATCTCCACCTTTAAAACAAAACTGTGGAAGTTGTGGTTCATTGTTGTGTGTTTTTCCATGTATTGAATGATAATTGATTTCTTATAGGAAAATAAAACAATTTGTATGGGACACTTTATCTTGTTAATTGGACTTAGTGGCGAGTGCTGTGATCTGATCCATTTCATCTTCGTAACCAATCAACGTGTCACTTGGTCTTCTTTTGACTTCGAGGGAAGTGTGTGTTAAGTACGTTTGCATTTGTCCTTCTGATGCCACTTAGACGAGATGACAACTGTCTTTTTTTTTTTTTTTTTGGTTGAGTCGAAAACTGAGGAAGGGGAGAGCAACCTTGAGATCGGTCGATTTCCTCGGGATGAAATGTCATGTCAGTGCGACATAAAAGACAATTCCTAGACTTACAATGTTGGACAATTACTGCTGAAGACGATACACGACTTAAAGCTGATGCCGAAGAACACCTTCTTGTAACAAAATGTCTTACTTTTGTCACAGCCTCACTTTCAGTTTCTTAATTCAATCCGGAAATAGGAAATGCAGGTCCTTCTTTCAGAAAAAAAGAATCAGACTTTTTTTTTTTAACTTCAGATGACAACACAAATGAGTTTCAATGCAACTTTCTTAAAACTATTGATTCCTTCATTTCCCCTCTTATCTAAAATGGATATTCAGAAAAGATAAAAAAAATGGAATCAAGAAATCGTTCAATGGGTCCCTTTCTTCGCTTCATTTGTAGGTGACTTCTTTGAATGTGGGTGAGTAAGAAAGCTTAGTAACACATTGTTGACAAGTTGTAGAAATAAACACACACACAAAAAAAAAAAAGAAAGAAAAAGAAACAACACTTGAAAGTTGCGATTCAGAGTTTAGTCATTATTTAAACTGGAAGAAAAATATTTTAATTTCTTTAATGGCGGGAAAAAATAACTTTAAGACAATATTCGCGCAAACAATTTTGTAATATTGATTTGGGAAAGGAGGTTTTATTTTTATGCTAAGGACGAGAAGAAGATTGTCTGTTAAATATTACCTTTGTTAAGTAATCGCCCAAGAGTCAAACTCAATTCAACTGATAGTAGACAAACAGAAAGAATAAGAAGTGTCCACTGCCAAAGAATACAAATTTTTCCTTGGGCTTAAGAATTTAACTTGTTGCAAATTCCGATCGTCTATGTGTATGTAGACCACATTTATCATTATTTACTTCAAAAACTAGAAATCAGAAAACGTCCATGGGTGTTGTTGATTCCAGATAGACGGCGGTATGTTCTTTAAAAGAAACACAACAATGCCATTCTACTTCGATTAAACGATGTCATTTTTCAAGTTAAAACGAATTCAAAACAACAAGACAGATTTTTCGATCAACATCCGTCAGTAAAACTGGAAACACTACATTTTGGATTCGCTAATCACATCTGCCTGACGCCAAACGAACATTTGATAATAAATTAAAACATCACAAATTTAGAAGTCCATGATTATATAATAGAAATAAAACACTTACGGAATAAAAGTGGAAGAACTGCATCCATGTTTAAATGTTGTTTATTGACTGAAAAATTAACTCAAAAGGAATGTTCTAGAACCCTGTGAGTTCTCGAGCACCGCTTTCATGTATCAGTGCGGGTCCTTTGGTGGTCAGTTAGGACTGCGACGCCGACAAGGACCTCTACACTACGCGAACAAGAATGAAGGAGGGAGGGGGAATCGACGGCAATCAGCTGATGACCTCTAGCACGCGGGGGTGTGACGCAGGAGAGAGGTCTGACGTCAGGAGCACAACCGGCAACAAGTTGCGGGGGAGATGAAGTACTGGAATAGATTCCAGAATAAGAAAAAATGATACCTGTACAAGACAGCAATTGGATTTTGGACTAGAGAAAATTGGTTTTTGTCGAGATGGTTCTAAAAATAAACCTTAGCTTTGCTTTAAATAAAATTAAACGAAACAAGAGACAAGGAAAGAAAATCCACAACGTTATTGTACGCATCTCTTCATCGTGTTTCTTCTTTAAGATATACAATCTTATTTCAATTTATTATGAGACATAAGAACAGATTAAAAAAACAATTTCATATAAATAACAAATTAGAAATCAATTAACATTAGATCGAAGTGAATTTCAATCATATATTTCTCTAGTCAGTATTAAGATATTTCTGTGGTACTTGGCTACATCCTAATTTTACTCGAATACCAATTAAAGGAGAATAAATTCGTAAGTTTTTTTGTTACTAATGGAAATTATCTCTGAATTTAAATCTTCCAGCTAGTAGAATGCTGAACGTTGGGGGCTAAAATTTAAAATACAAATCGTAATGTTAAAATAGAAAATTTTAATCATTTTAAATTAGTTTTTGAAATACCCTATTAAGAAAATATTTTATAGCAAAAAAAAGTATTTTAAGAATATTTATAATGTATTATAAAAATGTAAAGTATTATGTTTAGAAATAGTATTTCAGAAAGATCGTCTACTAAAAACATGTGGGGGTGGAATCAACATTAAAAAAAATAATCATAATTGAATGATAAAATGCAATCGTTCAGTAAATAATTTCGAGATAAGGACGGCCTTTTTATAAGCTGTGTCCCTCCCCGTGGAGTGGGTGCGTCCAGTGAAGCAAAGGAGATAGGCACTTACTTTTGAGTGGTGGTCAGTTCCCCGACATCGTAGCCTCGGAAAACATTAAGGGCCAAGGGACGGGTGGGGGTGGCAAAGGGATGGGAAAAAAAAAAAACGAAGATTCAAAAGAAAGCATAACAAGAGCAGCACATTCTGCAACGCGTGCGCAGTGACCTCTTGCAAAAGACGTCATGGCGATCTCCCGGCGCACCTGCTCGTGCCGACGACAAGCGCGCGTACCACTGCGCAATCTGATGGTTACCATGGAAACTGCGATTGAACCCGGGGAAAAATGGCAGCCGGAGAAATATTTGTTCTGCTTTCGAGATTTAAGTAGCAAAGCTTTCAGTTTAATGACAGTCAAATGATCAGAACCAGAAGGGAAAAAATAATTAACAAATTATTAATATTTAAAATTGAGTTACTTTTAATTACCTTTTTTTTAATTAATTCAATAACAAAATAAGTGAGGTTAATTGGCTAAAAAAGAAGGGTTTTATTAATTACATCGAGTTTTCGCTCAGCTACTAATGTCTCAGAAAAAGCATTTTGTGGATTTGTTTAATTCGAATGCTGCCAAAGAATGTACCCTTGATTCGACTAATAAAAAATATGCGAATATCAGGCAGATTGCCAACGTTTTCACCTTGCTTTGGATTTCCCCTTTTCAATTCCGGGATGTAGACTCGTCCTGGGAGCAGCTGATGATGACGTCGGCGAAAGGGATAAACACAAATGAGGGATGATATTCACCTGTGATTGAATGTGGGAAGGGGTAGGGGGTTTAAAAACAAACACTCGGAAGAATCTTATTGCATAGGAATAGCAACTAAGACAGCTCCCTCTTCACAGAAATACACTGATCCTATAGGGCCTACTATCCGTTGTTATTTTCGGGTTTCTTTACGTTCGAGTAAAAAAAAAAAAAGAGACAGTGTGAGGAAGAATGAAAGATCTGCAGCCGAAATTCGCCAGTGTCAGGATTTCGAAGGCGAGCTTCAGAAGCCGAATAGCCTAGAACTGAGTCAGACGGAACCACTTTGGAGCAGTGCCCACATAGAACTATTAAAATCTCCTCATCAAACAGAACAGACCAATGCAGCGCAGACAGAAACTCAAATACAAATTATCTAATAAATAAAGAGAATTCTTATATAATGAGTATTGGCTGGAAGGAGGAACTGCAACTATTGAATATTGTTGCACACGTCAATTACGGTATTTCGTAGGAAATCAGCTGGATATGGCAGCTCTTTGCGTAGTGGACGACGAATGTTCGAACCGTAAACAATGCTTCGGCTCATGAATATTATTGCAGCACGAAAAATAAATGGCTATATTTTTTTTTGCTTACCTGCCGATATTTCTATGAAATTGGCTGGCGTCTGCTGAGCGTTCGATCATGGTGATCCTCACTGGGGATGAAGCTCTTCGCTAACAACTCCTCGGCAGAAGCCGAGAAAAAAAACATTCCGAGGGGATCAAAGTCCGGCGTGGTTTGGTAGCTTCGTATTCTCCAAAGTAAAAATATAATGATGGTGTCTGAATGGTCGCCCCCTCCCCGGCAACGCAGACAAGTGGAATGATCCACCGATGGCTAGCGTTCCACAGACAGGAAGTGGGTAATTTTCCCAGCAGTCCGTGGGGCGTCCCTGGCACTCGGAGAGGCAACCACTTGATGGGACTCCTTCGGCTCTCAGCAACCCCAGCCAAACAGAGAGGGTGGGGACAGGAGGAACCTTTTCTTATACCTCTAATTTCACAAGAGCGACGCCATGAATTTATCCTCGATTGGAAGAGGAAAAAAAATCCCAATCAATTGATTTGGAAAGGTATTTGACAGCGATGCATAAATTCTTTCCTCAATTGACTATTAAGAAGGCTGCCATTAAAATAACAATACAGTTAATTTGCTTTAAAGATAAACGGTAAAATCAAATCGAAGGAAAGATAGTGGAAATAAGTGCATTTCTACTACATAACTAATTTTTTTAAAATGTTAATTATAATATATGCGATATATGAACTAAAACTAAAGTAGTAACGTTTATAAATAATACATTTTTATTTTTAAGTTGATAATGTACCTTAAGTTCAAATTATTTTGTTATTTTTCTTGAATTATTTAAAACTTGTAATTTTTAATTCAAAGTCAATTTAGATTTAGTTTTCTCCTACAGACAACAGTAAAGGAAATAATAAACGGTAACAAAGATTTAGGTTTCTCTGAAAAAAGAATTTATAAATAATTAGAACTAAATAAAAATCAACAATCACGTGACCACTGCAAGATCTTTTCCGTACCTCAAAAACAAAACAAAAAAATAAAAAAAATAACTGATTTCAAGCATAATATGGAGTTATTTTGTTTAAAAGTTTATTTGAAAATGAAAAAACAAATATGAAATTTAATGTTTAGACCAGAAGCCACTTCTATTACAAACCAAAATTTGAACCACCTCGAAATGACTACGGATTAAGATTAAAAAGTAAAATAATTATTAACATATGTAATCAATTTGACGAAAATTTAAACAACCTAAAAATTTTAAAGACTTAAAAGAAAACTCTTTAATTACATTATAGAAAATAAGATAAAATGGTTTAAATAATTACAGCATTGAAATACAAGCTTAGAAATTATCTCGTTTTATACAAAATTCCCAGGTAAAAACACCTACTTGTATGTATGTATGTAGTGAAGGTGGGTGGCAGAAGCCAAGCACTGCGACCAGAGGTCTATTAAAACACCTACTTAATCAACTATATTATTAGTTATAAAAAAAAAAAAATGAAAAAATAAAAATAAACAGGAAATCGTAGCGGGTAGAAATATCTTAATACATATCCTCTTATTCTTTACTTTCATTATATTAATGTATATCTGTAATATAGGTAAATGTGAACATGCACATACGTGTATTTACGCTCCTCTCTCTGTGTACTATACATTTACACAGAGACATATACGCATGCCTGCATTTTCACATTAGAGTGGGACCTTGAAATATGTGTTTTAAATTTTTATAGATTGTACTGTGTAGATATGTAGATTACATGTGTATTGCATTATTAGTAACTATAAATTAATCATTAAACTCCAGAACCTACTGACAGGGAAATTTCCCTAGTAGGACTGTAAAATTTGAATTGAATAAAAAAAAAAAAAGATTTATGTTTCGTATCATATTTATAAGATTCTGTAATAGATGGATATCTATTGATACAAAAGATATATAGACTCAAAGAAAAAAAAAAGTGTTTTCTAAGGATCTGAAGACCTGAATAGATATTCAGCAGTATTGAATTATTTGTATGTATAATTATACTTCTTCGTAGAGGTAAAAATTGTATATTAGAATATATCCATATGCAAAATCACTTTATGGTGATTTTTATTCTTCTGGCTTTAAAACGTGTCCGATTCAACAACTCATTTCGCAATTGAAATATGCTTCTGATTTTGTAGATTAAAAGAAGGTAGATCATGAATCAATTTATATCTTTTCAGAACTAAGAAATTTCAGAATTGAAACACAGGTGATTTCATGAAATAATATTGACTCTCTTTCATTTTCCGCTCTATTATTATTGTAGTTCAAAAAAAATAAAAATAAAATAATATGTATATTTTTACACCAAAATCAAAAATATGAAGATTTAGCCACTAATCATATTTCCTTTTTATCTTTTGGCTTATTTTCCAAACTTACGATAACATTCAAACGAAATCTCCAAAATATTTAACAATACGGACTGATTCTAAAAGTTACAGTAAAACAAAGGAATACAAATCGATCTCCTTGTGTATTTTTATTTCTTTTAAAACACACGCATTTAAAAGAAAAGGACTTCTAGTTTGATTTTTTTATCTCTCTCGTTTTTTTGTAGCGATCAAGCGAGTTAAGCCTCAAGCAAACGGATTTCAGATTTGGATTTCCTACCAAAACAAAAAAAAGTAGATTAAGAATAAGAGAAACTAAAAAAAGGAAGTGACCCACGAAAATAATCGGACCGTTCTAACTTCCCCCTATAGATCAGAAGTGGTCATGCCTCGTTCGCTAAAAATGATGATCATATTAAAAATTCCAATAGAAATGCCTCAGACTCTTCTGAGGACAAACGGGGTTACATAAGAACTGAAGAACTACTAGTAAGTCTGATTTATAAAAGAATTAAGAGTTTTATTAACTATTCCAGTTTCCAAGAATGTATGAGTGTATTAATAATTTACACCTTCTTTTGTAAGTTTCTTTTTATTTCTGAACCTTAAAGCATCCCAGGAGAGCTGATGTTTTGAAGTTTACCGTTTATCTGTTGAGAAAAGTTTGACGTTTCGACGCCAAAGTTATTACTTGTATTATTATAATAAACTAGAGGACGAGGATTTCAAAGCATAAAACAATCTATCCTCCGTGATTTCCAAATAATAAAAACTCCTACTCAGTGTCAGCAGTGATTTTCAAATAATAAAAACTACCACCAAGTGATACCAGTGATTTCCAAACTTTTTCGGCTACCGCTCCCTTGCCCACTAGGTCAAATCCCTAGCGCCCCTACATATACACACCTACAAATACATTCCTCTTTCTTGGTGTTAAGTCGTACTTTCGAATGACTTCTTTTCCCTCGCTGCCCTCCTTCGGAACGGTACCTCACACTTTGGGAAACACTGTTCTAAAAGTATGAAAAACAAAAATATCTATTACTTACGAATCTGGAGATTTTCTTTGTATTTGATTTTCTGGTTGAATTTTATTCTAAAGATTTTTCTTCGCTAAGTCAGTATTAAAATCGATATAATCATCATTGTTGTACTGTTTGGAAGAAAATAACAATCCAAGATTTCATTCGGAAAATAACAATCCAAGATTTCATTCGGAAAATAACAATCCAAGATTTCATTCGGAAAATAACAATCCAA
>JAFIDM010000004.1:13883608-13902781 GCA_023159025.1 Thereuonema tuberculata | reverse complement strand
TATATATATATATATATATATATATATATATATATATATATATATATAATAGCTTCAATTCAGTATTATTAGCTACATATCTATTATATTTCTAAGTTTTCAATTGAAATACCTTCCTTTCTTGGAAATGTCTCAATTTATGTCTAACTGTTGTTATAGAGGTGTTCCGTAAATGCATTAACTAAATTAATTAACCTCCTACGCATTTCTTTTCTTGCGGAATTCCTAAAGAAAACATAGTACGTCGTAAAGAAGATCTTCATAACTACGAGACAAATTAACAGATATTCAAGCAGAAAAATTACTGGTTTTAGTAAAAAAAAAAAATAAATAAAACAAAAGCCATTGTGAAATCCTCCACTCTTGTACTTGTCATATTAATGAATTAAAAACTCATGACGCAAATTAAAAATACTTAATATAAATTAAATGACAGCATATTTTCAGAAAGAATGTAACGTCTTTCCTTTCTCAAACTTCAAGCGTAGAACAATCAATTTTCAGAAACAAAACAGAATGACATGAACATAAACCTGCTTAGTAATATGTAATGGATAAAAATATACAATCAACCCATATTCTTAAATAACATCAACATATTTACTGTTAACAATTTAAAGAATTACCAAATCAAAAACAATGATTGTTAAATCATGTTTATTATTTTGAGAGAATTTCAATTTATCATGTCTTTAACTAAGTTTACAAATTTTTCATCAATTTCTACACCGCTTTCAATATTAATGAATTGGATTTGAAATGAGGAAAAAGAATAATCATATCTTATTTGAATAAAAAAGTGTGTGAAATTAAAAGAGATTTGTAAAAGGTTTAACATTGAAGTTACCTTTGAATACAAAAATAAACTGAAAAATGTTTTATGTTCAAAAATTGATTTGGAAAATGAAATGGGGATAGTTTATAGTTACGATTGAATGTGAGAATTGTAAGAAATTCTATTTAGGAGAAAGTGCAATAAGGAAGCTCATATTAGAATATGGGAATTATATCAAAAATAAAGAAATTGATAAATCAGAAGTAGAGACTGAATAGAAATGTAAAAAAAAAAAAATATAAGTATATAGAAAAACGTACTTTGACGAAGAAGATAATAGGAAGTATTATTTATTGTAAGTACAGTCGGACCTCAATATAAGGTCACCCCTTGGGATCTCGCGAAAGTGACCTTATAAGCGGGATGACCTTATAACCGATTCGTACGCATTTGTCAATAAATAAGCATTATATAAATACAGTATAATTCTTTGTAAAATTTTAATGTGTACAAAAATATCAGTTTAGTAGGTTATAATTTTTTAATTTAGTTGAACCAATTAAAATTAATGGAATCTGAAAGAAATTATTTTTTTTTAAATTTTAATTCGGAATAAAGTTGTATACAAATAGTACTAGTATGCTCAAGCAAAGTACTGATGAACAACTCACCTTACTTAAAATAATCCATATTACAGGACTGTCGCGATGTTGGTTTCATCTTTTGTACAAGGTTTTCTAAATTTTGTAGTTTCTGAAAATTTAATGCTCTGAGTGCTTTTTATTCTGTCACCGCTTCACTTTCAGTATCACTGTCATTATCCTCACTTTGTAATGCATTGGAATCTAAAACTTGCGAAACAATTTCGGAAATCGAAGCATGTAGCAATTTCATCATCAATTCTCACATATTCACTTTCCCCTTCTATAGCATAGTCGCGATTTCTGAGATATTGTATTAACACAGGTAAAGGAATATCGTCTTCATCATCTTTTTTCCTAGAATTTGAGGGGATGAAGTGCTTTGTGAAAAAGCTGTCCCCTCCGTCAGTAGGAGAAATGACGCCGATAAAAGATCGTACCCACGGAAAAATTCTTGGAATTGAATCAGTGTGGCACTGAAATCACAGACAAAAGTGACCTTATATGCGATTACGGTATTTAAGACCTGACCATATATCCGATAATCCATATCATAGAATTCCTATTCAATGAGCCGGGACTTTAGAAAAGTAATCTTATATGCGGGGTGACCTTATATCGAGGTCCGACTGTATGTTTATTATAAAGCGCTTTTTAATGAGAAATAACCATAATTTTAAGATATTTAAGATTTTTTTTTCTTTTTATATTCTTTGTAAACAAAGATTTAGAAACCACATGAACAGAAATGAAATTGATGAAGAAATTAAATGAGTGCATTATGTTTGATTTATAAGTTATAATAATTAATAAATTACATAATTAGCAAATAAATTTATATTTACCAATATCATAGTAGCTACAAATTCTCATTGGGGAAAATATTTTTTTTTTCATTTGCTTTGCTTATAACTCTGCTTAATAATAAAATATTACGTTCTAACTAATGTTGATATTATTATGTTAATAGAAATACTTTCTTTCAGCTTCCTTGGAAATACAATTACTCTTAGCTTTATTGAGCTATCTGTGAATAAAATCGATATAATAATAATATATTGGATAAAATGTTCTTAGAAAAAGTGGTTAGTCAAATTTGGACCAAACATATTTCGGCTTCTTTTTTATTGATTCCATGAATTATGAATTATAATGTTAATTATCAAATCGCTTTTTATCGAGAAATAATCATAATTTTAAGATATTTAAGACTTTGTTCTTTTTATATTCTTTGTAAACAAAGATTTAGAAACCATAAACTAAAAAAATTGAAAAATATTTCTTTTCCACCAAATTATCATTAATAGGGAGTACAATATAATCCTGAATAACTCATTATAAATATTATTATTACCAAGGTGCAAATTTAAACTTGAACTAATAATATTTTCATTATATAAACAGGTTAATGAAATCACTTCCACCTCCTCTTATCTTGTCATCAGAAAGAGTGAAACTGCTTGTGCTACTGTTTTAGTTAATCCAATATTATAACTAAGATACAACAGAACTTTTCACATAATGACAAGCAAAATAACATATTTTAATCATAATCATATTTTATTACAAGCTTTGCAAAAAGAGAATTTATAACGGGTCCGTGCCTAAGCTTTAATTTGCTTGCGTGAATCTTTCCTGGATATCTTCGCAAGAGACATTAAATGCCTGATTAAAACACCTGTTGTTAAGCTGGAAGAATTTAACAAAACTGACTTAACATCATTGTTGAAATATTATCATTAAACTGACAGATATATTTCATCACATTGCATTCTATTCAAAATGGAGATATTTAACAGTAGAAAATAAATAGCAACTTCCATTTCTATGTAAGAATACTAAATTAATTTGGAAATAATAAGTTACTAATTAATCAACGAAGAGGATATACTTTATGTTATGTTATGTTATGTAATGAATGTGGGTGGCAGAGAAGCCAAGCACTGCGACGGAGGTCTATTGTACTATCCCATGGAAATATGGACAGATGGAGAGAAAGACTGAGAAAGAATGGTGGGAGAAGTGCAGGGGAAACAGGAGAACACCGAGAAAACCTGCCCAGCGCGGATCGTACACCATTACGAACCCCGGTACTCAGAGGTGAGAGGCCGATGTCATAGCGACAACGCCAACCGCGCGGCCTGAGGATGTACTTTACTTTACATACTTAATATTATATCTTTAGATATTAATAATAAATGAATTAGAAAATCAGTAATGTTTATTTTGACTTCATTAATTTCAAATTCCCTTGTCATGGTCGGAAATTTAACATCTTGGCAGTGTTTTCGAAATAGCTAGATCTTAACTGCAGTATTTTTTTTTTATTTTTATTCCTTATTTAAAAGAATAATCATCTAATGGAGAATAATCTCCATTCGTTTCTTTTATTTTTTTACTTATACAAATGAAAGGAAATGTTGTAACTTCAAAACCCAGAGATCTAACAGATGATGTTTTTCTTTGGATGAATCGGAATCATCAGTGTCTCTTATATTCATTGGTTTCCTCAACGCAGATGGAAGTTTATGGAAATTGCAGTTGAAAGTCCATTCAATCAATGAACGCTTTATAAAATTGCATTTATTTAAAACAAACAAGACTTAAACAGTTCTACATAAAAAGAATACTTTTTTTGAAAACAGGAATGTATGTAGAGAATTACCGCGTCTGTTAACTTTTATACATTTTATGGTTTTCAATAACGGAAAAATTAACTGAATAGTTGACTATTCGAATCTAATATTTTCAAATAGAAATAATATACATCATCTGCCGCTGCCAGGGACATCAAAGCATTAAAAAACTAGTGTTTTGCTTATACAAAAAAAAAGAAAGGAACATTATTCAAGAAAGGGAGACTCATCAGATCACTTTGTCTGTGTATGTGTATGTGTATATCTTAGTATTTTTTGATGGATCTTCTCGAAACTTAATATGTATATTTAAAGACTACAAATGATCTACATTTGAGGCCTTGCTGGACACAGTGCTTTTCTATTGTTGATTTGTTGGGGCGCTACTTCAGGAAGCTTAACTTTGTCACGCACTCCGAGTAAATCTCGTAGATGACGCCTAATAAGGCTGAAACAGTTGTCTCAGATTCTCGAGATGATAGCTTAGGATGGGAGAACTTTATTTAATTGGGTGCACCTTGAATTTTTTTTTCTTACACTTATTCATTCACGTTAAATTTAATTTCCTTGATCTAACTTTTCTATTTGAAATCTTTTCCAAATGGATCCATGTTAAAATACAGTCAAACTCGGCTATAACACGGTTGTTTATATCGCGAATTCGGATATAACTAGGGTGACCAGACGTCCCGATTTTTAACAATTTGTCCCGCGTCCCGCGGCGTTTTAAAAATGTCCCGATTTTTTTTGTGGTTAATGAATTCCTTTTTTTTTTGGTTGTTGAACCTTGAGATTCCTTTTTTTTTTTTTTTTTTTGGTCCCCCCCCCCCCCGGGTCAATGGTATCCCGCTTTGCCAATGTAAAAATCTGGTCACCCTAATATAACGCGATTTGGTCTTGGACCCCTTCTATTTTGGAAAAGGTGTAAAATTGCAAAATTTACCATATTTTTGCCCAAAAAGTACGAAAATCGATTGATTTTAGAGAACTCGTCGTTTGTACAAGATGCCAAGATGGCGGCGCCATATCGTAAGAAAACAGAAATATGAAGATTTTGGCTAAAATAACCCAAAGGTAATGAAAAGGTAATGATTTATAAATATAAAATTCTCTCACATCGCTCTGAATGATGTAGGTAATCGCGAAATGACCATTTTAAATCGATTTGGAATCGTGTGGGCGATAATAGGGTTCGAGTATACGACATTTGACATCGGGAAGTAACAAAGTCTCGGGCAGATCGCGATCTTCGAGATCTTGGATCCGAAAGATCGCGATATAACCGAGTTTGACTGTATTAATGCGAGTGAAGGCGTTTCTCTTTGAAAAGCATTGCTATCTAAACAATGGATTTCTTTTCTATTTCTATAAATGTTTCGTTGTCTTAAGGAATGAATATTAATCCTTAAGCCATTAAATTGCTAGTGATTTGATATGATTTAAATTAGTCGACCTTATAGGTATGTTATATTATGTGGTGAATGTGGGTGGCAGGGAAGCCGAGCATCGCGACCGTTGGTATCAATATCTTATAGGTAAATAACTGTTTGATTTAATTCTTTTCAGAAAGTGGAAAATTTGTACTGTATATTTCAGCGGAAGATCTAATTTGAAAATAAATGTCAACTTTCATTTTTGTTGTTTCCATAATTTAAAAAAAAAAAAGGAAAAACATTGAAATTTTATACAATAACATCTTAAAGAAAGTAATTAACTTAATTGTTTCGAACTTTCTGTTTTTATTTATAAAGAACTCTTCAACTTCCTAGTTCTTATTTAAAGTTTAAATAATTTATTAAAGAACTTCATTGATTGAAGTTACTTTTCCAGGTGCTTTTCTTTTGGGAAAGATGGGATAAAAACAAAAAATTACAAATAAACATTGCCAATCCGTACATTCCTGAGAATCTTACAAAACTTGCATGGAAATCTATCAAATTAGATTCACAATATAAAATCAACTGAATTTGAATTGTGGAAAGAACATAATGGAAATAAAGCAACTAATACGAATGAAATACATGGAGTGAACTCCCATAAGAAAACTGGCCATAATTTTTTGCTTAGCAGAGCCACGTCATCTAGAATAGACGTCTGACACCTAGTGGTCGTGAAGGCGGAGGATCAGTCGATCGGAGGTATCAGTCGTACGGGTTGCATGTGACAATTGTGCTAGTAGTGAAACGCCGTTATGTCTGATCTCTCAGACTTCGAAAGAGGCATTATCGTTGGAATGTACCTCTCTGGAGCTTCAGTGACGAAAACAGCCAACCTTGTGAGTGTTGCAAGAATACTGGAAAACTGTTATCACAACCTACACAAAACATGTAAGACGTCATCTACGAAACAGAACAGTGGGCGAAAATCTTACCTCACCGACAGGGATAGATGGGTGTTGAAGACACGAAAGCACAAATCAACGGTGACCCAGATAACCTCCGAGATGAACACCCATCCCAAGGACCCCCGAATCAATCAAAACTATCAAACGGGAACTGCATGCTATGAACATTCATGATATAGCGCCTATTCCAAAACCATTGGTGACACCGCGGACTGTGTTGAAGCGATGGCAATGGTGCAACGAGCACAGACACTGGACACTACAGCAGTCTGGATACGTCATTTGATCTGACGAATCTGCACTTACAATATTTCAGACCAGTGGACGTGTTTATGTTTGGAGAACGCCCGCAGAAGCCTTTCATGTTGACTGTCTCCTTCCTACTGTTAAGCATGGAAAGGGCGTTGCGATGGTGTGGGGTACATGGTACTTGGCATGGTCTGGGACCACTTCTATTCCTGCATAGGAAGGTCACAGCACAACATTATCTCACCATTCTTGGCGATCATCTCCATCCTATGCTGCGGACTGTGTTCTCTGGCGAACGACTTCTCTGGCGAACTGTTCCAAGACGACAACACCCCCATTCACACTGTTCAAGCATGGTTTGATGAGCACGAATTTGATATGGAACATCTCGTCTGGCCTCCTCAATCTCCTGATCTTAACATAATCGAACCTTTGTGGGGTATTTTGGAGGCCAAAGTGAGTGCTAGGTTTCCACCTCCCTCAACACTTTTTGAACTAGAGACCGCTCTGCACGAGGAATGGCTGCGTATTCCTTGAACATTGTGCAGGAACTTCACGATTTTATTTTAAGAAATCCCTCGCCATTTTCATTGCTTTTATTTCTGTAATAGAATCTTTGCAATGAGTATTTTTAAACATTTAAAGATACTCTGAAATATTTTTTAAGAGGATTTCAACATGAATTAATAGTTTCTTAACCTTCATTGTTAGAACGAAACAGAAAGTAGTTCGTATTTCTATTTACCTAGGTTACTTACTGTCTAGATTTTATTCTAAATACGAGCATTGGACTTCTGTGAGGCTAAATGCTGATTCGAGATGCACTCCCAGAATTTTCTAGAGGCATCTCACGTCACACCGGTTGAGAAACTCTGCTTTAGCCTACGCTTATAGAAACTCATTTATTACAGCTTATTGTATGTAATGTACAATACGACATGCACTATTACAAGCAATCCACGAGGCTGTATCGTTAAACCTATTTAAGTGAATTAAATCTTTTTTGCTTCGAGAAACTCTTGAAAATTTACAGAAATTTCAAGTCTTATAATTTGTAGTTATTTGTAGTTTTCAATACGGAATACTCTCGCTAAGTAAAGAAATGTTATTTTAGTTACTTCTTTAGCATAAAAACATCACCATTTATAATATAAAATTGAAAATGATTAGCAACATATTTAAAACACCGAATTTTAATTATTCAAACAAAGCACTTTGAAAGTAAATAAATTATTTTAATTTTTCCTTAGGTTAGTTCTACTGTGCTCTGGGTTCCAGGCAACTCCGATATTACTGTTAGTCTTAATCAAAAAACTTCCTGTATATAAATCAATACACAGTTAAGATTTACATAGAGTGACGTAAATCTCGCTTTATACAGGATTGACGTAAGCGTATTACGATCGAGAATGACGAGAAACGTATTGTGTTTATTTGTCATGACTAACCAGAATTTATAACTAGTGAATGATATTCCTGTTTACCAATACGGTGAACTGGACAATGTGTTCGCAATCCGAATTTCCGACAGTAATGAAATAAAAATGGATTGCTATCTATTCTTTAAATTTTAATTTCTAAACTTTTAATATTATTATTAATAATTAAATATTAATATTATATATTAATATATTAATAAATATTATTAAAATAAGTATTAACAAATCTAGTATTTGGGAAACGGTATCCTTTCGATAAAGCTTGTATTCTAATTCGCAAATAAATTAGGTTGTTACATATGAAATGGAAGGTAGAATATTCCCTCTATAAATTATAGAACAATCGGACTACATCGTCCCAGAACATTCTGGGAGCTTCTGAAGCTGTCGATTTAATCTTAAATTTACGTTGAAGTCCTAAAGGCGTTAATGTGATCAAGATGAATGGAATTACGGCAGCAACGCGAATAAGGTCGACAAAAAGATCAGCATCTCTTTAAAAGAAAGTTCATTCAAAAGCTCCAAACTATTGTTTCGCAAAATTCCAGAATGGCGATGAGGACTTCAAAAATCAGGGCTGCCATAAACGAATTGCAATCGTTTGTGGAAGAGGATCTCCACCAAACTAAGCAACAGCTTGCAGACAAGTCATTACGATTGTATTTTCGCAACTTGCAAACGCTTTGAAGAAACAGGGCGATTTAGATCAAGGAATTTTAATATTGGTTCTTACGCGTTCTCTATACTATCCATACTACTACATCCATACTCGTATATCACCTTTTCAAGATATTAAGAACTTCAACAATCAGACTAGTGCATAGAAGCCTTCAATGAGTTCGTGAGCTCCCATTTCTTGAATTTCTTTAAATTAAAGGCAGACTTTCTGATGTTTTGGCAACATTGTACGTAAAATTTTTTTTATTTTTTATTTCGATTGACTGCGTTGAGTTAAAGTTTGAGGCTGCCATATGAGGTTCTTATTTAGTACAAACTAATAATTCATACAAATTATAAAACATGAATTTTAAAAAATATTCTATTTATTTTATTCAACAATAGAATATTAATGTTTATTCTATTAAAAGATATTAAAAATGAATCTCATCAAGTGTGGTTGGGTAGATACTTAATAGATCATCTTTGGAATAATGCGGTCTGTTTATCCTTTTTTATTCAACCTCCTTTCTTCTGTTACATTCTTTCCTTTCATTTCAAAGTAAAAGAAAAAAACAGATTCAGACAAACACTGTTCTCAGTCCCTTAAACTATTATTTTTTAAGATATGAAACATCCAACCAATTTCAAAATAATTGGAGAAGTTTAACCACATTGTAGAAACTTTATTTCTGTGATGAAGTAATAAATGAGTTCCAGTGTATGAGGACATCATTTAAGTGATACTTACTTAAATACTAAATAAAAATAAAAAGAACAAATGTTAGGATAGTTTCTTCTCTACCTTTCACCTCAGGAAAGTCTTTCTGTAATAACTGAACGGATATTTACTTAAAGACTCTTGGTAGTTAAAGTAGTGAGCGCTTTTTATTTTGTCGTCACAGCTGAAAAAAAAATCTATCTCTGGGCACTTAATTACGAATACTAAATTAATAACTTAATAATAATAACTTCAGGCTCTCTATAGACTCGTGAAAGGCAACGAAAAGATACCCAAGTATCCGCTCTATTATTATACATTACTTGATCTGCTGGTAGCAGACAAACAGGCGAACATTCGACTGAACTGTAATATCCTGTGGTAGCTGTAATTTACCGTGTGGTAAAACAAGAAAATGTACAAGATAGTCAGTCCAGAGTAAATTCTAGTTGGGAATCTTCTGGCTCTTGTGTAAAGCTTCTTCTTTTCACTTCTTTTAAAGCCATGAAAGATTTTATCATGAAGATAAGGATGGTCTTCACGGAATAACTGTCCTTTGTTATTGTAGGTGACATAATACGGAGTGTTCTATCTGCCTATCTGTCCTATCTGCCTGGCTTCTTGGCCACTCGGACGTAACCATTGCAGGACGGTCGAGCGCCTCCTTCTCTAAAAGAAGCCGGGTCTGTACGGTCAATATGGTCTCCCAAGAGACACCAGTATCGCAGGGTAAGTTTTCAGAGGTTTTCCCGGGCCTCTATCTTGGGCTCTCAAAAGCAATTTTCAAAAAGATTACAGACAATTGGGATGAAAAAAGTAAACAAAACATCGTTTTCATGTTCCAAAATTGTCGAGACTGCTAGGAGGGAAACGCAGAAAAAATAAAATGGCGATTTATTTATTTATATTTTTTTTTTATGTTGTATGTTGTATTATGTTGTAACATCTTGAGAGTAAATTTCTATGAAAATATAAAGTAAAAAAGGTAGATCCATCGTAAGCATCTACGACAATTATTAAAGAAAAGCCTTGTTCTTGTTTTTGTTTTGAAGGACATCAGTTTTCACTCAATTCCTACATGGATTAGTAGATTTACCGAACGAAATTATCGAAAAAAGAAAAAACAAGCTTTTGAGGGTCTTGAATTTCTAAGAATCCAGATTGATAATATGTTTAAAATAATAATTGTTATGTAGACGAAACTGCAAGGATTTCCTTAAGAGCATCTGTAACTTGCAGTATTGTTTCTGCCCATCTTTCAAGATATTATTTGTCATTGCAAACAGGTCAAACAACTTAAGTTTTCCATGTAAAATTCAAAGGATAAGTGACGTCAATTGCTAACTTTTGTCATAATCCGCTTTTAGAATTCTACAATTAAGGAATGACAGTAATCATGGATTGACAATTTGTAAAACAATGGAAAGATCAATTGAAATGTGACTACAATAAAATACCATAATTTATTCAATCTAAATTTATAGGAGAAAGACAAAAACTAAAGAATACTTGTATCACTATTATAATTTTACATGCACTGTTCTTGTTGTCATTAAAAAGATAAAGCCTACGTATCTGCTTAAACATTCTTTATATACGTTAAAAATAAAAACGACCGGTTTCCGTCCCGAGAGGGACCTTCATCAAGCATTGGCAATCGGAAATATTTACAAGGAAAAGACTTACATGGTGAAAGGATGAAACGTTTCCAGTGGACAGAGAGTGTTAAGACATCGGTTAGTGAGGAAACGTTGTTATGATGAAAGAAAATTTCAGATCTGAGTCGGATCAGTTTTAAATTAGACAAGTATCTTCTATATTGAATTCGATCACCATCACGCATCACAGAAGACTGGAAAAATGTGTTATAAAAGAGTTCGTTCACTTAAATATCTTCCTTTCAAAAAAGAAACATTCCCAAACAGAAAATACTTTCTAATTATAACATTATTTATTTCCAACAACTTAAAAGGGAAGGCCTTGTATTAGATAGATTCGTTATATTATAATAACAGTAACAACTTTTTCTGCAGAAAAATAATTTTTTAGGCTTCTGATACAAGTATCAGACGTCTTACATTTCCGGTCTGTCCGTCCGTCTGTGGACAAGTATCATGAAAATCTCATTAAATTATCATTAAGCAGAACAATCACAACAATCACATCAACTGCACCTTTTGCTTTCGCAACAATCATTTATAATAATAAGGAAATTAAAGCAACAATTCAAAATAAATTATGCATCAGAAGCCGTTGCGGAGCATTGTGATTGGTTTACTAATCGCTATCCTACCTTGTTTGTCCATATTAACGTATTATTAATTTTTAATTCATTTTTTGAATGAAGTTGAAAGCAAGAAATTATTGTTGCCTTTGATTCTAATCCTCAAAGTCATTTTAACAATTACTTTTCAATATTTTATTTTGTGTAAGAAGAATTAATGAAGTTACAAAATAGATCTAGTTTTCTAATGTTTGAGTTTTCTAA
Organism: Thereuonema tuberculata; assembly: GCA_023159025.1. Classification (NCBI taxonomy): domain Eukaryota; kingdom Metazoa; phylum Arthropoda; class Chilopoda; order Scutigeromorpha; family Scutigeridae; genus Thereuonema; species Thereuonema tuberculata. The sequence goes on along the minus strand of JAFIDM010000004.1, from coordinate 13,890,831 downwards.
TGTGGGTGTAATTTTCCTGTGTACCGTCAAGAACAGAAATAACAAAAGAATATCTATTGATCAACAAAATAAACTGAATTGAACTAAATTCTTGACCATTAGAACCTGGCCAGAGATCAGGAAAAACATTTTAGGATTAAATACTGCATGATAATATCTTTTACAATTTTTAGTGTGGATAAACATTTAATTTTTTTCGAAGGATTCATGGATTTACCGAATTTTCTCTTTGTTGTTTCTTATCAATTGAAGGATGGAGAAGGAATCTCTAATAGATGGGATGGAAATTTTCTAGTAGATGGGTATTTTCAGGGGCCAACGCCCCCCCATGTTCGAGATATTTGTCATTGTTTTCATTAGATTTCCCCTATTATCTTAAATGTTAGAAATGCAACCATCTCATTTCAGTTGTCAGCTATAGCTTGATGCTTAAGGTCTCGCACTTTCATACTGTAGGTTGTCGGTTACTGGTTTTTTTTTTCTTTTTGTTTTGTTTTTTCTCAATATCCGCGTGTTTTTTTTTTTTTTTCTTGTTTTCCTAAAGTTCTTTTTATTTTTTCCCTAACTTTTTTTTTATTTTTCTTTATGTTAATGTACTTCCTATTTTTTTAATACAATTTATTATTATTATTATTATGGGTTACCCTGAACTTTATGCTTTAGCTCAAAATTACATTCTGTTATATTGCTCTTTAATAGATTTGGAAGATACGTTAACATGCAGACATGAAAAAATGCAGCAATGCACAAGAAAAGTCGAGAAATTTCTGAGACACAAGAAATAACAAGAAAAAAAATAACATTATAAAAATGAACAATTTTATATCGTATTTTGAATATTTCAATGGATAGAATTTGTAATCAACAGCTTGAATGCAAAATATTAAAAATAATAAAATTATAGATAAGATGGAGAGATATTTGAGATGATTGGGTCACTGTATCTTTCACTTCCTATTTACTTAGTTTTAATTAACGTTTTATCACAGAAGTAAAAGTTGTTATTATTATTAACTGTGAGAAGTAAAAAACATGTCCTCTTTATCGTAGAAATAACTAATTAAAAGCCCGGTATATCAGGTTTAATCTTAATATTTTTCTACGAATTTGCTCCAAAGTAGTAAATGAGAAATCTCAAATGCTACAATGTGTAAAACTGAAAAATTCAAATGGTAAATTGTTGATTTTAAAACACTCAAACTTCACCATCTTTTTGAACAGATGTTTTTATTTATTGTTATGATTTATAAATACACGATGTCTATTTCTTGGGGATAAAAACAGAGTAATGAAAAGCATAAAATAAATAACAATTCCCGAAGTTCATGAACCCCTACCTACAAATAAACAAAATTTCCCCGGGGAATCTAATTTTTAATGTCTGTAGGAATTTTCGTCCCTGAAACACGGAAATAAACTAAGTGAGTAACTAAGTGAGCCAGTGGTTTGATTTTTATTTCGTACGTCCTGTAATCGGGTGTTGTTGTAGTAGCAGCCCCGTCGTTCCGGTCAGTGTGTTTTTTCTCATGGCCTTGATGAATCTAGTTGGAAAACGGCTGAAAAGACAGATGAAAGATGAAAAGTCACGGGAGCGGAGATCCGCCAGCCAACAACGCAGCACGTGGAGCGAATCCAACAAGAGATCGCGTGAAAGGTGCTCTTTCATTTAATAACCCCCCACCAATGGTAGCACAGCTCTGTTGTCTTCCAAATAAAATGTCAACATTTGCTAGTTTTCGTTTGATTTGGCTTCGGATTCCTTGTTAATTGCGATGACGAATTCGTAAATGTCATTGGCAAAATATGCGAACATACAAAACACGTGTCGCAGTAAAATCCTACACCTTTTGTTCGGTTTCTGTCAATAATAACTATTTTCGTGCTTTGGCAATGATTCTTCCATCCTTCGTTTACGTATTATTTTGACAAACACAGCCACAATAAAAATCATAGCAGATGAAGTAAAAGCTCAATTGAAGTAAGAATTTCTATTTGTGTAGCAATATCTATATTATATATTAAAAGTCAAGTTTAGTTAATGTAAATCTTAATCAAGTCTGTAGATAAAAAAAAAAGGAGAAAACTTCATTAAAAAAAAAAGAATTAAAAAACTATCACTATAATTGAATGGTGATTTCTCTCATGATCTTTCACTTTTGCCTTGTGTAGTTCTTTTTACCACTCGTTTATTGGGAAGGGGCTGCGTCCTTTGCTCCATTCTCACCTCCTCCTCTATCTTGCTAGAGTTTTTTTTTTTAATAATTTTTAGCTTAAAACATAAAATTAAGTTAAATAAATTTATATATAAAAATCTTTCACTATTTTTAGGATGAATCTAACATAAACAACAGTAATTCTTTACATAGTTTAGAAAAATTTTGGTACATCCTCACCGATGAAATTGTCGAGGTTGTCGAGTGGATCCGATAGCTCCGTGGTTTATGTACTGCACTGTGGATTGGAGGAGCCTGGTTCATTCCCGGGGCTAGGAGGGGATTTTTCCAGGGTTGTTTCTCCTCCAGACGGATCCTACGCTTCACCCCAGCCTTCTGTAAAATGGGTACGGGTTTTCTTACTCGGTAGTTAAAGGCGGGCGAGCATCAGACTGACCATCCCACCTCAACTAGTCCCGTTGGGTTGAGAATAGCCTGAAGCCTAAACCCAAGGACCTGCATCGCCTGTAGTGGACCTTTTGCAATTGTTAAATCATCGCCGTTCAGCTTTAATGAAATCAAACAGTAAAAAGACTGCTTGTTTCTTTTTATTTTTATTATTAAGAAATCTAATAGAATCTACATTTGTAATTTATCAAATCTCCACAAATTATAGTATTTTGTAAAATGAGATATTCCACAGACGAACACAATCTCCTTTATCTGCAGTACTGACTATTTGCGACTTTTACATAATACTGTAGTTCAGCACTACATTAACAAAATTAGGGAAAAATTAAGTCAATGCCTATTCATTAATAAGCTATTGTTTTGTGCAATAGGAACTATATTTATATCGTGATCTGTGGACCGCTTAAAAATAAGCTATGGCACAGCACAACAGCCCTAATGTTATGACATCTGACAATTAAGGATGGTATCAATATTATATCTCACGATTATTCTTATATCGGATATTTTATTAAACACAGATTGGCATTTTCTTAGTAGAGCACATAATTTTAAAAAAAGAAATAGTCATCTACACGAAAGGAGGTCTAATTTTATAAAACAAACATAGAAACACAATCTTCTTTCTCCTTTTTTATCATCTTCTTAAGGTATCAGAGTTCACTAAATATTTGGACTGATATTCTTTTTTGAACTCTCACTGAATTTTATCCTAATATTGAGAAACCATTCAAACCATCGCAGAATGTGACTTCTGCCCAGTTATGGCTTTGTGTTCAGTTATCTTCTCTATTAATAATGTCCATGACTCGGTATTGCAACTGATGATCTGATGATTAATTTTTAGGCTTTAATTTTGTTTTTATCTGATCTTCTTCAATTCTTCTTCTTTCAATGTCTTCAGGGATTGACACATGAATAAAATAATGCAATAAGCTACTCTGATAGTAGTTTTGGTAAGTTAGGTTAGATAAGTTGTTGTTGGGAAGTCACCCAAATAAAATAAAATATCTAAAATCAATTCAACATGATAAAATCCATATGGGCTGGTCGTCGCCTGAGTAACACTACCGCTCAACATATTGAAGTGTCAGAGCCTTCAAATGAACACTGGTCTCCAGGACTCAAATGCTCTGTGCCAGGCAACAAGAGCTATTGGAAGATCAACCACAGAGTGAAAAGAAAGAAATAAAAAAATAAAACTGTAATGGAATGTTATTTCCAAGAAAATCCTTCTACTCGAGGGCATCAGAAATAGTGATTGTCATGTCTAGAGAAAAATTTATAGATTTTAATTTCGAATAAAGTCCATTCATTATTCAAACTAAATTATTATAGAATGTTAACTTATAGAACTATAAAAGAATAAAGTGGAACCTGAGTGCAAATGGAAAATGACAAAATTAAGGAAATAGTAGAAGTAATATATTAAACAAAGGGAACTGTAATGATTATTATTATTATTATTGAATGATAGGACAACGACACACAATTAAGAAGATTAAAAATATTTAACATTAAAAATAAAGAACCAGGTTTCGCCTGTGCAACAAGGCTTTTTCAACTGAAAAAGTTTAAAAAGCCTTGTTACACAGGCGAAACCTGGTTCTGTATTTTTAATGTTAATATTTTTAATCTTTTGTGTGTCGGCGTCCTTTCATTCAACTCCAATGCGCACGTTAATATCATCTATTATGATTATGGAAGATACTTTTAATAAACGGCAAAGTTGTTTTCTTTTGAAAGGGGTTTAATTACAATGAGGTCTTCTCTGTTAATTTCAGTGTCTCAGAAAAAAATTTGTGAAAATCGTCAAAAAATTCAAAATAACATTGATCACTGTATGTTATAGTTAGTTATAACCATTATTGAATTATGGTTATAGGTTCCGATTAAATGAAGTCATTTCTTAAGAAACATATTTTTACTAACTTATGTGGTGTACAAAGAAAACATAGCCATTTCAGTTTACATAGCAGCTGTGCAATCAACAGGAGAAACACTACATTAGCATTCTACAATAACTCACAATAACTCACAGGGAATAATAACTCCATGCATTGTTATTGCTGTTCGTCTTCTTTTACACTTTACAATGAACCACTTGAGGATAGGCGGGGCTTCATAGTTACAAAATATCCCACCAGGCTACTACTTGGCTTATGGGATAAATAAAGCCCTGTAGATATAGAGGAAATATTATATTAAAGAAGGATATTCCAAGGATTTTTACAGAATTATTACAATAAGGAACTGCACAGTACTGAACCATTCTGTCTTGAAATATCAAAAATCGACGATTTTTTTAGTAATTCACACTAAGTTATGTACTCGCCCTATGGGCTTTTTGTTTGTTTATCCCACAAGATCTCTTAGCATGTGCTTAACACGTCATACGTGACGTCAGTAGGGTCGTAAACCTCAAGTGGTCCATTAGGATTGGATGAATTAAAGACCTCGCGTTATTACGATTTTTTTAAGCAAAACGATGTTTTAAGTATTAAATACTTTACCAGTTTTTTTATCCACAAGAACTAAATTACAAAAGCAACTTTCATATCAAATCGACACAATTTTCATTTCCGAAAATATTCCATTACAATGGAATCAATAATAAAATCAATCCATAAAAATATTCCATTACAATGGAATCAATAATAAAATCAATCCATAAAAAGTAGATGCCTTCTTTTATAATGATTTGGTTTCATATTCAGTATTTTACTAAATGTTTTTTTTTTTTTACCTAATATTTTAATTTAGCTATACATAAATTTTGTAAATCTCTATTAACTGAAAGAAAAGTGAATGACTTACCATTTTTTTAATCGGAAACTTGGTGAATAAAATGTGGAAATCCTGCAGTGAAATCTAAAAATAGGTTTCCCGATTCTTCGTCATTTCACTGTAGTTTTTTAACAAACTGCAAAATTTTTTCTTAAACATTACTCATTTACAAAAAAAAAAAAAGCAGAAATATCATAAACGGTGATAAATTTTATCATAAATTAATAATCACAATATTTTATGAGTATTAAGTAAAATAAAAAAAAAATCTATTATCCAGTCAAAAAAATAATTTCTTCAAATGCTATAATTATAGTCATTAAAAATAATCATCATCAAATTCAAATCTTTTTTAATGACAATTTTGAAAACCATTATTCTTAGTTTCCAAATCAATATGGAAAGAAAACAAACGGGAAAAAATGTACGTCATCCATCGAAATAAGCAATAATTTTCAGATTCACATCCAAACAATATCTTTACACATTCTATCGAAACAATAATAGTAAACTTATTTGTCTTCAGTTTTATAGATTTGTTAATGCTATATAGGATTGTTTTGAAAATTAAAATGAATGTAACTTATACCTCATATAGTTTTAGTGTCATAAGCAACAATATTTCTTAAATTTCATCAAGAAATTGTTTTAGTTTCTAGAAATCTCTCAGATTTCTTCCAATCTTCCAATAAGAAAGAAACTGCTGAAGTAGATCCCACAGTTTTCTTTCGTCAATATTTTTCTTCATTATACTCAAATAACCAAACATTACTAAAATTTCAAATAATTTCTACTTTAATATCACTATATTTCATCTCTCTCAGCGATGGGGAGACTTCTTCAGGTGACGATAGAGGATAACAAATTGGGCAGATCACTGTATAGAGAATGGGCACAATCCAGACCCCATAGTAAAAATATAAAGTAAAATTTCGGACAAAAAAAGAGATTATGATTGAATCTTGCTTAATTAAGTAAAAAATTGTGTAAATAAAGATAAATTCCTAAAAATAAGCAATTATTTCTTTCGGTTATATGAAAGAAATAATTTCTTTCAGATTTGTTCATTCTTATTAAATGGTTGAAATTGTTTAAATTATTCGGAAATGATTTGGATTTATTATTATTGATATTAGGTAAGTTATGGAATGCCTGGATTATGTTTTTTTTGTTTGTTTAGTTCTTTTTGTATCCAAATGAATTTATGAGAAAGTTAATTTCTTGTCCTGAAGAAGTGTGTCACTGAGGGAGATGAAATACAGTGATATTAAAGTAGGAGTTGTTTGAAATTTTTTGTAATGTTTGGTTCTTTCAACAGTGATTTACTTTGACAAATTCTTCATTTTTTTTATTAAAGATTTTTTTTTTTTATTTCAGTAAATTTAACTTTATTTTCTTTTTTATTCGAAAATACAATATTTACGAAAGAATAAAATAAAATGCAGTAGTCAAATTTAATACACTGATATTGTTTAAATCGTTTAGAAACCATTGGTTCCATTCCTTCACCCTGAGTTTTTCCTTGTTCTTATTTAATTATTTATTTATTTTGTTCCTATTTAGGCTCACTTCTTGTCACAGAATATTATTTGAAAGTTTCATTATCTTGGAAAACAACAAGTAAAAAAAAAACAACCAGCAAAACAATCAAAAAACCCCAAAACAACCTTCTAATGGTATTGGACATAAAGGTTGGGGGCGGGTGGGTGGTTCTGATCGTTCGATGACCCACATTAGATAAATCCTCTTCAGCTGCAGGAAAATCCTGAAACCAGGTTGTCACTGATCTCCAAGAACTCCAATGTTGCCACA
>JAFIDM010000004.1:13867830-13879388 GCA_023159025.1 Thereuonema tuberculata | reverse complement strand
GCCCGATCGTATCGCATCGTGCATTCGCGCTAGAGGGGGTCCAACGGGGTATTAACTCCTCCGTTCTTTTGCCTTTTTCTCTGAAATAAATTATCCTTTTTCTTTGATTTTCTTTTCATTTACTTATATCAAAGTAGTCATTACGTACGTAAATTTTCGTTTTATTTTGACGACTCCTTCTTGGTGCGCTAATTTTTTGTCCATGAGTGTATTTACCTTTAAAAAACAAAAACAAATGATAAAAGTATCAGAAAGAAATATTTCTGTTATTGAATGATAATTCCTAGAAAAACATTTAACTTGAAAATATCTCCCATCATAATATGTCTCATTTTGTTGCTGTGGCATCCACGTTGAAGTAACTCATAGCGATTCTTGTTTAAATTTATTCTCATCTTCTTTTCGCAGGGTTACTTTGACTAATTTATTCTTTGTTTATTACATATAATATTAATATTCATGTATAAAATATATAAAGCCAAACAGACAGGTGGAATTTGTTCAAAACACAATCCTAAGACCAGATTTCTGTTTGTGTGAAGGGGAGGCCAATTTATCCTTGCGTCGTCAGCGACATCTCACGGAAATTTTAAGTAATACGGAAATTGAACTGAAATGCAGTATTAATGGACTTAGCTCTTTTTAACTTAAGCATTTATACAAAAACACATTCATTCAAATTTACAATCATACAGAATTTAAAAAAGAAAAATGTTTTTCTATAAACAAAAACTTAAATTTATAAAAATTATAAATCACCAAGTGACTCTTAAAAGTAAGAAAAATAACATACAAGATCAGTTTATTGCTTGTTTCAAGAATCACACAAAATAAAATATGAAACAAATCAGAAACCCATAGTAACTGAAACGAACCTTTAAGCCCCCACTGAGGCCCTAGGTTTAAAGCTATCATCAGCTCCATGGCTACTTATTTTATTCATTCTCGTTTCTCTAAATAGGTTTTTGCATTGTAGGTCCATCTCCTTTTTTATTTTGCTTTTTACTCTTGTGTTAACCGTTAAGCAGGATTTCCTTTTCCCCTTACAACACTTTATAAGTGAACCTTTGGTATTTTGTCGTACTTTTGTTTAAAGTAACCTCATTTGTTTTTTTCAATAAAGAAAATCCAAAAGGACGAATACTTTAAAAGTAGTTTTTCGGTTGTGAATTCGTAATGAATAAAAAATAAAATAACAAAATCAACGTTTTTAGTTCTTATTACCTTTATTCCGTCATTACTTTTTTTTTGGTAAAAAAAAAAATATTTTAATTTATGTACAAAGCCTGAGACAGATGCGAGATACCTACTCGTGTGATTAAATAAAATTTCTGATTTAACTTATTACTCTTGTTAAATCTTCCTTTTTTGATCCTTCTGTTCTTGCTTTTACATACGAGTCGTAGGAAAAGTTTCTTGGTTGTGTAGAATAACACACCAATTAATTATGTTGCCTTTCTTGTTTTGGGGGGTTACTGTCAGGTTTGACGGTGACCTTCACTTATGATCTTGCCTTTCTGATTCTTTTATAGGGGAAGGCGGAATTGGGCTGGTGAGTCCATTGAAGGACGAAACGGCCGTTCCCAATTCCTTCCCATAATTGAACCAGAAAGGCAATTTTAATCAGGTACTGAATTTGTTCTTATTTTCGTTTTCTTAAGCATTTTCACAGCACGTTAAATTTCTTATTTAACTTCTACTGATTGTTTTTTTTTTTTTTGTTTTTTTTTTTTATGATCCGCCATTGTTTGATCATTGGCCTGTGTACCGTCCATCTTAATATTCCTCATTACATATGTGTTTCCGGTTAGCTCAGTATCTTTGTCTTATTAAATCTAATACTCCTATCCAACTGCTTATCCGTTAATTTCCCAGCTTATCTCTTCTTGATCTACATTTCGTTTAATGGCACTTATTCTATCTTGATATCTAATTCGATCTTGCAACTGGATCATTTCTAATTACTTCAAATTTCCTAAGATCTTTTCTAATTTTGCTTTATAATACAAATTATTCACTAATGATTCATAGTTTTTTGTTTTTGTTTTTTGATTTTTTCGTATAAGATTCGTAGACTTTTAGAGTAATGTTTTGTTTACACATTGCGCAACTAAAGCTGCGAATATTATATGAATTTCTACAAAAATCTACCAACTGCAAATAAATAAACCTGGTAATTTGCCAAAATTTTGAAAAAAAGTTCTTATTAAAATCGGATTGTGGAACAGAGTTTAATCTGTGGGTTTGCGATCTTGTGGAATGGCCTTCCAGGTCACCAGATCTCACACTTTCTTTCATTTTTGTGTGGAATGAATTTTACATTCGATTTATTATTTTCTGGCGTTTGAAATCCATTCTATCAAGAATCTCAAGAATAATCAAGAAGCCAAAAAAGAAAGCAAATTACGATAGGATAATAAAACTAAACCAAAAATGCTTCAAAGGATTCAGGCATTGCTACTTCAGAATTGGTGACCGTTTTTGTGTATTGTGTGATTTGCTACTATTTTATTATTAGTTTACTTACTGTAACTGGCTAAAGGTTTGATATGTCTCTAAGATACTCGTATTTTACTCCACCCTGTACTCAGTTTTTCTCTTAAATAATTTATTGTTCAAGATTTTGTTTTTTCTTTTTCCTTCCGATTCGACACAGAAAATCCTTGAATGTACAAATGCTTTCCCATGTAACACATTTACGTTATCATAAATTCAATTAAATGTTTAAAAAAAAATCTACGCTGGAAAAAAAAATCCTTAGCTTCTAACACTTCGTGCTTCACGGTCTCCTAATAAAACCAGTTTGGAGTAAGACGTAGTTTCGTCAGTCGGTATGACGTCATCTGCGCTGTTTTATGAATTTATGATTGGAGAGGTGACGTAATGGTGCTTCAGGCCTCACCTCTAATCACATGTCTAACTTGAATTGCTAATATAGTCCTTGGGGATATTATAAGGAGGAGTGGCTTAGTCAGACGATTTGCATACAATTGTTATGCAGTCGTAAATGGCGTTGAACAGAACCTTTTTAACAAGTTAATTTCTCGATTATGGAATCTAAGGCATATCTAGGTTATTCCTTTTTTGAACTTTTTCATTTGTAGTTCGTTAAATAAAACTTAAAAATGAAATAATTATAATTGAAAATCCTTTATATTTTTACAATGGAGGAATGTCTAAACATTAATTATACAATTAATTTTAAATTTTTAAAGTATTAAATAGGACCAAGGGCTAATGGGTGACGTTAATCAGGTACGACGCTCTTTAAGGGCCAAGAAAGGAGTATCTGTTTTAATTTACTCTTTTTAAATTTAACTTCTAGTCACAGTTCCATTCGATGTCGTAGGTTCTTTGAATTCAAAACTAATATTTGTGTTGGAACTTCAAAATATGAATGAAAAGAATCAAAGAACTTTATTTCTCTCTTTTTTAATTTCTTGAAAAATTCTAAATTTTGTTTAAATGCTAGATAACCAGTTCTTGAGTCTAGAAAATATTTATAAAAGAAATTGTAAATCTTTTTTTAATTGAGTGAAGTTCTATTTTAAATAATTTATTCTCTGGACTATTAAATTTGAGATTTCATTAGCTATATTTTTTATATCAGTTTTTTTATAATAGCATTGTATGTTTTTGCTTTATAGAGAATAATTTTTGCATTATGTTTGATTTAAAATTTTTGAATATTGTTCTTTAATTAAAGTATTTGAAGTAGTACAAATTATTAATGTTGATATCATTGTATATCTTTCTGCATTTTAATCGCATCGATTTATTTAAATATCCATCCATCCATAGTATTCTGTCCGGAGACAGGTCCAGTTCTATGGAGGTCACATGGAACTCCTAGAAACACCTGAGGAAAGATATTGGGGTGGTTTCCCGTGGCCTTCCCCAGGACGCCATTAAGAAATGACGTCACACCGAAGAGAAAGTGAAGAAGAGGCGAACAACACAGGAAAGGAAATTGAAACACTATGCCACTGCCGGGATTCGAACCCAGGTACTGGCGCACTGGCCACCACGGCAGACCGCCGCCGAGACCGCACGGCCACGCCAGCACGGCTATTTAAATATGTCGAAACATATATATCACAATTTCTTTATTAAATGAAGACTGTATTTAAGTTTTTGTTGGGAAGGTTTAACTTACATGGAGAAACATATACAGGGTGATTCATGAAGATTTGCAGAAACTTCGGGAGCTCATTCTACATGTAAAAGTAAAGAAACAAAGTTATATAAACATAGGTCCGGAAATGCTTCGGTAGCGAGTTACGGCTAGAGAAAGATTTCGCCCATAATTTAGTATCCTGGCAAGTGAAATGAAGACTTGCTGGAAGTCTGGGAAGGTAAATTAAGGGGCGAAATCAGTGGTTTCTTATGGTTGTTGACCTGAAAAATCAAATGAAACATGTCGCAGAACTGTATCACCCATTGGTTTGAAGCTTATCCCACGTGGAACCCACAAAAAAGGGATCGAGAAACAACGTGTTTTCCGTGTGACGTACAATAACGTTGTTAAAGTAGGTTAGACACAAAAAAATTGTACAACAAAACTTATAAAACATTTATTCTGAATAAAACGGCGCAAATACGTATACAGAAAGTGAATAGATGTTCGATGAAATGAACTGTTATGGAGAACAGTGCAAAGTAAATTGAACTGAAAAACATTACTCTACATCTAATCAATAAAATTACAGTAAATTCTCAAAAAATGTTTCCATCAACTTCAATGCATTTTTCTGCACGTTTAACGATTTATCTTGTAGCTTTTCGTAGTTCAGCAGAGCTGTCCTTTAACTGCGTAAATGCTTCATTAATATGGGCAAGTAGCGCCTCATGGGAGTTTACTTTGACCGCGTAAACCTTTTCCTTCATCCATCCCCATATGCAAAAATCCTCGGCGTATGATCTGGTGACCTGAGTGGCCAGTGCACAGGACCTCTACGACCGATCCATTTATTTGGGAATTGGTGATTTAAATAGGTGGAAACATTATTTGAAAAATGTGGCGTTGCGCCATCGTGTTGGAAGTACATCCTGCGTCGCGTTGCAAGAGAAACATCTTCAAGCAATGTCGGTAATTCTTCTTGCAATAACTGTAAGTACACCAGCCCTGTTAAGCGCTCTTGGAAAATAAATGGTCCAGTCAGCTGATCATGAATAATACCACACCATACATTAATTCTAAAGCGCTGTTGAAAGTTGCGTTCCAGTGTTGCCTGGGGGTTCACTTCTGCCTACGTATGTTGATTTCTCTGTTTGTATAAATGTATAAACATTTACACTGTTTATTGGGAAATTAACAACATTATTGTCGGCCATATGCACAACGTGTGTTGTTTTGTTCTGACGAAACGTTCATTTACTCGACCATCTAATCACGTTCTGTATACTGTATTCGCACCGTTTTCTTATGAATTAAATGTTCTACACATTTTGTTGTGAACTTTTCTGTGTCTAACCTACTTTACCAACGTTATTGTACGTCAAAAAACGTTGTTTCGCGATCCCTTTTTTGTAGGTTCCACTTGGGATACGCTTACTGTATCAGGGAGATATAGTTCTGCGACATGTTTCATTCGGTTTTTCAGGTCAACAACCATAAGAATCCATTGATTTTGCCCCTTAATTTACCTTCCCAGGCTTCCAGCAAGTCTGCATTTCACCCAGGGTACTAAATTATGGGCGAAATCTTTCGCTAGCCGTAACTCGCTACCGAAGCATTTCCGGACCTATGTTTATATAACTTTGTTTCTTTACTTTTACATGTAGAATGAGCTCCCGAAGTTTTTGCGTATCTTCGTGAATCACCCTGTATATAAACGAGGAGTTTTACTTTTTAATATATATAAACTCTCGATTATCCGAGTTTCCGCTTTAACCGAGCTATTAAATATTTCTAGGAATTTTTTTTGTTTTTTTTGGTTCTACATTTTCCATTTTATTTTAACTATCGAAAAAAATTCTGAACTTGATCTCACAAACACTCAGGAAAACGAAAGAGAATTCGAAGAGTATAGGTCGCAATTAATCTTCGTTCGTCTAGTCACATGACCCCCTACCCGGAATCGGGAATGGTTTCGGAAAAACGTCAAAGTAATGTAAAACAAAAAAAAAAATTAAGGACTTTTTGAAGTAAAAGAACTCTTTAATTATCGTAACAGTATGAATTGAATGTGGTGTATCTGCATAATTTTTGTATTTGTTAAAATATATATTTAAATCTACACGATTTATTTTATTTAGAATTTTCGCTTTAACCGAGTTTTTCGGTTATCCGAGTTAGTCTTGGTCCATATTAACTCGGATAATCGAGACTCTACTCATGGGTGGATTTAGGTCTTGATATCTGGGGGTGCGAGCTCACCGGAAGGTATGAGGTATTTGTATACCAAATTCAAGCACCAAAACTCAATTTAAATGTTCCGTTTTTAGGCCTAAATTAATAATTAATAAAATTATTATAACAGAAAACTTTTTATTTATCTGTAAAAAAAATTATCATCCCAAAAATCTGGGGGTGCGGGCACCCCCTAGCACCCCCGTAAATCCGCCCATGACTCTACTGTATAAATATAATATATAAATATATAAATATACTGTATAAATATATATATATATATATATTAAGATTTTGCTTAATTGCTTTTGTTTTACTCATCAGAGGGTTTATTATTTATTTTTTTATATATGTTTCTTTTTCTTTTTTTCTCTATGTTTCTTTTTCTTTTTTTCTCTTTTTGTGGTTAAATTCCTTTTGTGGCAGCCTGAGTACTGCCCAAGGATTTGGATTCCACATTTTGTTCTTGTTTTTTATTTTCTTGCTTTTAGTTTTTGAGGGATCACTGTCTCCATAGTGTTTTATATAATATACAGTAGTAACGATTTATTTATATTAATCCCAAGATATTTACTACAGTACGTACAGAATTGATATAAAGTTAGAAAATTATTTTGTAATGCAGAAGTATTTTTAACCATTTTGATATAGCTTTACCTATGAAAAGATTGTTAATTAAGTATCATTTAATATTAAGCGTTACAAACTGAGATCCATACAAAGGATTCAAACGAATAAGATGCTAGAAAGGAAACCTTCTTGAGCTACACCTTCAGTTTCAAACATAGACCACTGTCATAAGACAATTGGGTTCGTAAACTTTATTTTTTCAAGTACCATATCTTTCATTTCTGTCTCATTTCGTTTCTAAAGATAATTTTATCTCGTTATCTGCAACACTAATTGATTAAAATCACTTTTAAAATGATTTCAATACTTTACGATATTGATTCAAAAGAAAAAAAACAAGGAATAAAATTAATTTATAAAAAAAGAAAGAAAGAAAAGGTTTGTCATAACAATTAACATTTTCTGGGAGCGTTTTATATAAGTTTCGGTTTCTATTTGCCGTTACATCCTGTAAATTTAGCGCTTTAGTGGTTTTATTGCGCTGGTATAAAGATTTAAAAAAATAATAACAAACAAATCAAAAACAGATTTTTTTTTCCTGTCTTACAAGCAAACAGTCGCATTTAATAAAATTCGAATCTTTATTAAGCGTAAAGTTCTTTATATATGTTTTTCAGAACTACTTCGTTAAAGCTGAATTGAATATTGAATGAAGCTTTCTTTTTTCCCCAATAGATGGCAGTCAAAGTCTCATTTCTTCAGATAATGCATTTAACAAGGCATTTTACCTTTCTGTTTTCTTTCTCTCTTTCTTTCCAATAAATAACACGGACTAGAGATGAAACTAAAACAAGGAAATTCAAGATTTTGAAACAATAGCTGTAGAGCAAATTTAAACAGCTGTTCAAAACTGAAGACTACAAAATTAATGAGAAAATGATGTACACATCAGCAAGTCAAAAATTAACATTAAAACTGAAATAAAAGATGGTGTGACATTTGGTGGAGAGAAATTAAAATTCTACTAGTTTTCCGCTATCATATTTGTCACGATTTCTCTAAGATGTGATCCTCCTCCTACTCCACCGTGCAGGGAAATTCCACATTATTTTCTTAATGAATAGCTTGAATCCTTTTTCCTCAAATTAGCACTTTTAAAAAAAGTGGAAGTAAACTCAATCAGCACTTTAATATACAGGGTGATTCAAAATTCCCTCTACAAACTTTAAAGGTAGGTCAAGAAAACAAAAACAAGCCGTATTCATAATTAAACATATTTCCTCAAACGCCATCCAAATGTGGACGCTGTTTGGCAGCACATTAATTGGGTAGTGTGAGCCATCGTCATTTGAGACGTTGACTTTGTACGAGTAGGATATATCGCTTCACTAATTGCTGAGAGGGTAGATATGTACCTAGCCTATGGGGTCGCGAACGGAAAAGGACGAGCCGCTTTACGTTCTACTATGAATACGATTTGTTTTTGCATTCCTAAACTCATTTGCATTCCTAAATTCCTTTAAAGTTTGTACAGGAATTCTTGAATTACTCTGTATAATTGTAAACCTTTTGAATTACAAAATATTTATGTAATATTTACTTTAATATTAGTAAAAGTATTCGTCATTTAAAGGTTGATCTTCAAAATTTTTCATAATTGCCTGGGAATGATTCATTGATTCTAAATCATTTCATGATCTCACATTGGATGATTTTGTAGCTCAGTGGTTTTACGTCAGAACCATTTTGGACTGTCATTTTAATGCGGGCCAAAACATAAGAGTTGTTAAAATCTTTTGATTTGTCATATGTTTTTTTTTTCTTTATTTTCTTTATTCTGAGTAATATTACGAGCTTTCTTGATAATTTTATTAAACTTATTAATATGCTTATTCGGGTCATGATCATAATTTGATCTCGATCGAGTCTTTGGTCATCATCATATGTGACCAAAGCACATATTGCCAAGTGTAAAAACAAAAAAAAATATGGAAGAATAGTTAGGGATATGTGGTTGTATCCATAAATTTCCTAACTATGCGTGTTGTGTTGAGTACCACAGCCTTCTGGAGTTGTGAATAAGTGTTTTTGTGAAGTCCTAGTGTGCTGAGGCTGTGGTGCAATGTGTGAGGCACCAGACCAGTGGCGGACAGGACGATGAGTACAACACGTACTAGCTCCTGCCCCCACTGCTTCTGGAGCTCGTGTGCTAGATCGGTGTATTTACTGATCGTGATTGCGTAAGTTTTCTACATGTTCTTGCTGACAGGCACTGCAATATCAATGAGATAGGTCTGTTTGTTAACCTTATCAACAAGTGAGATGTCAGGTCTGTTGTAATGTATAGTGTTGTCTGTGTGAATGGGGTGGTCCCAGTACAGCTTATGTGAGGATGATTCTAGTATGCTTTGTGGTGTATACTTGCAGTAATAAGTGAGAGTTTGTGTGCTAGCTGTTGATGAACGATCGACGCTACCTGTCGGTGGAGGTAGTCTGTTTGGAAGAGAAGTGGACCGCCTGATATTATATGGTCGATCGTCTCATGCGTAGTTTGGCATTTCCTGCATCTGTCGTCGTGTGTGTTTGCATTGTGTAGAATGTGTTTCTTGTAGTTGCGTGTGGGGATGACTTGGTCCTGTATCGCGATCATGAACCCTTCGGTCTCCCGAAACAGCTCATCACTCGTCAGCCATCTGTTCGACGCTTCCATGTCGACATGAGGCTGGCTGAGATCGTGGCGATGTCTGCCATGGAGTTCCTTACGAGCCCATCATTCACGCAGTTGCTGTGTGTGGGTGTCGGAAGTGGTGAGTGTTAGAGAAGGGTTTGCGAGATCCAGGGGTGTAAGGTGTGTGTCAGCTTTGACAATGGCTGAGTGGAGTGAGGAGTGTTGTGCTCTTTGATGGAAGTGTTCCCTAAATGTGTGTACTTGTTTTTCGTGTAGGGTGATAAGATTGATGAGTCCTCGGCCTCCCTTCTTACGGGGAAGAGTCATCCTTTCCGTAGCGGACTTGGGATGGTGCATGTTGTGTTTGGTGAATGTAGTGCGTGTTGTGCGTTGTGGTGCTTTGAGTTCAGTGTTTCTCCATGGAATTATGCCGAACGAATATGTTAGTGTGGGACGGCAAAAGTGTTGATGGCTTTAATTTTATTTCTGGCTTGAGTTGTGTTTTGAGGATGTTGTGAACGCGAGCCCGGTATGTTTTCTTGAGTGCATTTTTGATGTTTGTGTTGTCAATGACGCGTGCTTGCTAGAAGCCCAGATACTTGTAGGTCTCTCCCTCTTCCATGGATTGGATGGCCAACCCATGATCCAGTTCAAAACCCTCCATATTCGAAGTCTTCCCGCGTATTATATGTAGCTTGCGGTATTTATAGATTCCAAATTCCATCCCAATGTCTTTGGTGAACTGTGTTGTGACGTGTAGTAAGTTTGTAAGTTGTGCGTTGTTTGTGGCGTAGAGTTTAATATCATCCATGTAGAGTAAGTGTGTGATTTTGTATGGTGTCAGAGTGCCTGAGGTAAGCCTATAACCGTGTTTTGTATTGTCTATAATGTGGCTTAATGGATTCAAGGCGAGGCCGAACCAAAGAGGACTCAAGGAGTCTCCCTGGAAAATACCTCTCCTTATGGGAATGGGGACTGTAGTGATGGAGGTGTTGGAGGTGCGTAGGTTTAATGTTGTGTTCCAACTCTTCAACGTTGCATCCAAGAATGCCGTGATCTTGGGGTGTACTTTGTAGAGTTGAAGAGTGTTTAAAAGCCAGGAATGGGGGACTGAGTCAAATGCCTTCTTGTAGTCGATGTACGCGATGTGTAAGTTCCTATTCTTCGCGCGCGCCTGGCGCAGGATTACAGAGTCAATAAGGAGTTGCTCCTTACAACCCTGGGAATTCCTGCGACAGCCCTTCTGCTGTTCGGAAAGAATGTTATGTTTCTCGATGTGTGTGTAAATTAATATTATTAATGTATTATAAAATAAATTAGCTTAAAAAATTTAAAAAAAAATTCTCAGAAGATTACAAAGAAATAATTTATAAAATAATTACTCATTATAATTTATTTTACATTTTACAATCTTAATATTAATTTAATATTAAAATTTTTTTTTTGTCAATTCTAAAACCAAAAACCAATTTTCAATTCTTTAATGTAGTGTAGTTTTTAGTTCTTTTTAATACTAAAAGAATTGAAGAACAGTTAGATTAAAATTTAGAATTGAAAAACAGATATCTTTATTATTCAATACATAGTGTTTTTAAGATCCTCTATGTATTTATCTGCAATTGTTGGATGGAATTTGAAAGATGCTTTTAAACGAAAGAAAAAGGATGAAGTCTCCGAGAAAATAGCTAATAAATCAATCTACAAATCTACCATTCAAAGTTTCTAGTTTAATGCGAATGTAAATTCCTGGGATGAACTTTTGAACTTGTTTTCTTTGCTTCGATAACTTTAATCACGTGTTTATTTGTTTATTTACATTTTTACGGTCGATATATTTGGGAACGAGGTTTCGCATGGATGGCGGAATGTCTGCCTTTTGAAATGAACTGATAAAAATATTTTTGCTCTTAAATTAAATATTAATTTATTTTATTCGTCTTTTCTAATTAACCACAAAAGAAAAAAAAA
>JAFIDM010000004.1:13831055-13843960 GCA_023159025.1 Thereuonema tuberculata | reverse complement strand
CCTGTTGCCTGGCAATGCTCGTGCGAAATTTAATAGTTGCGCAATTCAAAAGTTGCGGATGTACGCACACAAGCTGTTTTTTAATAATATTGATTTTACGTAGTTTCAATTACCTCCGCCAGGAAGCAGCACTCAAAACAAGTTGAGTCCTCTGTATCAGTTGGTGAAATACTGAACTTAAATAATGTAAAGTTTTATAAACATCTATAAAAGCAATTTTCTTATTTTAGCGAAATTCAAAACGGAAAACAAGAACTTAAAAACTAACATAAAAAATAAATGTAAATTTCGTATTTTAATAATCGACACTTCATTATCATCACTATTTGTTCTTACTCTTAATTAAAAATAATTGTAGTAGTAAAATATTAAAAAATAATATATAATTAAAAAAAAAGATAATTTCGAATCTTTCTATATTGCCTTTACGATCACAATTTATTCGCAGGTTGTTTATTCCTTTCGTAAAATGAGGAAAATGCTATTTCAGAAATTTTTATTTGTAATTGAAATAGAAAAATAATTTTCTAACTGACATAATCCCCCTATCGGCTACCTGGGAGCCCGCATTGGGAGCCCGCAATGATTGAAGGGGAGGGTCATTTGCCACGCCATACAATTTTCAATTTCAATATATTTCTTAATTTTTTTTTCCTCGCAGGAGGACTAAAAGATAGAAATAATGGTAAATTTTATTACAGCTTATTACTTGAGTTTACTTAAATTAATATTTAATTTCACAATTTAAATTACTAATTTTTACAGATTTTTTTACCATGCAATTTTACCTCCTCCTGAAAATAATCTGTGGGCGCCCAATTTGTCAGCTTATCGTAACTAAATTCTAAATTGCCCCTTAAATGCGGGCTCCCAGGTGGTCGATAGGTGGACTATGTCAGTTAGAAAATTATATTTCTATTTCAATTACAAATAAAAACTTCTGAAATAGCGTTTTCCTTATTATACGAAAGGAATAAACAACCTGCGAATAAATTGTGATCATAAAGGCAATATAGAAAGATTCGAAATTATCTTTTTTTTTAATTATATATTATTTTTTAATATTTTACCATTACTATTATGTTTAATTAAGAATAAGAACAAATAGTGATGACAATGAAGTATCAATTATTAAAATACGAATTCTAAATTCTAAATTCACTCTATTCTAGTTATTATTTATCTTCAAGAATCCAATCAACTGAAATAAAAACTTAAATGAATTTAAACACTGAAGGAAAAAAAACAACACAAATCTCAATTAAATTTTAACTTTGCTTATCACTCGCAGATATAATGCCTCAATTCCTATTGGACTCCGATTTAAATATTATAATCTTTATTTTAATTTGTCGTATATTATCTTTCTTTAAATAAATATATAAACAGCAGTGGTTCCTTACTGTACAAACAGGAGACAGTAATTATTTTACTGATGGGTTTTGATCTGGCCAAAATGGCACAGCAATGATGTCATCAATTAAACTGAAAGGAACTGAAATTTAAATCTCGAACAAAATTTAAATTAATATATAAATGGCCTTTAGAATAAAATTGGCTATAAGGTATATTAACAAATGACTCCTTTTCTTCTTTTTTATTTTCTCTCGTTCACAAAAGAATGATCGAGAAAAGAAAAAGAGAATATAATAAACAAACAAACAAAAATAACGAATTAAAAACAGTAAATTTCGCTTTTTATTTTTTGCGGAAGTGCGAAATCGATGTAATACAGTTGCTGCCGTCAGATGGCGTCCTTACAAGCGCCGTTACGAATAAGGAAATGAAGCTTTTATATTCGTAATCAATTATTACTATTCTTAACAGGAAATAAATAGCTTTATTTCACTTTCATATAATATAAAAGAAGGAATCCGTTTTTTTTAGTTGGAAAAGGTGTTTACATGAAAAAAACAAAAAATAGGAACAGAATACTACTTTCGAATTTTCGTTCTCGCCAAGGTTTCTTTTCTTTCTCTATATTATTTAGCCTCCACGCAATCTATTACTCTTCAATTACTATGTTTTTTTTGTGATAAAACAACATAATAACCTTCACAGAAAAAAAAAATAGTATTGAGTGTTAAAATGCGGAAGGTGTAATCACGGAAATGAAGTCATCTCATAAACTTTCCGTGAAACAATAAAAGTTCTACCATCAATGTTTTCAAATAGAAGCAACACTGATTCACAAAAAAAGTAATTCGCAAAATTTGAAAAAAAAATATGCTGAATAGACGGAAACCCAAGGAGAAAATTGCAAGGCCAATACTTCGAATGTCGGTCTGTATTTGTTTACACAAACGAACATCCCGTTGTTATTTGGGTTTCCAAGAATCACGTGATGTAATTTCTAATAAAGTTCCTGATGAAAAGGAAATCAGCTGTTATGTACAATCCCACGTAAAACACTTTGCATACGCAATATACGTTTAAAAACAGCGTCAAAACCACTTCCACAAAGGTTATCCTGTACAGTTTGCGTCACTATTGCATCTACAGGTAGCAGGGATTGCAAGAATTGCATCATACATTAAAACTACGATCAATGGAATTGTACGTGATCTGAGTTAAGACATTTTGAGATCAATGGTTTCTAATGCAACTGTTTTTATTGTTAAGTTCTGTAATGGTTGCTTGCAGCAGCATTAATCTTCTTTTAATCAACATATTTTGCTGTATTGTTTATTTAAAATGGTTGTTTATTCTTTGGGTTGATGATTCATACTTTTTCCACAGGGAAATGCCTAAAACAATTGATAATTTCAAGGAATACTTTAAAATTCATTTTACATAGCATTTATTACTGAAATTGCAGAATGATTAGTGCTAGAGAGAGTAATTTTATAAAGAATTAGTTTTGTATTTGCTATTATTTTTTCTTTTTAGTAATGATTATTTATTTATTCTATTAGTTTTTAGCGGAATATTGGTTGTAGAAATCTAAGTTGGGATCGCATAATAAGCAGTAGATCTTTCATTTCAAGTAGTTCTTCTGGTTATTTTCAGCAATAAAGACATCAGAAATATTAAGTTACGAAGTTTTCAAGCAAGTGCAAAGGAATGACTAAACATATTTTTACACCGTTTGAGGTAATTCTATCGGCTTATTTAACTAAGTCTTCATGTTTTTAAGATGAGCTACTGCATTGTTCCTGTTTGGTAAGCACGGAAGCGAGTAAGGAGATTCGTTCAGGCAATATTCGAGTAATTTAGGCAGCGGTTACCAACTCGCTGCAACGCTTAAAGGAGAATGGGTAAACTATATGGGAAATTGCCCCACCCTGTATAGTGATAAGATATATACCTATAGAAAGATCTCCTTACATAGAACATATTTTATTATTACGACTCGTCTCAATTATTAGTCCATTCGGAGTTACATACGTCTCGATATGAAATATCTCGTTCCCGGATGTATTAATTAATTATCATTTAATACTTATTTTCAGTTACAGTATACATTATTTTCATTTATTACATGTAAATAATTATTATTTACTTGAAATAAATGATAATATTAATTATTAATTACGTATAATACTTATTAACAGTGTGATTGATTGATTGTGGTAAATGTGGGTGGCAAGGAAGTCAACCACCTACAGCTAAACACCTCCCGCCTGCAGGTGGTTGGCTTCCCTGCCACCCACATTCACCACAATCAATCACTCAAACGTCACATCTAGACGTATATAACTCCGAACGGACTAATAATTGAGACAAGTCGTAATAATAATGAAATGTTCTATTGATGGAGATCTTTCCTTACGTATATATCTTATCACTATACAGTGGTGAGGCAGATCTGCCCATTCTCCTTTGAGTTGGATTCCCAGCAGAGCTGGCTTGTAGGTATATATTTCTTTTTTTTTTTTTCTCATCTTTCTTCTTTCAAGATATCTTTGGTCATTATTCAATTTTCGAGGTTTCTGTCAATGAACTCAATCTGGCCACTGTACACCAGCACATCTACTATGGATAAAGGATAATACAGTAGAAGACTTCTTCGCCCTCCCCTCCTGGTTTGCTCTACGTGAAAGTTAGAAACGCAGTGAAACGCCATCTTGTTTCTGTTAGCTAAAAGCAAAAAAATAATCCTTTAGAGGCACTGCTTTTAATAAAGAAAACTCTTTGAATAAAAAAAAAAAAATACATTTTCACAAGTTAACAGAAGTTTCATTTTAACAATTTAGTAAGAATAAATGCAAATACCCATTATAGTAATTTCTAACATGATTTACAGTCGGACCTCTATTTAACGAACCTCTATTTTGCGAATTTCTCTATTTTGCGAACTTTTCTTTGGAACCAAGAACATTTTTCTAATTTCTTCGTAAAATAACCTCCAAATAGCGAAGTGCATTTTCTATTTAACGAACTTTTTCGTGGTATCTATTTTTCTTTCCCTCTTTGAAATGTTTTATTATCAACATTCCCTTAGAGGAAATGAATGAAATTTGGATACAGCTGTGGGAAAAAGAAGAAATTAACGATGATGTGCTGATTGATGATTATCTTTCACTTGATTTTGAAGCTGAGACCTCGGAATCCTTAACTGAATCGGATATTTTGGACAGTGTGAAAAATAAAAACAATACAGCTATGAATTGCGATGAAGATAATGAAAATGGAAATGATCATGATGCAGAAATAAGAAAAAAACCTTCGTATGGTGAAATGCTAAGATCAATTGAAACAATCCGACGCGGATTACAATTTAAAGAAAATACTGAAGGGGTTTTTAGTGCATTGCAAAGATGCGAGACGTACTATGAGCGAAAATACTTTTTTAAAAAAAAAAAAAAAAAAAATCAAGACAAAATTAACAGACTTTATTAGTAAAATTTAAGTACGCAAGTGGTAATGTATGCTTTATGTCATTAAAATTATTACTTTTTTTTTGATAATATTTATTGTTTATGTATTTTAAATCTGTTTTATGTAGTTTAAAGTAATTTTAAAAGGTGAATCTCTATTTAACGAATTTTTTTTCGGGATTTAGCGACTTTGTTAAATAGAGGTCCGACTGTATTTCTAATTCGAGTTTAAATACAAGAGAGGTCTACTCTTCAAGTGAAATTTATCACTAAGATAGAATCTGTTTTATGCCATAATTATCGATTTGAAATTCGAGTGCAAGAAGTGACCGAATTCATTCCGAATCCACGACTTCTGTTCGCTCACAACGAACGTCTTTGTGATTCGAATCCACACCTCGAAATGGCTAAATATAGCGACGATAAACAGTTTTCATGGCGGATTCAGATAAGAGACCTTTTGACCTGGTAGAGCAACCACTAACAAAACAGCTTTCACTCAAAAACCAAATCAAAAATAAAAATAGCTAAGGATGTTAATAGAAAGATAGGTAAATGAAATAAAATAAAGGCAAGCTTTCAAATTCTTTCCAAGAAATACAGAAGCGTCAAAAGTGATTTATTCCAATCAGAAGCTAACAATCGTTAGGAGCTTACTTTCGCATGTCAACAACTTCTTAATTTCAACAACAGTTCTCGCTAATACATTGCATTTCATTCGATTGCAAAGATTCTGATTTAAGACTTACACATTAAAAATTAATGTTAAACGAGAAAAACTTGAAAAACTTTTTCAATATTAAGAAAATTTCTTTCAAATAATATTCATTTTAATCTGATTTTAACTTTGGCTAGAAGGAAAAAAAAACAAAACTCATCTGTTAGTCCAGTGTTTCTCATATGGTGGTTCGCGAATCTCCAAAGGATAAGCAGAAGCTGTCCAGCGGATTTGCGAGAAAACATCTTTAATGGTGTACTAGTTTCTTTTCTTTAGTTTTTTTTTTTTTTATTATTTTTTGATGGTGGTGGGGGGATAGATTTTACAATTCAGCTATTATTTTATTAGATGCTGGGGTCTACGATAAAAATATAACGTCGAAAGAGGTTTGCATATCAAAAAAAGGCCGAGTGCTGCCAATTTCAATAAAAAAAATATAACGAAAAAACGCGTGCAACGATTTTCAATAAATAAAATTTTGAATGGTTTTCAAAATTTCTTTCTCGAAAGTTAAGGCAAGTCCTCCAATCTTACTTTGACCGGTTGCCTACTCGCAGGAGCCTATACATCCTATGTTGCAAACGTCTTTTGAGTAGACGGACCTTCTGCTTTAAAGTAATAGGGAATTTCAAATTACTTAAATGTTCTGCTATTCAAATGAAATCCACGATTTTAATTTATACCAAGATTTTAATAACAAAGAAGTACGTGGAAAATTAAGAGTAACACGCGTTCATTTCTGTGTTAGAAGTCGAGTATTAGCGTCATTACTAGGGATGAAAATATTTACTTAGTTTATTGATCAATACAAAATTTCGTAATAACCATATTTGAAAAATTACTCTTAATTCACATTTAGACGTTTTTTTTCATAACATTTTATTTTTCTCTCTTTTTACTTTCCCATCAAAGATTCCTTAACTCATTTTAAAGCCAAAGTAATAGAGGAAATATCAAATCCTAACAGGGAAGGAGGTAGAAGCACAAAGTTTGCATAAAAACTTGAACATCATTTCATTTAATCTAAAGAAGAAAATACAAAACGTTTATTTAAGTATTAACATCCATTAAAAAAGTTTAATTTTTAAATCTGCTTCAAACATTAAAAAACCCAGATTCCTTATTGATAAAACCTTTTTTATTTTATTACTGAAGAAATACATCAGACACCACATCAGGCGAGAAAATATTTCCATACAAGAACTCCACTGTTGTTGTGTCTTATTATTATTTCTCATTGTCTTTATTCATTATGTTTCGGTAAAACTTAATTTTATTCGATTCATTGGTATTTGTTAAGGCAAATATGTGGTCGTATTGTCTTCAGGGATCCTAGAATCCACTGACAGATCTTATGTATAAATTATTCTATTACTCGCTGTACCCGGCATGCGTTGCGATGCCACTCATCAGAAGGTTTTCCGACGCGTGAGCAGGCCACATACAGCTGTCCATGTGTGAAGCATGGATTTTCCAAATTTAATCCACACACTTGTAGCGATTGTCCCTGTGCTTTGTTGATGGTCATTGCAAATGCGAGTCGCACGGGAAACTGCAAACGTTGAAACCGGAAATACACTCATTTACAGCAACGCCTCGAGCACCAGATATTGTAAAATGGTTCTACTAATTCAGAAACCTTCGTGGGCGTGCGCACAACAACTCACCAAAGTTTCATTGCAATCTGATGAATGGTATAGGAACGCTTACGGGGCAAACCAACAAAGAAACATTAATTTTTATATATTAAGATTATGCTTCTCTTTACACGTTAGCTTTAAATTCAGTAAATGGTTAAAATATCAGTAAACTCCTTCAGACGCTTTAGTCTTTAAAATAAAGTCTGACGCTTTTTCAAGAAAACAAAATCAAGTAGACATTCGAATTTCTGTCACTAAATTTTTAGCATTTGGAGGAAAAAAACCAAAACACAAAAGGGTGAAGATAAATCATTTTCGAAAGCTGTTCTATTAGGCAGGTGTGAAAATCTTGTATGGAGGTCCCTTGTAACAGTGGACACTCGATGAGCACAGCCATAGAAGACGATCTTTGCGAAAAATTCTTGCCGAAAAAAAATATCAAGGGGAGACAATGTTTAAAGAGGATCGTAATTTCTCCCTTCTTCCTCAAATTTTATAGATGGGGAGGATGGAAGGAAAGAAATGAAAAAAAAAAGTCGGCATAAAAATAAAGGATGTTTTTTTTTTTTTGGTTGGATAAGTCGCTTTTTTTTTTTTTAATTTATATTTTGTTTTGACTCAGTGGTCTCAAACGCCCAGTCCACATCTGGTCCGCGTAAGGGTTATGTACTGCTCACTTTATAATGAAAGTCTAATAATAATATTTTTAGAAAATTATCTGATGAATTACAATCTTTTTACTGAATGCTTAAAATCTGGTTATTACTTAAAATATATTTAATATTAAATTGTTATTAATATTTTTTTATTTAGCTAATAGGATTTTCTAATTATTGCTAATAATAATAATAATAATAATAATAATAATAATAATAATAATAATAACGAACGAAATAAGCAAGCGTACAATTTCTCTGATTAAAAAAAAAAGATTTATTTAATTGTAGTTGCTGTGGGTGGACATTTTAACCATTTCAATCGTACTGATCTAGTTAAACCAAAAGTATTTGAATTAAATTTCAATTCATTGGATTTTTCTTTTAATAGTTCTAAATCTAAATCACGTAATGAAATTGTTACTGAATTTAGATTTTAAAAAGAAAAAAAAAATTGATATGAGGGTCCGGTTTGTGACGTCATCACCTGTCGAATTGGGGGCGTGAGTGAGTAAACAGTGAAACACGATTCCTTGTTTGGTGTCTCCGGTTACTTGCGTACATTCCTGACTCTGATAAAAACGCTTATCTAGTTTAAAACAGACGAATTCAAACCTGAAGACAGGAATTTCCATCTTCCAACTCCACGTGCAAATAGTTTTCAATTGACGAAGAATTCTCTGTTTCAGTTTCTGATAGAAATAGTCTTTCTTTGAACAGTTTTAAAAGATGATGTTTTTCTAATAAGTACTAAATATAACAGCATCTTACTTATTCGTTAACCTGATGAGTTAAAAGTATTTAGACTACAGGATAACTAGAAATCAATTTAGACTCATTTAATTTTCTGTTGAAATTCAATCATAGCCAAAAATTTCAAATTGTTTTATTTCTTCAGACCGACAGTTCGTTTATAACAAATGAACTTACATCACAACCACTAAACAAATAAATAAATAAAATAAAATAAAACAAAATAAAATAAAAAAATACATGTTTTGTAACTCATTACTGAAGAAAACAAATCTTTTGGAATGGGGGAAAAATATTTATATCAACTACAACTTATAATAAATTTTCTGTCATCTCAACAATGACAAGAATATTTTCTTTAAACTAAAAAACAACGAATAGTTACAGATATCTAGCAATTATTTAAGAATTAGTTCCATCACTGTTAGAGAAATGAAAAAAGATAAAAAATTAAAAGAAGCAGAGAAATCAGATCGTAATATCTATTAACTTGCTGGAAAGGAGCCACCGTCGCTGTTTCAGAATGACAGTGCTGGGAATTTAGTAATGTGACTTTGTACTCTTAAGACTAAACATTTGATAAACATTCAGGACTAGATGTACACTGACGTACCAGAAAAATTGAGACACCTGTCTAGTAATGCATAGATCCATTAATATTACAAACAATACCTTCTAAATTAACAGATTTCTGTTATAATCCGTCATTTTTGCCAGACGTTTATGCTGGTCTAGGTTCACCAGCAATTTTCCGACATCTTTGGCACCCGAATCTTCTAGCAATAACCGTTTTACGGACCAACAGTAATCATCTATAATAACAGTACTTCATCAGTAAACCTAATTAATTGAAATTTCAACACATCTTTTCTGACTTCGATATGTGCATACACTTTACTTAAAACCACTGTGAACTGGATTTTACTTGGTTGCCATAGTAACCCTTAAATGTAACAAAAAAGCTAATAATCAAGATCTTACGATATTGTAATTCAGTTTGAAATAAAAGAATTGCCAGAAAATCTGCAGCGAATTTATATGTGCTTGTCTGTATTTGTTTGTGTATTATAAAATTAAAAGTAATAAAAAAATACCCATTAAAAAATATCCTTATTATGACAAAAAGAATGATTGTTAGTTTAAAAATTATAATTATTTGGAAGAGGAAAAAAAAGGGGAGAAGCGGGGGTGAGATGAACATGCCAAACAAAAAAAAAAAAGCTTAGTTACATGCAAAACAATTAAGCTCTTTCTTTTTTGAACTAAGTTGACTAGAAGTAAATGTATTATCAAAGTAACTTATTGCTATTCAATGGATTTTAAATAAGATGTAAATAAAAATTCAATTACTCCTTCTGTCTTTTAAGAGTAAAGGAAGTATGTTGGAAGAATCAGTCTCGTGCTATAGCGTGTTTTTATCTAATTGTGACGCCATTTTCCTTTCCGGATTACAAGTCATGATGGTAGCAGATGTAGGCTTCGTAAAAAGATTCAACGTGTTTTATTGAGCGATCCAATATGTTTCAGTTTGGGTAAAATAAACAGCAAGCTAAAATTAAATCCCAAATGAAAATCGTTCGCTAAGGCATTCCAAGCTGAGTATCGTGGGTTTTTTTCAGATCAGTTAGGCCTAGAATTCACTGGACAAAGAAAAGATACATAAAGTGTTTTCTTATTAGCACTTGAAAAGAACGTTTGCGTAAAATTAGAAGAATGTTTGTAATAATAAGAATGATTTCCCTGGTTCAAAGATTTCCCTGGTTCAAATTCGTTTCTATCAAAGTATTTCTCTTGTCAATTTCTTTCTTTATTTCCTGACAGAATTAAGAAGATTGAGAACTTTATGCATTTTCATATTCAAAATTCTTTCATTATCAGATCTTTTAAGAATGTTCCTAGAGTTTGATCTCTACTAGGTCTTTAATAGAAAGCTGAAGTTTTTCCCTTTAAGTTACAGTTAATTTCCTGGTGCTTTTTTTATGTATTTTTCTCCAAACTTCAAATTTTTGTTAATTTTTAATTTTATTTTTATTTAGGTGCTCGCCCTACGTTAGCTTCATGAGAAACGGTAATACCTCGAAACAGATATGTCTTGAGATATTTAAAAGATCCGAGATTACTGATGTTCTGGAGTGAAAAAAAAAGCGCCGGAAATTGTTAATTTTCCGAAACGAAATTCGATAAAGAAATTAAGGAGAAAGTGAGGAAGAAAATCTCTGTATTATTAAAAGATGTTAAAAAAAACCTATTGATATTACTGAAACATTACTGAATATCTCACCAGAATTATCTGGTCATAATTTCTTATTTGCAGTTCCGGCATGGCCTAGTGGTGTAGGCGATGGCCTCCCACGAGGCAGATGTGTCGGAACCTGGATTCGAATCCCGATAGCGGCATGGATGTTTAATTTCCTTTCCTGTGTTGTCAGCCTCCTCTTCACTTTCTCTTCGGGTCTGACGTCATTTCCGTAATGGCTTCATGAGGATGGCAACGGATGTATCTCACCCAAGGATATTCTATGGAACCGTACTTGAAGAAGAACTGCATATTTTGCGTATTAATATTTTATTCAAATGAAGTCAACGCATGTCGTAATTCAGTGAAAGCAAGGCATGAAGTTAACTACAAGAAACTAAAGTCCTCCCAGTGAATGATGGCCGCCCTGTTTTTGTGAGATCTGTGCATGTATCATCGATTACTCTGGTCAGGCACTTCCCTATGAGTTTATCACAGGACGTCGCCATTACGGTAAAGGCTTGTTACTTTGCAAAAGAGCATTGTATTTATAAATAATATATATTTATTTATTTATATAAATACTTATTGTTAGCAACTGGTATTGAAATAACGGTAAATAGTCGAGAGAAGTTTTAATTTGGCGTTATCAACATGTCTTTCTCAGTGAAAACAGACGACGGGCGTCCATTGTGACAGGAAAACATAATTGATCAGCTACCGGAAGGGCTGCGCAGTTCAAACTTCCGCCGGTCATCTTTCATTTTGAGGACAGTATTTGCTTTTATTTAAATAAAAAAGAAAAAGAAAAATCCTAGATGATAAACATGAAAATCCCTGTCTCTGGTTTGTGCAACTTAAGCTACAGTACAGGAAACAATAGAAGACAATTTTATTACGAGCTACACCTATCCCGTTCAGAAGATTTCAAAAGGATTTATTTTACTACCATTTTCTTTTTATGACCAAAATAAGGCAAGGTTTAAAAAATTGTACAGCGATATTTTAAAAAAAAAAAATTGTCATTAGACATAAAACACTCATTTATGTTTGCCGGAACTTTTGCTACATCAATGTTATCCCTACATACCTATTAGTTTATATGATGGACAAAATAGATCCCGAAATTTGGAGGGAAAAGAAATGCAATGTCTAGAAATACTTTTATTACACTTTAGAAAAAAAATTACTTTATGCTTGAAAAAGACTACGGTGATTCAAGATTGTATTTCGAAGATACAGATAAGAAAATAAAAATGGATAGTTTAGTTTTATCTCGATATTTTCAAGTTGGTTTTGTTTTATTTTTTTTCCCCCTTTCAATCCATTCCTTTCCCATTGGAAGAAGCGGAAGGAAAAAAATCAAAACCAGGTTATTTACTTATTTAGTTTTCAGTTGTTATTTTACGGTGGTTTTGTGTTTCTATAAAGAACTCACAAAAGATTTTGGGTTTTTCAATAAAACTACTGAAGCGTTGAACAAAGAAAGAATAAAAGAAGGATTATTGAAAGAGATCCATGTCGAAACATAAAAAAGAAACGGGGAAAAACTTATTATTAATAAAGTTTTTGAAGGATAAAGTAATCGTCCCTGAACTGATAATTTATAGATGTAATAAAAAGAAATGAAAATTATATTTCATATGAATACATCGTTTTTCAACTGGAGGTTATTTCTTTTCTTATTCGCGCAGAAGCATCTAGTAGTTTTTAACTCGAATGTCATAATTTATAGACAATCTCTTCAATTGATGATACAATAACTAACAGTATTACAATGATCCTATTCTTATGAGATCTAGTATGTAAACTTCACTTAAGTTGTAATATTAAAAACCGAGTTTGCTGCGAAACAACTATTTTTTTTATTTTTTTTTTTAACTTAGATTAATGTTGTATTATGAATCTGATTATAAGACTCAGCAGACATTGTATAAAAATGATATTTAAATAAACATCTAAATCCCACAGAACTACATTTAAAAAACGTTTAATTAAAATTTAGCACCTTTCGATCCTAAGGAGGTTCGAAAGTTGTTACATTTTGGTTAAATGTTTTTTAAATGTAATTCTGTGGGATTT
>JAFIDM010000004.1:13807582-13824041 GCA_023159025.1 Thereuonema tuberculata | reverse complement strand
AATAACAGAAACATCTGACAGACAAAACTAGAACGTTGAACCAAACAGAAATGATAGACTATAAAGTTATCTTTGGAAAGACACAAATATGTCATAAACTTGAAAAGGTTTTTAAATGATATATACGTTTAATGTAAATCTTCTCATAATAATTCTGTAAATTCGTCCGTCTGTCACGATTGCTCTTCACAATAATTTGGAAGGCAGTAATTTGTAGCGCTACAAAATAATATTTATAAACTTCATCTTAGAACATGAACTATTAGTTTAAGCTTTCAATTGAGTTCCCAGTCAGTTTCGTTATCAATAAATAGGATCCCGGAGATAAATAAATAAATAAATACGTGAATATTTGTTATCTTGCAAAAATCACAAAATTTAACACATCCACTATGGCTTGTTCTATTTACAAATCGAAAGTGCAAAAAAGAAAATTAATTTATAACAACTTCTCTCTTTTATTTATTGTTTTCCAAAGCTAGCTTTGTGGTTTCTTCTTGAATTATAAATGAAAGAAATAAATAGTTAAGTTGACCTTGTTATTTCCCTGTTATGGTTACTTCCAGATAATAAGGGATCCTACTAAATGTAAATTCGAAATTAAGATTCTGTGAACTTCTGAAATTAGAGGTCGTGTGTGCTTTATGAGTGACACAAACGAAGGAATCTCACGAACTGTTTTTACTCCTAAATAACTTCAAAGCTTAAACCAAGAGGAATAATTCACAAAGGGAATACTGCCTTGCCGCTGTCATAAAATTGTAGAACTTGACCGGAGAAACTGAGAATTTACTAAGAAATATTTCTTCAATGATATTCCAGTTTAAGATAAATCTTTGATGTGGGACATTCTTGGACCTTCGAATTAACTCCGAATCAGCAGAAGATCATCTAAAAGCAAAAGTTGTTCCGACAATGAGAAGTCAAATTGGATTTGCTTTCAAATAAAAATAAGAAACCATATTTAAAAAAAAAAATTAAGTATTAGTGGTGAACAAAACATAAGAAACAGAGCCAGTATCAAGTACAAAAAGCTGTAAATACTTCGGGCAGGTGAGACATAGAAATTCGCTGTGATCGTCGACGATGTAGTTAAGTCAACAACAGATGAGTTTACCTTCGTACAGCACGTGATGGAATTTCAACCGTTCAAAATAGTAACGACAATGTAAAGAAATGCTTCCTAAAGATGATGGCGGTTAATTTACGTAATGGAAAATTAAAAGTGTTAAAATGAAAGAGCTCACTTCTAGTTGGCTTAATCCAGGCTTGAATGTCGTAGATTTGTTTTTTGAAGACTTATTTAGTAAGCTGAGATTAGTATTTTTTCTTTTTCAATCAGCATCAAAGCTACTTTCTGAAGGATACTTTCCTCTTCATTGTCTTCTACCACAAAAATCAATGCTTTTGTCCATTGAAAAGAGCATCGCTTTCCTATGACCTATTTTTCTTTCGAGTCCAAAAACTTTTGATCAGATTCACCTTAAGATATCTCTTCGATATGAGTTTAGTCATTGATGATGATTTGGCCAAACCTTATTGAAATGGTTTTCAATTGATTTAGGAAGTCATCCAATAATTATGAGTTCATTGATATCAGTTTTCCATCCACAGAGATCGGAGTTCGGTTTTCAATTATAGAGATCAGGACTTTTCATTCCATTCTGTTTCTACATAATTAAGCGATTTCACTGAGTTTAAATATTAGTTTAACTTAGTCATGTTGAGTTGTTTTAACAGAATAGTTATTGAAGTAGTAGTTAAGAATGGAGGAGAAAAAGAAACAGAATAAAGTTCTTGCTACTTGATGATTCTGTCTCAGAACCTTTGTTTGTTTAAAACAAAGAATAGGAAATGGATGACCGTATTGAAAGTTCCCTATGAAAAAACAGCCAACATCCGTTTCGCGCTCTGAAATAAGGCTAATGTAGAAGATCAGAACCAGGTCTATGAGGTAAAGGACGTAAAAGAAGAGGGAAAAAAAAACGGCTTTTTCTTCAGTTTATTCGTCTTTTCGTTCGACTGATACTGTTAATATTAGTAAAGACTTTACGATTGTTCCCAATGGATATTGTGTGAAGATTCAAGTTAAAGCGTCTCTTCATAAATAGTTTATTTTTCTATTTTAATTCACTACCAAATGATTCATTCCTTTACACACATATAGAAATTTTAACACATTACCAAGCCAATTAAAAAAGAGAAATAAAAAAAAAACAGAATTCAATTTTGTTCAATGTAATCGAACAGATAATTTTTTTTTAAATTTAAGATGAAAAATTCAAGAATTTCTTTCTTGCATAAAATGGTTTCAAGTAAAATTCATAAACCCGGTAATTGTCTCTGATTTGAATTCTAAATAATAATAAATTCTCTCTTTTATAACAAGAAAACTAATAAGCAATGTCCTCTAATATCGCTTCTATTCACGAATATTTTTTTTTTCTCTTATTTCTATTTCTTTATTGTTCAATGTTGTTTTGTTAACATTACTTTCTCAAAATTCATTAATCTTCGAGTCATAAATTCAAACAGTGGCGTACCTACAGGAGGGGTCTACGGAAGCTGAAGCCCCCTCCCCCAACCCAAAAATAAAAGAAAGTGTTGGTTATTATAGTAAAATATATTAAATAAAGCTTGATCTTAGCGGAATTATATTATCACTAAAATACAGTAGTCATGCAGAGTCCTTTAATTTTTCAACTTCATTTAATTGCACCACAAAGTTCAATAGAATACACAATTCTATCATCTAACACTTCAAAAAATAAATAATTCATTTCTATTTATTTTCTTGTATTTCTTAACTGTATTAATCAGTCCTTGAATTTCTTTAGCATATAGAATCTTCTAACAACACTCTATTTTTCATAGTTCTTGTTAATGTTCTACATCTATAACTTTATAGAAATTCCTCTAATTAAATTAATTAATACTCTAACATATATTCAATGTTCTTATAGTAAAGTTGAAACATTTCTTCCCTCTTGGAATTACAATAATATCCAGGAATCAATACTTAAATAAACATTATCGCATAATATATAGTTTCTTGTAATTAATACTTAAACTGCATTTCCACCACTAATTAATGTATCGTATCAAGTTCTGAAATATTGACACAATCTTTCCTTCCAAAGTTATTATATATTCTTTTAACCTTTTCTTTATAAAAAGTTATTAACCGTTGACGCCTATTAAATTAAGTTCTTTCTATAATGGACCTCTTATTAATATCTTTCCTTAACTAAGTTGAATTAATATCTTGCACACAATGAAATGTCTCTTGTTCGATGATAGTGTTCTATCCTTCCATCAGCGTCTTTGCTGAACAAATTAAGTAAAATATTTACTTACAGTTGATGTCTGAATCACCAAAGTTCTTCAAGGATTACTTGTCTTGAAGATCTGGGTTGTATCTCTTTATTCCCATCCGGGGATGTTCCATAGGACTTCGTCGTTCCTTGTAGAACTACCGCTTTTGATCCCATAGATCATGTCCGTATAGGTCTTTCTCCACTTGGTTATAATTTGACATCCTTTCGTCAAAAACACGGTTCCAAGTTGTGTCTATTAATAATTTACTTTAGTAAATCATTAAAATTAATATATATTAAAATAACACTAACGCCTTTTAGTCCTATGCTTCATTCTCTATATTTGAATGAAAGAAGAACTAATTCACTCGAGTTAACAAAAGTTTTACCGCTCTCTCATGTTAATAATTTCACCGTCAAAGCATCTAAGCATCATATCTCTTCATTCTTACTAATAATGCTTTATTGTCAATATTGATATCCTTTTCCTGCTTCTCGCCAGTTATCGTTGCTACGACAATAGCTATCACATCATTACATACGTATAAACAAACATCTTCTACAATTGTTCTTTGCATGCTTGCATTTCACAACTTAAATACCGTACTACTTCAACAAAACAAATAATGCAAGTTGCTTTACTCCAAAATTCTTTTAAATAAATACTTTTAAATATTACTTATTGTTTCTTTTAAAATCAAATAAACCATGAAAAAAATAACCTTCAGAAAGAAAAAACGAGATGAAAACCTTCATTAAAGCACTGATATATTTGTATCTTATTATTTTGGAAAGTGATTATTGAAACAATTTATTTTTAAATAAGCGTACATCTGAATGGACTTTTTACAATATTAAGCCCCCTCCCTCCCCCCAAACATTAATTCTGGGTACGCCACTGAATTCAAAGATGTAAAATCTTCTTATTTTTCCCACAATTCCGTAAAGAGTTTCAATAGTGGTAAATGTAAGATCAAATAGTTCTTAGGAAAACTAAAAAAACATATACTGTATTCTATACAATAACTAACAAAAAAAAAAAGGCAATAAACAGAAGATGACATTTTTGCAAAACTACGAACATTTTATTTTGTACAGAGTTAGATTTTTTTTGGTAAGACCAATGTAATAATAATAATAAGAAAAATGACAGATGCAGGAAATGCCACATTACGCATGAGACGATCGACCACATAATACTACAAGTACACAACCACAAAACTTATTTGTACTTGTCACCCTCACATATGTTAGACTGGGACCGCCCCATTCATACAGACAAAACTATACATCACAACATACCTGACATCACACTTATTGATAAGGTCAACAAACAGACCTATCTCATTGATATTGCAGTGCCTATCAGCAAGAACATGCAGAAAACTCATGCTGACAAGATAAGTAAATACACAGACCTAGCACACGAGCTCCAGAAGCAGTGGAGGCAGGACCGAGTGCGTGTTGTACCCATCGTCTTGTCCGCCACTGGTCTGGTACCTCACACATTGCACCACAGTCTCAGCACAGTAGGACTTCACAAAAACACTTTTGCACAACTCCAGAACACAACACGCATAGTTAGAAAATTCATGGACACTATCACATATCCCTAATCATTCTTGCACACGTCTTTACACTTGACAATATGTGCTTTGGTCCTTGACGCCATGCTGCTTGTGCTGGGGAAGCCCATGCTCTCTTTGAAACTTTTACATAATAATAATATCTACAGATAAGGAACCTAGGGGCGGCATTGTTATAATAATAAAAAGTTCATGGCCGCACACATGATTCTCTGCTCAATCAAAATAAGCCTAATTAACGAGAAATATAAGTGAATAACTTATATTACAGATACTGTAAAAAAAGAAGATAATATGAACTTTAAGAATATCACTATACGAACAAAATCAACCAAAGAAGCTAAGAAAGGAGAAATTCAAGATACGCATTACCAAACAAATGAAATGGAATCAGCTCTAGAAATACGTCAATTATTACAGGAGGTAAGAGAAATCAAGTCGGAAATACAGGAAATAAGAAGTAGTATCAACTACATTCATGAACATTATGAAGAAATTTTAGATAAATTATCTGCCATAGAAGGAAAACAGGAGAAAACTGAAGAAAGACTTTTAAAATTAGAAGAAGAAAAGGATAAAACACAAGAGAAAATCAAAAACTTTGAACTAGAAATAGACAATCATGAAGAAAAATTAAGACAAAATAACCTAGAAATAAATGGAGTTATCCAACTTCCAAATGAAAAATTGCAAGACATTGTAGAAAAAATTGCAAACAAGATAGGTGTGAAAGATCAACTTCAAAATGTAGAGGTTATGCATAGGGTTCAAACTTTTAATAAGAACAAAATAAAGCCTATAATAATCAAGTTTTCAACCTTAAAAAGTAGATTAATCTGGATGGAAAAAATGAAAGAAAAGAAAATCTTAAGAAATAATGAAATTTCTGATAGCAATGACACCAGTAGAATCTATTTTAATGAGAACTTAACGAAAAGGAAAAAAACCCTATTTTGGAAAACAAGAATAATTGCAAAAGAGAAGAATTATAAATTCACTTGGACAAAGTTCCATAAGATCTTAGTAAGAAAAGATGAAAATTCATCTATAATAAAAATAATGAATGAAGATGATCTTAAAAAAATAATCTAAAAAATGTTTGACTAATGTTTGAAACATCAGATCAGAAAAAATTAAATATTTACTGTGATTTTGAAGAATGGTATATAAATAGAATAATAAATCAGTCTTCTGAAAAAATATTATACTTAAATATACGAAGTATAAAAAAGAATTTTGATTATCTCATTTGTCATATAAAAAAATTTCTAAATGAAATAAACGTAATAATTTTAGTAGAAATAAACATAAATGAAAATGAAATTAAATATTTTACCCTGGAAGGCTATAGTATGATATATAATCTTAGGAAAAATAGAAGAGGTGGTGGGATAATAATGTATTATAAAAATGAATATACATTGATGAATTTTCAGATTGACACAATAACATTTGAAAATATTACATGTGTACTTAAATATAAAGATATTAATATAAGTAAAATTGATAATAGTACAAATTTAAAAAAATTATTAATAATTTATAAACCTCCTCTAACGAATAAAAACTATTTTCTTAAAGAATTAGAAAACACTATAGAATATGCTCATAAAAAATTGGAAAAAACTAATAATTTTATAATTATTGGTGATATGAATATTAATATTCTAGAAAAAAAAAACAATTCTTTGGTACTGAAATATTTAGAAATTTTTAATACTTATGGCTTTGAGAATTTAATTGATACTGCAACTAGAGAAGTACAGACAATAAAATCTTATACTTCAACATGCTTAGATCACTGTTTTATTAATTTAAAAAATAAAGATACTAAAAGTAATATTATACAAACAGAAATATCAGATCATTATATAATAATGTTAGAAATATTTAATCAAAAATTAAGTAAAAGTAATCAAAATCTTAAAAAATTCAGAAGACACAATAATATAATAAATGAGGAATTATTTATTGAAAAATCAGAAAACTTACTTAATAATATTAGAAATAAGCAAATAATTGACCCAAATAAAATAATAAATAAATTTGTAAAAATTATAAATAAATCTAAAAAACAAATAAGTAATAAAGAAAAATATAGAGAAAACCATGAATATCATTATCAAACTAAAAATAATAAAAAACAAAATTATAAACATGAATGGATAACAGATGAAATATATAGTCATATTAAGGAAAAAGATAAGTTATATAAAAAACATAAAAACAATAAAACAAATAAAGAATATAGAGAAATTTATAGAAAAAAGAGTAATTGGTTAAAAAACCTAATACAAAAAACAAAGCAAAGATTCTATCAAAATAAATTTCTAAACACTTACAATAATAATAAAAAGACTTGGAATATAATAAATAATATTATAAAAAATAATGAACATAAAACTATTGATAAAAACAAAATTTGTAAATTAATAGAAAAATATAATTATAAGCAAACTGATGAATTATTTGGTAAAACATTTAGTAAAGTTGTTAGTACATGTAATTGTAACACTAGAAGTAATAATACGGATATTGAAACTTCAATAAATTCAATAGTGTTTAATATACCTAGTATTGAAAATATAATAAATATAATTACATTAATGAAAAATAAAAATACTGTTGGTATTGATAATATTGCTGTAAAAGATATAAAAAAGTATATGGATATATTTGCAGCAATATTGCATGAACTTATAAAAGCCATGTTTGAATATGGAACTTACCCAAGTATTTGGAAAACTGCGAAAATAACTCCAGTATATAAAAAAGGAAAAATTGATGATATAAAAAATTATAGGCCAATTTCTGTTCTTTCCAATATGTCAAAAATTATAGAAACATGCTTAACTAATTCAATATATAACTTTCTGTATAAATATAAATTACTAAAAAAAGAACAATTTGCATATCAAAAAAATTTAAGTACTGATAAACTCTTTCAAGATTTCCAAAAAATCATAAATTGTGCATTAAATAACGGTTATTATATATATATTATTTTTATAGATTTTGAGAAAGCATTTGATAGTATTAATCATAAGATATTGATAGAAAAATTATTTCATATTGGAATAAGAGGCAATATGATAGAAATATTAAAAAACTATTTAAAAAATAGAAAAATAAGAATTAATTTAAATTCAAAATTAGGTAAAACATATAAATTAAAAACAGGAATTCCTCAAGGTTCAAACTTAGGACCACTTTTATTTATTTTATACTTAAATACATTATATAGTACAATATCAACATCAAAAATTTTTGCTTATGCTGATGACATCATATTAATAAATATAAATGAAAATTATGAAACTGCAGAATACAATATACAAAAAGACTTTAATGAACTAATTATTTGGACACACAATAATAAAATGAAAATAAATAGTGAAAAAACAAAACTAATGATATTGAAAACAAAAAATAAATTTTTACATACAAATCCAGTAATAAAATATCATGATTATAATTGTTTATTCGATGATGACATAAACTTCCAAAGTTGTAATTGTGAAAATATTGAAATTATTAAAACAATTAGATATCTAGGTTTATATATTAATGATCAATTCTCTTGGAAAACACATTATTTATATATATTAAATAAACTTAATTCATTAATATATATGTTTCAACATATAAAGGGTATCTTTTCTATAAGATACAAGATGTTAATATATAAATCATTTATAGATTCATTAATAAATTATGGATTATGTTGTTGGGTACATTTAGGTAATACAGACACTAATAACATAAATAGAATATTAAATAAAATAATGAATTACATAATACAAGATTATTGTATATTAACAAAGAATGAAAAAATACAGATAAGAATAAAATATAAAATTTTAATGCCAAAAGAAAAAATATTATATTCTTTAATAATAAATAACTTTTATAAAATTAGAAATCAAATTAGAAATTATAACTTAGAAAATATTACTAGAAATACATTAATAAAGATTTTATATTATGAAAATCCTAAGAACAACTTTGGATTAAGAAATAAAAATAGAATTCTATTAAAGATTTTTATGCAAATTACAAATGAATTAAAACAAAATAAATTTAATAAAATAAGTATATTAAAAAGGCAAATACTGAAAAAAATAATATTTGGCGAAATTATCTGGAATATTTAGGTATTTTTGATTACATATACTTTATTTATATTTTGTGTGTTTTTGGTCTTGTGTATTGATATTTTGTTTATATATTTTTTAGTTGAATAATTTTGGCATGAGAGATTGTTATTTAAAGTTTTATTTTCACAATTAGATTTAGAAATTTTTAATGTTATACAGTATGAGCATTATGTTATATAGTAATGTTATACAGTATAAACATTGAAAGAAAGAAATTGTAATTAGAATAATAAGTAAAAAATAATTTGGGAACCTTAAATTTGATTGTAATGAATGATATTTATAATAATTTTCTTTTTGTATTTGATTTTCTTTTTATATTTCTGTGATATATTGATTCTTATATAATTATATAATTGAATCTAATTTAAATATAATTCGTATAATTGCGTAATTATATAATTTTTATATGATTTTATATGATTAATACTTTTTAAATTACAAATATAAATTATTTATACTTTCAGCACCTGCATCACAGGATTTCATTTTGAAAACCTAGCAGGACTGTAATTTTAAATTTAGAAATAAATAAAAAAAAAAAAAAATCTTAAAAAAAAAAAAAATATTGTTTTTAGGTCCATTCGAATCACGAACAGCAATCTGAGGCTGTTTATTGTGAAGAAACGAGTGCTACAAATACGAAATCTAATCAGAGCTGCTGTTCCGGCGTGGTCTCATGCTCAAGGCGCCGGCCTCTCACGAGGTCGATGCGTCGGAATCCGAGTTCGATTCCCGTTCGGGGCTCGGTTGTTTCAATTTCCTTTCCTGTGTTTGTCAGCCTCTTCTTCACTTTCTCTTCATTCTGAAGCCACTCCGTAATGACTTCCTGAGGAAGGCAATGGAACCCACCTCAGTATCTTTCCCCACGTGATTCTATCGGAATTCTAAAGAATTTCATAGAATGTTAAACAGTCTAACAAGGACTGAATTATTTAAAAAAAAAAGCTACATAATAACATTAAACTTGTATGTATGTTGATCGGTTAATTATTTTTGACTCGATTCGCAAACAAGATTCTCAATAACAAGACAGTTTAACACAAACATCACTCAAAAAAAATTCTAAATGTATTCTAGTTAGCAATTGTCGTGAATTTTCTTAAAAATCGGAACACGGATG
The DNA here is from genome assembly GCA_023159025.1 of Thereuonema tuberculata. NCBI lineage: Eukaryota > Metazoa > Arthropoda > Chilopoda > Scutigeromorpha > Scutigeridae > Thereuonema > Thereuonema tuberculata. The sequence goes on along the minus strand of JAFIDM010000004.1, from coordinate 13,813,858 downwards.
TTTAGTTCCGAAATGAACTAACGATGAAGGCTTTATTTTACATAGTTTTTTAAGTTTTAAGTTTTTTAAGAATTTCAAATGATTATATAGGTTAGAATAGGGTGACCAAACATTCCACATTTTACGGGATTGTGCCATTTTTTGAGATTGTGTCCCATTGTCATGATAAATTTACTACGGGACGCATAACTGTCCCATATTTTACTGCTAGCTATTTATCCGTATTTCTAAGTTTTATTTTCAGTCGTTGAGAATATGAGAAACTGTGACGACATAAATGTTTTTTCACTTTAACATCTGTATTGAGTGATTCTGCAAAATGCAAGAAGTGAATCATTCGTCGATCATTTCTGCACAACAAAGATATAAACACGTTTCGAACTATGGATATTAAGCTCGCCTATGGACTTTAGAATGATTAGATAATACGTGTAAGAACGTCTTATTTAAGAACCTGCTATAAGGTTCACATATTAACGCTTGCGTCCATTACCCTCAATAAAGTATTGGTTGATTTTGGCCACTACATTACAGTGTTTCGTATTCTTATTTTCAAAATCTGGTCACCCTAGATTACAAAGAAAAACATTTGGTATTCGCCTGATTACTAACCTTTCTCTTTACTATCGAATGGAGAAGTAAAAAAAAGATATCAAATATTAAAAACCAACTGTAAAACCTTAAGAAACGTTAAAAATGAATAAAAAGCTGGTATGACAACAACAGACTTAATTTGTATAAAAATAAATTTTATTATGTTTACTGTTTATACAAAAATTTTATTGAGAAATCTATCGGTCAGCGCAACGACCTCTGCAGCAATAAAAATAATAAGAAACTTACGAAACCAGCGAAGAATACACACGCGAAAAATGTGTGTACTGTAAACAGAATACGTGAATTTAATAACTTTACAAAAAATTACAACTAAACTTTAATAATAATAAGCTGTAATGTTAAAAATTTATATCCAATTTTAATGAATTTGTTGCTACGTAAGACTGCGTTTAAGAAATTTTCTTTAGCATTTTTTATTTGTCTGCAGAATTGCATGAATATACAGTACATTCTACTTATTTTGTCACACTTTTACTTCATATGAATTAATTTTTTATTATTACTCGTTATTACTTTTACCCAACAAAAACCGCCATATAATCTATAAAAGCTGAAGATTGTTTTTTTTTTTTTTTCCCTTGGAACTTTGGTTCAAAAAGTAACAAACTATATATGGGGATACTGGTTGTATTTGAACGCATTGATAAAGCCATACACCTGATTATTTTAAGCATACAATTAATTTATGCAAAAAAACAAGAATACAAATGAATGATCTACTAGTTTCGCCCTCGAGAGACGGCTTTCTCAATTAAATGTAAATTTCTTGAGAAAGCCGTCTTTCGACAGTGAAACTAGTTGATCATTCATTTGTATTCTTATGTTTTTGCATAAATTAATTGTATGCTTAAAATAATCAGGTATATGGCTTTATCAATGCGTTCAAATACATATGGGTGATTTATTATTAATTGTTGGCGACAAGGACTCTGCTAATATAGTATGCTGTACTTACTGTATATGCTATCGACGCTTGTATTTGAAGAATATTGACGTTAATGTCACGTGGCAGTTGTTCAAAATATTGCTGAAGAGATATATCAAAAGCATTTAAAAATAATTTAAATACATCAAAAGCATTTAAATATAATGTAAATATATCAAAAGCATTTAAAAATAATATAAATATATCAAATGTAATCATATCCCTACATTTTAACCATGCTTTTCACGATGAAATTTGCTGAAGACGTAAGTGCACTGTTGGTTTAGCTACAAATGACTTAAATGGGAAATAAAATATTTTAAAATTAAGTTTAAGTTCATAATCCATTAACTTATAACTTCTAGACGTTATAGTAAACTCATGAAGCTTGATGGGAACAGTGTGCCATTCCTTGAGTTATTTGTGGGGTTTTTCCACCAAGTTTAAAACTGGTCCAATTTGGGGCCAAGAAATTAGTAGACTTAAATTTTCAAATATGGTACAGACCAGCGATTCCCAACCTTTCTGAGGCTATTACCCATAAAGCGGGTTAGATATTAGCAAATACCCCCAAAAAACTTTAGTAAAAAAAAACAAGTAGTCAATGAGACGGTTGATATTGCTTAGTTCAAACAATTTGTTTAATATTTGGTGCTGTTTCGGCCAATGCACATCGTAAGTAGTGCTCCAAGTTCAATCGCTTCCTTGCTTTTGTTTTCATTGTCACCATTGTCGAAAATCCACTTTCACACCTGTAAGTTGTGGCGAATGGAATCAGTGTTTCAAGGCTTTTTCCGATAATAAGGAATACTCGCCACCAATCTTTCGCCAAAAGGTTGCTAGTTGTGTGTTTTCGAAATCTATTTTCAGTGTGTTGTCTTCGCGAAGTCTTAGGAATTGTGCTTTGGTCCTTGTACTTATCTTTATCCCTCGGAAATTCCCATTTTTACCCCTTTGAGGATAATTACCCCCAGGTTGGGAACCGCGGATATAGACCAATGTATTGATCAGTTTCTATATTATTTAATAACATAATTACATAATTAATAACATAAATACATTGGCTTGTGTTTAAAGACACCATAAGAAGAGTTTGTGAACACAAATAGATCAGATGTATGGAATTTTTACTAAATTTTGTCTGTGAAAATTGATATAAGTTAGTGCGTAAATCTTCCAGTTACTTAAGGAAACAGTATTTTGGGCATATTGTGAAGTGACTAACAAATGAAGCTACAAACATCAAAGTCTAGACAAGATTGATATCCTATTTATTTGTATATTTATTTTTTTCAGATTGTGCCTAGAGAATTTAAATAAACATTCATACACAACTCAAGTTTACATTTGTTCTAAGAACAGAAAATATGAATTGGATATTTTTTTTTCTGTGATTACTGTATTTTTTTGTACAGAAAAAATTATGAGAAATTAAAATTATGATAAAAAATATTTACATGTCATTTGCTACATATTAATTACTATATTTTCCCATTACTATCTACACGAAAAGTAATGTCTAATCGCTGCTCAACAATTCCCTGACAGAGTCTAATGATATCTCTCACACTCTTCATCTTTAAAGAAATAAAATTACTGAAGACTTTAGGCACAGCAAAATATTAGACTGTTACTTAAACAAAAGTTATTAGAAAAATTTAAAAAAGTTAAAAAAAAAAAAATAACAAAAATTTAATTCAACAAATTTAACGTGCCTAACCATCATAAATTAGAAATATAGAAACGCGTCGTGGTCGTTTAAAGTTTTAGAATAAGGTTAGTGCCAGTATAGTTTCTATATTTCTAACAAAAATTTAAATTTTTCAAATTTCACAATTTACCAAAATTCTTTTACACAAGACTATAATATTTAAAAAAAAAATATTTTAGTGATGTGTATTTTGGAATACTGGAGAGAAGGAGACATTTAAGAAATGTGACTGATAAAAATGGCAGTGAGGAACGAAAAGAAAACCTAACTATATATTGGGTCCGGAAAGTTCGTGCCGAGTTTGAAGGAAAATTGAAACGCAGCACATTTAATTTTTGATACACATTTATTAAATTATATAGTTGCCATTCTGTTCCACAACCTTCCTCCATCGTTCAGGCAACGCGAAAATTTCGTCCTTCCAGAATCTCTCAGGTTTTTCGGCGAAAAACTTTTCTACATGATTTTTTATCTCGACCAAAGAGTTGAAGTTTTTTCCATTAAGGGAATTTTGTAATGATCGAAATAGGTAGAAATCTGAGGGTGCGAGGTCTGGTGAATATGTTGGATGGGGTAGAACATCCCGACCGAGCTCCAACAACTTTTGTCGAGTTGTCAAAGACACAAGAGGCCGCGCATTGTCCTGATGAAACACGACGCCCTTCCGATTCGCTAATTCTCGACGTTTTTATTCAATTGATGTCTTTAATACGTCCAATTGAGAGCAATACTTTTGTGAATTTATCATCTCGTTGTTTGGTAAAAGCTCATAATGCAGGATTCCTTTCCAATCCCACCAGACACAGAGGATGACCTTCTTAGGATGAAGACCGGCTTTTGAGATGGCTAAAAGTGGTTCCTTCCGCTTTCCCAAAGACCTTTTTCGCTTAACATTATTATAAATGACCAATTTTTCATCCTCCTTCTCAACTTGCTTCAAAAATGGTATCTCCTCATTGCGTTTGTAGAGCGAGTCGTAAATGGAAATGCGATCCATCAGATGTTTCTCCGTTAAATCGTGGGGAACCTATACATCAAAACAGTTTGTGTAGCCAAGCTTCAGAAAATGCTCGTGGATGATGGATTTTGATATTTTTAACATTTCTGCTAATTCACGTGTCGTATAGCTGGATTATTCTCGATCAGTGTTTTAAACTGATCTTCATCTGTGGTGGAGGGCCTACCCGGCCGTTCTTGATCTTCAAGGTTGAAATCACCAGCTTTAAACCACTAGCAAACCACTTCCGCAGAGTTCTTTCAGCTACAGCACCTACGCCATAAACAGCGCATATCTTGTTTGCCGTTTGTGCGGCATTTTTGCCTTTCCAGTAAAAGAAAAGCATTAAATGCCTTTAATGCACTTTGTTAGCTTCCATATTCAAAGGCATATACAACTGACAAAAACTAACGTATCGTAACCAAACTTTTTTCCAAATATGCCTGAAGCACCGTCTTTTAGAATATGTGCGCATGTCATTTGTTTTCGATCATTCAGACATATTCTGGGGTGTCCTTATGCCACCTACAGAAAATCGGCATGAACTTTCCGGACGACCCAATTTAAAGGCAAGACATAGCCAAACATTAATAAATGTTTCAAATTTGCGGTAAAACTGTCGTTTATCGTACCGGGTTTGTTTGGTTTTTTTTTTTCCGCTTTGCGAAATATGGCTGTTTCGGAACTATTTTCAGAAACCGGAAGCGGAAGTTGACGTCACATGTTGTAACTTCCGGATGAAATTTGAAACCGAATACAGAAAAATGGTGTCTTGCTAAAAGGAGCCATCAACATTAGAGAAGAGAACACCACAGAATATTTACGAAGCGTACGATTGGTTAATAGGGTATTCGTTTGTACATTAAAAAAACAGAAATTAGCCTTACCTTATGTGATGGCGCTACCCAAATGCAACTCATCCATAATCCAATCATTCCGTGTATCTTTCACCCACAAATACGTAACTAACAACGCATCACACAACGACAAACGATTATCCTCAAACCATGATCCCTTCCTTACAGATTTTTTAATGTAATGCCTATTTTCTCTCTCTTTTACACGACAAACCCAATTATAACCATCACTTTGATCCTTCCTTTCAACCAACGCCATATTCTGACACACTTTGGACACTTAACATTCTGCACTAATTAAACCAACACTCAGTACAAAAATCGATTACATCTTTCTTACATCCTTCTTTCATTTTATAAAAAAAAAAAAAAAAAAAAAAAAATCACGCAAACCAGCATGTAATTTCCCCGGACCTGACAATTCAGCATTCGGAACATCTTGGAGCGCCATGTTGAAATCAGGAAAAACGAACACACGTGAAATCACAAGCACGTGTCGTTTACAAACCAAAACATAATGACGTCATATATCCTTCCGCCCAATCGTAGGCCGGAAACAAACAAAAACGCCCATCCGCAGTGAATGCCAACGAAGCATCCTATTGGCAGTACCATAAAGCACATTTTAACCAAAAACTTTTTAATTAATCTATGTCTCATCATTCAATAAATTAAATAAATTTGTTTCATTGTTCCAAAATCAGGAACAACGTGAGATTACATTTTCTGTGAAATTCATGTCAACACCATTATCATTATTGAATCTCGATATTTCATTCCAGTTAGTAATGTCTCACCTTTAAATTCTTTCTGAGATGCCAACTTTTCTATCAATTAATGAATTTTCTTTCCAGTTTTTCTTATCGTTGTTAGGTTTTCGCCAATCCATGGGAGCAGCCATCTTGTTTATGTTTAGTCCATGCTAGTAAACAAGCAATAATAACAAATAATGATAATAATATTGTTACCGTTCGATTTGGTCACTCCCCCGCGTCCAGAATCGCCTCGTCCAACCCGGCTCCCCTGTTCGAAGTTAACCAGACCGGAGGTTGGAACGAGGCAGCTGACGGCCTTAAAACCAGCAGCAGAGCTGTGGAAAGACAGTCAGCCAGGTGGCAGAGGCCACAACACTATCTCCAGCCCCGGAGATAAGCAAGGACAGTCTGAC
>JAFIDM010000004.1:13775390-13807572 GCA_023159025.1 Thereuonema tuberculata | reverse complement strand
ATAAGCAAGGACAGTCTGACAGTGGGTCGGGTGGCAGGAGCCACAACGCTAACTCCAGTTCCGAAATTTAGAAGGAAGTCTGACGTTCAGTCGGGTGGCAGAGGCCACAAACAGGTTCTCCAGTCTCGGAGAAATTAGAAGCCAATTGCGGGGACGATAGCCCTCACCCGCACTCAGAAGAGGGACTCCGGTAAAAGCAAACCGTAGCCGAGGAAGAGAAGCCAATTGCGGGGACGATAGCCCTCACCCGCACTCCGAAGAGGGACTCCGGTAAAAGCAAACCGTAGCCGAAGAAGAGAAGCCAATTGCGGGGAAGATAGTCCTCACCCGCACTCCGAAGAGGGACTCCGGATAAGTCAATCCGAAGTCGACGTGGAAGCCAGCAGGACCGGCCCGATCATAGAAGCCATCAGGACCGGCCCGAACGGAGAAGCCATCAGGTCCGGCCCGATCGTAGAAGCCATCAGGTCCGGCCCGAACGTGGAAGCCATCAGGACCGGCCCGAACGTGGAAGGCAAACAGGACCGGCCCGAAAGGAGAAGTCACCAGTCTCGATCGATTCCTCAGTTCATCATTTGTGAGACCTGTATTGATAGCATTATCCTTTACTGAATAAATTCTCTGATTTATTTTAAAACTTGCTCTTGTCGCATTCAATCCCCCAGCGCCACCGAACTCAGCCAAAACGTTCGGTAGCAATATAACAATAATTTTCTAATTCAATGTACAAGGTGAATTTCTAAATTAATAGAGGAAATAATTTGTAATTTGTAATTTATAAAAATTAAGTTTGATAATTTAATAATTTTGGATTGTAAAACACCATCTATCGATTTTATTTTTCTTTATTATTGAAAACAATAAAAATTCATTTCTAATAGGGGCGTTACATTGCTAGAAAATTCGGGGAAAAAATCCAATTATGAAACTTTTTTTATGAAACTTTTATGAAATTATGTAACATCTTTTATATGAGATGAGTTATTTTATTAAGAGTTAAAATAAAATGGAATTACCTTAATAAGAAGTTTTTTAGTTATTTTATCGCAATAAGAAAAGAATTGGATGAAATGTACATTAATTAAATGTTTTCGAATATTAAGATTTTAGTTTTCTTTTGGTTTAGTAATTTTCTTATTATTGAATTCCTTTTATTTTTTAAATACTGTTCAATACTGATCAATATAAATGCCCACTTCATATTAAAATTTAGGGTTATTATTGTTATTAGTTATTGGTGTTTAAAATTGATTCTTAAAAATAAAGGGTTGTATACTAAAAAACATCCTAATACAGCTGTTGCACGCTAATACGGCGATCACCAGCTAAGAGCAGTCATCAGTACACAACCAGGTCTCGTTACTAGGGCCTATATGAGAAAACGTCCTACTCAATGTGGAACCCGAAAAGCTAAAACAAGCAATAAATTCTTTCTTTTTATTTATTTTATTCAATTCTTTTTATTTTTTTTCCATCCCGACACTTCTTTTCGAGACAGACTCTATCTGTCATTGACCTCTAATTAAATCACCTTACGAAAGATTTAAAAAAAGAATCCTTCAAATCACAAAGATAGTCTAGTTTTGTTCCCTGATGCGATCAATAAATATTCAAATTTTAAAAATCCTTCTCACAGTCAACGAATAACATTTCATTTAGTGATTCGCCTTTTTTATTTGTCGTAAGTTACAAGAAAACAAGAAAAAGCTTGAGCTTTTGGAAAAAGTATGTGTAGTATGTGTTATAACGGAATCAACGTGGAACCCGAAAAGCTAAAACAAGCAATAAAACTCGCCAAAAGGATAAATTGCGAGAAAATTCATGTGCACGCTACACGCGGCCTCTATGAATTTTTTTAGCGCATAGTTGCACAGGTAAAGATTGATAAAATAAAGGGAGAGACCAAATTGTATAGTAAATGACATCCTAGTATAGCTGTTTCACGCTAATATGGCGATCATCAGCTAGTAGTCATCATAAATATTGAACAAATAGGTAAATTGACATTTGTTTTTTGAAAATGTCCTTATAATAACCTAAATCATTTAGGTAATTAAAAATTTAAGCTTCCTGGGATGACTATCTGGCTTTGAATTTGAGAACTTTTTTTTAAATACTAATGACCTGCATGGAAATTAGGTAGATCAACTTGTCCTTGAGAATATAAAGCTCTAAATGGCATTAATAGAAACAATTTAATTCTCCTTCTAAACTGAATATATTGGATCCATTTCACTGAGGGACTGAAGACAATGAATGAAGTTTTCATATCTTACGTTAGTTGCATTTGAGTCGTTCCTTCTCCGCCTTCAATATTAAATTCTGATTTTTTTTTTGTTTCCTACATGAAATTGGCATTTATTATGAATAATTGGTTATAATAATGGGAAAAATTCAACTCGAGCCAAAGTTTCTTAATCTCTTTGAAAGAAAGAAACTTCAATAATTAAGCACTTACGAAGGAACTGATGCCAAAAGAAATCAGAAACAATCATTTTTGAGGTTTTGATTTCTTTTTTTAATATCCCTAGGGAATTTTTCGTTTTGCTATTTGGAGGAAGAGTAAAGTAAAAAAGCATTAAAAATAATGCTTTTTTTTTTTTCAAAATTTGAAATACAGTAAAACCCCGTTATTACGCTCCCGCTTACAGCACTTTCCCGTTCTTTACGCTCCTTTTGTACGGTCCCTGGAATTTTCTATGTAACTCTGTATACTTTTACCCTCTTATAACTCTTCAAATCCCGCTTGTAGCGCTTTTTTTATATCGGAAATTTTGTATCGAAAAGAAATGTAACACTGTAACGATTCTTTTCTTTCCCTGGTAGGAGGGAATCTTTGAACTCTTTGAAGTGCGGGTCTGTGATACAGTAAGTTAGTGCAAAATGTCGAAGCGGAAATCCCTTTCTATAAGTGAAAAATTGGAAATTCTCCGTAAGTTCGACAAGAATTCTACTCTAAGTCAGAAGGATTTCGCAGAATCTCTAGGAATTCCCTCATCCAGTCTGAGAACAATAATAAAAAATAAGAATGGAATTACCAATGCAGCGAAGGGTGGTTGCAAACGTAAAAAAGTGAAGTGTGGAAAATGTGAAGATGCCGAGGAAATTCTAATTGAATGGATTCATCAGTCCCATGATGCATTAGTGCCATTAAGTGGCCCAATCATTCAAGAAAAGGAGCGTGAAATAGCGGTCAGTGCACTAAATCTGCTCTGAAAATATATTAGTGTTGCTCCTAGTGGTGTATCAATTGATGTTAATAGTTACTTGAACCGCATTGAAAATGTCATAATTCATAACAGTAGCACACACACACGGCAAACCACAATCAAAGATTTTTTTAATAGGAAATAAGCTCACATTTGCACTATATCTATTGCAGAATCATGTATGTTTCCTGTAAAATGGTGTCTAAATGTTTCCCCATCTCATAAATCATTTCCCGTCTATAGCGCTATCCCGCTTATTACGCTTGTAGTTCATGGTCCCTTGACGAGCGTAATAACGGGGTTTTACTGTATTTTTATGAAAATTTTGAAAGATAAAGTTTTGAACTAATATAACTATAATCCAGTCAAATTATGAGATTGGCGTTATTGCACTGTCGATCTTTCCACTCCGCCATATAACAATCGTTTTTACGGTAAACGATAGTAAACGAAACTTCTGATCACCGCCTCTATAGTAATTTCATGTTTTCTAAAATCTATACAGCTACAGAAATGTTTATTCTTTTCCTATCAAGTCATTGTATTCAAGTCCAATGCAGTTTCATGTTCATAAGTACTTATAAAACAAGTGAATCTAATTTTGTGCTAAAGCATAAATTTAAGGGCGACCCATAATAATAATAATAAAAAAAATAACAATTAAAAAACGAAGTACAATAACGTAAAGAAAAATAAAAAAGAAGTTAGAAAAAAATAAAAAAAAAGGTAGAAAAATAAGAAGAAAAAATTCACGCGGACATTGAGAAAAAAAAGATTAAGAGATAAAAAGTAGATACAGTTAAACCCCGATTATCCGAGCCCCGATTATCCGAGTTTCCGCTTTAACCGAGCTATCAAATATTTCTAGGATTTTTTTTTCGCAAATTAATCTTCATTCGTCAAGTCATATGACCCTTTAACTGGAATCGGGGAATGGTTTCGACACAAACAATCCTGGGTTATCCTTAAAAAAATGGCGAAACATTTCTGCAGAAAAAACGCCAAAAAAACGCCAATAACGTAACACAAAAAACAATTAAGGACTTTTTTAAGTAAAAGAACTCTTTCAATATGAATTGCATATGGTGTATCTGTTTAACTTTTGTATTTGTTAAACCTAGACGATTTATTTTAATTACAATTTTCGGTTTAACCGAGTTTTTCGGTTATCCGAGTTCTTGGTCCACATTAACTCGGATAATCGGGACTCCACTGTATACGGATTCGAACTCAAAACCTTCAGTAAATCATTGCAAAACTTTAACCATCAAGCTATAGCTGACAACTGAAATAAGATGGTTGCATTTCTAACGTTTGAGCTAATACTAGAAATCCAATGAAAACAATGCCAATATCTCGAACATGGGGGAGGGGGCTGAAAATACACTATTCCTACGTTGTTTGGGCCTCTGATCACATTGGTGAAATCCGTTTGTCGATCCGAGCTTCCGTTCGGATGTGTGTTGTGAGGGGTGTACAGACAAGGACGGATGGACAGGACAAACGCAATAGCTACCGATATTGGTCGCTATAACAATAGCTTCCAAACGAGTCGCTAACAAAATCAGATTGTAGACTTAATTTGATTAACATAATCATTTCAGCAGTTTGATATATATTACTTCCTATTCAACAAAAATCACAAATTTACAGACCATAGAATACTTTTGATCAGAAGTGCACAAATACTACATAGCAAAAATTTAAAGTTACATTTATACAATTTTTAAGAATAAATAAATTTTTGATGTTACAAGAGTTCATTTCGAATTAGGAATAAACATTGATCAATTCAAATGTACCGTATTTATTAAAAATAAAAAAATAAAAGTGCATAAGAAAAATAAAATAAAAAAATGATATGCTTCTGTTATTAGTTTATGTAGAATTCTAAGGTTTCTTCAGTGCTCAGGGAGAACTTTACATTTTAATTCCAATGTGTTGTTCATTTTTTAAATTTCTTTGAATTGCATTAACTAATTTAACGTTTCTTAACGATATTGAGCAATTAGGCAGAAATTCGGGAAGATTTAATAATTCTTGTGAACTTATTATTCTTTTTCTTGTTTCATAATTTCTACAATGGAATGTTCAAAAGAATAAATTGAATATACAAACTCAAAGACAATTAAGAAAACTCATAGGGATTATTAAATAAAATTCAATTTGAAAAACTCAAACTGAATCGAAAATGGAAATTAGAAAATGTCTTTTATCAAATCACTAAAATATATGAAACTCCCTTAAATTTTTTAGTATCTAGATTTGTTTTTTTTTTGTTTTTTTATCATTATGACTTAAACAAATAGAGAATTATTAATTATTATTTTCGTAGATAATGACAAGGCTACTGATCAGTTCATTATTATTATTATTATTATATTCGTAACTCAAAGAAAGTACTGATATTTTCTTTTATAGCATTTATATCGAAAAGTTATTATTGTGTGGAATTCGCATTAAATATTTTTCTTTGATAATAAACGGATTTATACATAAAAGGGAATAAATGTAGGGGTAATATTGAAAAGAGCAAAGCTAAATCAAGTAGCTACACTTCCAGATAATTCTCTATTTTGTAAAAATACAAACACAGTTAAAAAAACACACTTTAATTAGCCAAGGATCCTTTTTTTTTCAATTGAGTTGCCACGAAGTGACACAACAGATAAAGAAAAGAGGTGATAAAAAAGATTGCAATAAGTTTTTCAAGTTACTTTATTGAGCAAATATATGACGTAAGTGAGATTTATTGGCAATAAAAAGAGCGATCAATGACCCCTAACCTAATCCAATACGGATTTAACCCAGGAATATTTTTTTTTACCTTAATGTCAATGAGAAAGGCACAGAAAAGATTTTTTTTTTCTAAAATAAAATGTAAAATAAATAAAAAACAATTAAAAATATCATAAAATATTTCTTCCTCGCAATTCTGAATTTTTGTTTTAGTCAAATAAATGCATCTAACATTTCATTGTGGCCGGATATTGAAGAAATTACTACTTTCCGATTACTTCATTATCTTGAAACTAAACGTTTCTTAACGTTCCTGTAGTTCAATGAAGTACCGCGGTAGTCATCCGCGATTCTGTAGAATACTTTTGGTTCGTTAGTCAAGTGGTAATGCATTTGACTGCGGGCTCGAAGAGCCTGGTTCACTCTACGGCGGGGGGGGGGGGGTCGAAGATTTCCAACGATGAATTCTTCTTCAGCGGGGTCTGAGACTTCACCCAACCCTCTGTAGAATAGGTACTGCGTTACTTTTGGAGGTCAATCGTAAGGCGGGCTGTTCTTGGGTTGATTACCCGACCTCAATTTTGTCCTGATACCGGAAGTATTACAATAAGCGACTCCAAAGACCAAGTAGATCCATAGTAGGATATTTAACTTTTTTTAACTTAGTGCTTCCATGTTTGGAGCTGATAATTCCAACATCCTCACTATAGGGGTAGCTTGGACAGGATTTTTGGCTATTTGAGACTGTGTAAAAAAACTTTTGCCTGTAGGGTTGGGTCGGGGCAGAGAGAGGTCTTAATAGTCTTCTTCATGATCTCTTGAATCGTAAATGAGTTCAAATAACAGTAAAAAATATATATACAGTATATTATAAACTTATTTTAATTCAGCAAAAATTAAATTCGGAAAGAAGTTTCGAGATTGTTTGAATCCAATAATAGCGTACGTGCAATTAATTGTGACTGAATTAGTTATAAGTATAAGATACATACCAGCCTTGGATGTTGGTGCATTTTTTTATTTTATTTTATTTTGTTTTGTTGTTTTTTCCGTTCCCGTATCTGGTATCTGTCCATGTGAACGGGAGAGGAAGGGGCTCCAACTGGCTGTCATCAATAAAAAACTACTTTAGCTGAAAGAGTTAACTAATTAAAAAGGAATGCTTTGATAAATGACAGACCCTTATAGATAAAGACAATAGGTAGAAGTCCGCTAAAGCACATTGCCATTCTTATTTTGTTAAATATGGCATCTTTAAAACTCCTTATCTTGTGGTGGATAGATAATAAACTGAATGGTATCTCCCTACTGATTTTGGTAAAAAAAAAAAGGCTTTAATGGGGCATGGATTATTACTATCACGGTCATCTCTCATTGCTATAAAAAAAAAAAAAAAAAAAATCCAACTTAGTCCTTCTGGAAAGCTCTAATATCATCTTAAGACGGGATTACGTTCCGATGAAAAGATCGTAATCCATTTGGTCATAATTCGAAAATTGTACAGCTTATAACAAGTCAAATATACAATATACAGTACAATACTAAGTCGTACTTAATGTGAATTAACTTTCATAGGTTATATGTAATAAGTAAAAATACTGCAAATACATAACTGTTATGAAAATACTCTGAGTACAGTACATGTACACTATTTAAATAAGCGTGCTTATTTATATTCTGTCCAAGAACCGTGGCACCTGAACAGCTAAAGGACCTTTGGACAGAGTATAATTACAGTTTATATAGTACAGCAATAATGATAATTAGGGAAAAAATCATACAGTATAATACTTTTTGCAGACTATTAACAGAAAGAGAGACTGAAACAGAACAAATTACAATACATAGTACACGCAGATACTGTATCTATTTATTATAGCTTATTTATTATAGTAAAGTACTGATTGTACAGTATTATAAGTTCTGGACTTTACCGTGATACCACTGACAGCCGACTCACTTTGTTTACGGGGAAACGCTTAGAACTAGAAACCCAGAGATTTCCACCTACGACCGCTGTCGGATGCAACTCGAAAGCGTTTTTGAAACATTTCTGGGACCTTTGTCGTTACTGCGAATGTTGTATCTCAAGGTGTATCAGGATTCATCTGTTTATTTTTAATGTTTTGATGTCTGCAAATTTTTCATTTCTGAAATAGCTGTGGAACTAGGCTTTAAATCCTCAATATCATTCGTATATCCATTTGAACATTTCTATTACTCTCCTGTCACTGTTGACGGTAGTAAAAGTATTCCGGGATATGCTGTCGCTATTTCTAACAACATTTAATGACGTCGAGCATTCCATTATTATTCTATGTTGTTATTCATTACCTAGAAAGATGGAAGTCTATCATCAGTCAGCTTGGGCTATCTGTTGCCGTCCTCAACTAATTTAGGATTTTTACCATTGAAAGACTGAAGAAATTCAAAAGTTGAAATGTCAATTTGGTGTTAATCAAGTACGTAGCAATAGTTGAATTTTGATGGTTAAATTTCACTTCTTTTATTGGAAAATAAGATAATAATAAAAGCCATGTTGTTAGTCTCTCAAAGGTTTGTATCAGGTAACTTAACAGATCTCAGGAGATTTCTACGTTTGATATCGGACTTTGAAAGTCCAGTGGAAGAAGAAACAATTGAAATTTCATGGAACTTCGCACAGTGAAGGTGACCGCTGCGTTGGAGGGGGTGGATTGTGCTGTCTGTTTGTGAGTCCCTCCCTCCGTGTGAGTCGACTGGCCCAGGGAGAAGGAAAAGTTATCGCCGAGAAGTTATCTGGGAATAGCGAGGGTGAGCGAACAATAGAAGGAAGGTCAGGAGACATAAAAGAGCTTCTTTCGCAACCTCCCACCCCCCTTCAGTTGTCTTCAATGAACCTTACCAAAATGATTGCAAACATTAATTAGAAATACAAATTACTAACAGCTTCAATAAAAAACTTTTTTTTAAAGACTTTGAATTAAGTTCATATTTTTTTTTACTCCACAAACTGCAAATAAACAGAAGCGAATTTAGTTATTTTTAATTCTTTTTTCGTTTAAGGATCCAATTTAATTAAATTTGAACTTGCAACAGAACTTGTTCTGTTACAGCAGACGATGTAAAGTCGAACGTCGCTTCTAACTCAGCAAATGAAGCAGACGAGGAATGAACTCTAATCTTGTTCATCCCTCTTTATGGAATAACCTAACTTATGACATACTCTACGACAATTTAAATTTTACTGTTAATTAATTTTTAGTATGATAAGGACAAAGTTCGTACCTTCAACCCTGAAACGTCATTGTTAATTTAAATGTGAAATTGTTTATATGTATTGTGACGATGTGCTTCATGGCGGAATTTTAATTTAGACATTAATTCTGCTCGTTAAAACAAAATAAAAAGAAGTGAAATTTGTTATGTTTTAACAAGTTTCTACGACTTAAGAAATGATGTAAATGAAATGGAAGAATCCTTCTTGTTATTCAACCGATATTCTTATAATTAATGAAATACTGATGTAAGCGTTCGCATTTAAAGAATATTTTTCTAAATGGAATCGTAGCTTCCACTACTTTTTCATGGAAATCCTATAAATTGATGAAAACACAGGAATGATGCAGCTTAACTTTTTAATGTAATCTTAGTCCCAAATCAAAAAGATAGAAGCTTTCTAGATGTTAATAAATATATTTTCACAATAAACACGTCTATATTCTTTGAGACGATTTTTACAGGAGACAAAACAAATGATTCCATAACAATGTCACTGATTTCTTATTCTGTAAGATTAAAAAAGAAAATCCGGAAATTCTAATCAAGTGTGACTCAATAAAACAATATCGATATTTCTTCATTGAAACACAAGTTTGTTTGATGTTAGGTTCCCAAAATTTTATTACAGTTTAATCAACAGGACAATAAAGTTATAAATGACCCCATTCAGATGCTTACCTGAGAAACCTGATGCTGTCTTCAAAGACCGAATTACAAGCTTTTGGTCATAATCATTCAATCTACAATGCAGTACAATAAAGAATAGGTATCATTGAAGCCAGTGTACGATTTGTGATTTTACCAGAGGGGGGAGGGGAATGGCTAATGGCTTCACTATCAAAATTAAAATTCTAAATATGTATACAGGCACACAGAAACTTACATGTTACATAGATAGGTCTAACAGATTATTGAATCATGATTTCTTAAAATATAGTTTTTGGTTTAGTTATTTGTAAAAAATAACATTATTTGGTCCTGGAAGTTCTGAAATCAAAATGTAATAAACTATGAGATTTACATAAATCAGTTGAAGACACGAGATGAATGCTGTTCCGGCTGCTTCAGTGGTTTTCCTGTTGGTTTATCCAGGGCACTATGATGTATTTTGTCGCAAACTTTTCTGCATTGAAGCAATGTACTGGAGGACCATTTATTGAGATAAAAAGCAGATTTGAAAGTGTTGCAATTTGTAACTTGTTCCTTTGATCAGTCAATGTTAGATTAATAGCACTGAACTCCTGATCGGCTGTAGAAATGACTGAATTTATAAGGTCCTGCACAGAGGGAGGAATGAATTTTGGATACCAAAATTTGCCAAAACACTCCACGTATTCTTTGTAGATACCAAAGTCAAATGATGCGCTTACATTGAATTTCACCTTTCTACATAAACGAGATATTGATATATCACCATAAAACAACGTTCACATTCATCTGAGGGCCATGATTTTTAGGGGTTTTGAAATAATTCAACCGATTTAATTTAAGACAACAAAACAAAAAACAGCGAAATTTCTTACCATGCAAATAGAGTTAGGCTTCAAACTTTGCATCTTTAATTTTATTTACCGCAAATAATTCTTTCCCTCCTGATTAGTATAAAAGGTTAATTTTATTTTAGTATATATATAATTGTTTTTAAAATAATGTTTTGTACAGTGGATGGGAAATGTCCTGGCAGGGATGTATCATTCACATCCAGAGGTTGGAATAGTCCAAGCCATTGGGGAGGGGGGGGGGGGCGTAGCTTTGCTACGACTTATCAAAACAGTGATATTTCTTTTATCGATATTTGTTTATTAACTAGAAGTTAATTAACTAGAACTGTTTATGGATATCCTTAACAAACATCCTTAAAATCATCTCTTTTTTAAAATAAATAGCATTAGCTGGTCAGAGAGTCAGGGGATTAGAAATTCTTATTCTAATAAGCGCACTATGCATCAATAAATCTATATTATAACTTAGGAAATATTTAATTAGCCGAATTTCTGTGAAATGTATTGAACTTCAAAAACAACCATCATCTCAAATTATTCGAAGATTCCAGTATGAGACAATTTCAAAGGTAACACCACCAGTATTTGGACAAAAGAAGAATTGACACCTGGTGTTTGAAATTGTGTAAACATTTTTATTGCAAATTATCTTATTCGTTTGGTGACCAAAAGCCGTGAGACAGGTAGGTTGAAGTAATACAATAGAAAACTAATTCTGATCACACACACACAAAAGAATGAATGATAAAGAATGAAATGAATTTAAAAATACTAATAGCAGCACTAAACATCATTAAAAACCCATAATTCAGTGGAACTGGAAATTTTCTTTAAATCCTTTTGACTTACAAGTTAGATTAATTTCCGTCTCAGAGAATATCTTAGCACCGAATTCAGAGTCTGGAGCAATGAGGTTTTTCAGGTTATTTTCATTACGATTCTAATCAACTTAAATATAAAAACATAGAAAAATGATTCCCCTTCCCAAAACGAAAAAAAGAAGACATTTTGCTTGAGAATTATTTCAAATGGAGAGATTCTCATGAGAAAATAGCGAGCAACAGCAGCCAACTGGAAATGATTCAGAAATAAAAAAAACCACGAGCCGAGGATTGGAATCATATAAATTCCATTAAGGCTTAGGAAGAAATAAAAAGTTCCCGTCAATTTTACAAAAGATCATTCTTATGTTTTAGATCGAAGTTTATTCGTTTTCAATGTTACGACAAATAATGGTACCGTACCAAAGTAATAAATATAATATCAGTACAGTTTGTTAAAATACTTAATAACTTAAACTAAAGTGACATGTAAAGGCAGGTGTTTAGAGCTTTTGGAAGCTCATCTGACAGAACTGCGATATCGGAGACATTATATTCAAACTATATAAAAAAAAAAAAAAAAGAAATCTGCTTTAAAAATTACATGCATACGTTTTCTTATTATTTCTTTTAATTTATTTATTTATTTTTTTTCGATTTTTTTACATTTTAAGTGATCTTCCAAAAATAGGAAATTATCCCATTTTCTGCGTCGTTTCATTAGAATCTTATTTTTCTTCTGTCTGCTAAAACTGATAAAAAGAGATCTTTTCAGTGACGGAATGTTTTTTTGTGGAGCCAAATCCCGTGAAAGGAGTTGATTATTTATTCATTCACGAATTCCGTAGCAGGATCAGAGAGCGAAGGGTCACGAGGAACAAGGCCTCCTCCAACCGAAGGGGAAAAGAATTCGACTTCCCCTCCTAATATGTCTTCCTGGGGCAAAAGACAGCAATTACACAAATATCTTGTCTGCAACGGAACAGAATAGAAAATATTACAATTATTACAGACTGACGGGAAGAGATTCTGATAAATATTTTTGCATTTTTGTTTAAAGAATTAAAATTAATATCCTTATTGAAATATCGAATTTAAATAGATTAAAGATGTTGAGTCTAATGAACGTTTGTCGATTTCGTAGAATTCTAGTCTAAAAAATATCATTAATAAAATTTCAGTTCTGGATTTGTGTTTTCATAGTCTTTCTGATTTTATATTAAATAAGTGATTACAGTAAATGAGGTCTTCACATGAAAATTCCTAGGAATCAATTTATCGGAATTCTATTTAAAAAAGTTAATTAGTTTCCCAAAATTAAAAATTATTCTCATATCTTAGTTACAGTATTAGCAAAAGCAACCATTTGCTAACCAACTTTTTCAAGAATTTAAATGTAATAAATCGATTCTTTAATCAAAATTGATTCATCTGGTTAGTGTACATAAATATACATATATATTACAGCTACCATATCTCAATACTTAAATTGTGTGAATGTATTCCAGTGTTACCCTCATACAGGAGAATGGACAAACTGTACGGGAAGTTGCCCCACCCTGTATAATAAGATATATATATATATATATACCTATAGCAAGATCTCCTTTCATAGAACATATGTTATTATTACGACTCATCTCAATTATTAGTCCGTTCGGAGTTATGTACGTCTAGATATGACTTATCTCGTTGACATCTTATTTCCCAGATTTATTAATTAATTATCATTTAATACTTATTTTCGGAAACAATAAATATTATTTTCATTTATTACATGTAAATAATTATTTTTTTACTTGAAATAAATGATAATATTAACAATTAATTACGTATAATACTTATTAACAGCGTGATTGATAGATTGTGGTGAATGTGGGTGGCAGGGAAGTCAACGAGCTACAGCCAAGAACCCCCCGCCTGTAGATGGTTGGCTTCCCTGCCACCCACATTCACCACAATCACTCAAACGTCATATCTAGACTTACATAACTCCGAACGGACTAATAATTGAGACAAGTCCTAATAATAATGAAATGTTCTATTGATAGAGATCTTTCCTTATATATATATATCTTATCGCTGTACAGTGGTGGGGCAGATCTGCCCATTCTCCTTTCATAGATTTTAGTTCGTGAAAAGGCATCTGATTCGTTAATTTGGATCCAAGATGATTAAGAACGATAATATTTACAGTACTTTCTAAACTTCTGTAGCAACTTTCTAATGTTGCATCGTTTATAATTCTTCCATTTTTTTTATTCCATTAAGTCATTATTAGTATCGCTAAATAGCTATTACTAATTGTAGGTATTCGTAATAATACAACAATATCAGACATCATTAGTTTTAGCATTTTTAGGCACCCCCATTTTTGATGGGGACGCCCGTATTTATTTGATTTGATGAATTCTACTTAGAATTCTTGACTAATAAAAGATTTTTTTTGGTTTCTATATCTTAATGTTTCAAAATCTTTAGCAAATTGCAATTAAAATTAGCAATTAAATTCTAAAAGAAATAAGGACTGAGAATTTTCCTTTGGTGAATTTGATCTGAGATCACATCGATATCTTTATAAGAATTCTTCTAATCTCGATTAGTAAACCATGTTTATTAATCTGTTTACAGCATCTGTCACATTTGGAACAGATTAAAAGAAAAAAAAATAAACCCTATTAAAAAATGACCTCCACGGTACACAAAGTCTTTTGCTTTTTTTTTTCCAAAAACAAACAAACTACAAAGATGTTAATATAGTGTTGGTCGTTTTCTCGATGAAATCTCGATTGTCTATCTCCTAATCCTATCAAAATTTATGTATATAAGTCCCTTTTCTTTTACTTGTAACTTAGCTGACGAAGTCCTCTGCAATGCACTGCCGGACGAAACTGTCCTGTTTTCTAATGTATTCTTTTTATAAACTTTTTAATGTATCATTTCTTTCCTAAAGTGTGTGTGTCGTTTTTATTATCCAATACTCTTATTATTTTACAGTGATTTGTAGGATTTTTGAGTTTGCAAACAAAATAAAGAAGAAACGAAAGAAAAAAGGAAACCATGAAGATGAAATAAATAATTTTTTGATTTATACTGATAAAAAATCCACTAAGTCTGTGGCTAAAAATTGAAAATATCTGCTTTGATAAATTAAATAACTTCCTCATTATTAGCTTTATAAAATTATCAAAAGTTATCAGTAACGCAACTAAAATTTAGAAACATTTCCATCTACTTAACATAAGGTAAAGCTAAAACTGAAATAACTTTCCGAGTTAATACTTTCTACTTTTCTACAATTCAAAAGTGAGGTGATTTTTTTTTTTAAATAGGATTTTTTTTTGTTTTTGTTTTTTTAATAACATCCCACAAATGTTATACAATGTAACAGGCTCTGGTTTTCATTTTTAATAATTCACAAAAGCGTAAGCTATCCGTTGTTTGTAATCTGTTTTGTTTCCTATTTTATCCAAAACATAATATGTTTGAGAAAGAAACCTTGTCATTGCGGTTTTGAAACGTTCGTAAACGGTTTTTAGGGTTTTTTATGTATTTTTAACGCCTAATTGGCGTTTTATTTTTATTTTTATTGTGTCGATGTTATTTCGAATCTTGTTCTTACGACACGTTAAGTTTATATTATATATCTTAATGCTGTTGGTAAAAAGTGTGTTGTATTTCCATCATATTGATGAGCAAACGGAAGGGAATATTTGAATGATGAGATACACAAAGACTGATCCAAAATAAACTAATAAGCCTAGACCTTACAATTCCCATTGAAATCTCCATTTTAATTTTTAAAAAATCCTACGTGTGTATATAGTGTTCATCATTAACAAGAGGATTTTTCTATTTTAAAACCATAACTTTCCTGATCTAATAAGAAACTTAAAACATGCAATGACGTAGTTTAAATGAGCACAGGTGAATTTGGACACAATCTAACACCTGTAAAGTGTTTATGTTTTGCAAAGGAATTCGCTAAGTGTTAGATGTAAACAGAATAAAATACAAAAGACATTAATTAACGCTAGAAGGACACAGGGGGATGGAAAATGCTCGAGGCATCAAAAGGAAAATTAGATTTAAACAAAACGCAGTAATGACGTCACAACTAAAGATCATTTTTAATATTTATAACAACTCTTCATGAGAGTAATGAGTTCCTTTTTCTGTCTTAGCCATATTTCTTTCAAATTTTGTCTTTAGTTAAATAAAAATGATTATAAATTCTGTTCTATTTAATGAAGTTATAGAGTTAATTTAAAAGACTTTCATTCATAAATATCGCACCTCAAGAATGTCTAAGAAGAACTAATTCTCTGTTCGCTGAGGAAATACCGACTTTGACTTGTTATAAAACACAAAATGTGCTGTCAAATTGATGTTTTGTAGTTGAAAAATTTTACGAATTTATTTATTTATTTATTTACTTATTTATTTACTTGTTTATTTTCGTAAGAATTTGAACTGTTTAATTGATACTTGATCTTACAAACTAAGCAATTTTGTGTTTCATTGAAAAGTCACGTTTTGAAGATCGTGAATTGTGAAAAGAGGATTGTTTTCGTTCCTTTTATTGTTTTCAGTCGTGAGATAAACTACGAGTATTTATATTCATCATCTTCATAAAACTTAGGCCTATGATTTATAGATAAACCCCTTGAATCAGATTTCATCAAAATTCTTGAATTACTATTTATGAAGGAGGTCTCCATGCATCGTTCATTTCTTATAACAATGATTGTCATTCAATGATCAGTTATCAAACAATGCACGCTTCTTGTGGCTTCATTCTGACTAATAAATTTCTTACACTTTCACAATACATACATTTTCCCGTCGCGGACGTTTCATTGTAAAAATTATTTCTATTTTTAATTCTCAAAGGAAATTGCGCCGGACAGACAGACAGAGAAATAACAAATTTTAGTAATATAGATTGAACAACGCACCAACATTAAATCAATTAATTTTTCTTTTCAAAAAGACATTTGTAAGTGTTTTTTTAAAATTAAAAATATACTTTTAAATATTCTCTCTCCGCTCTTTCCACTTTGATGGCAAACAAACGTATATCCGTACATCCGTTTTTTGCCTATTAATAGTATGATTTTCACAAATCACAACAATTGCGCCAGATAGATAGAGAAACAGACATACAGAGAAATGAAAGATTTTAGTAATGTAGATTACGAAGATATCTATGTATAATCTTGGGTATGAATCACCCTAGAATACTAAAACAATGAAAATCAATTCTTTTTCCAATGAAACTTTATTTGTTTATTTGTTTTTTATCTCTTGATTTGATTTTCTTTTTATTTTAGCTTAGTTTGTGTAAAAAAAAAAATCATTGCTTTTTTTTTTTTTTACATTGAAATTTAAATTCTACATTTTTTTATTCAGGAAAGTATTTATTAATTGTTTTATCTTTTATTCGTCTTTTGGTTGCGTTACATTCAACGCTGTCTATTAGTATTTAATTGAGATTAATAGTTAACTTGTTAGTTTCAAAGTACAGCTAACCGGAATCTAAACCAACCCTGAAAACTAGTTTAGGCCAAACCATTTACTAAAATAAGCAAAAAAAAATTAAGAATGTTTTTTTCAAGGGAAAAAAAAAAACAGAGTTGTTTGTCAGAGGCATTCCCGCCAATTGGTTTCCAGAGCTGTTGCTACGGTAACTTGGGGTCAGTGGGTAACGGCGGTCAGCAAAGGATACGCATGCGTAGAGGATGATGTCATCTTTTTCCCTACGGCGTTCTGCAACAGGTCGAAATTAAAAGTCACTTGAAGATGCGCATCACATTAAGAAGAAAGGAGACGGAGAATGAAACAAAAAAAACCATGAAAAATTACTTTTGAATGTTGTGGGAATCAAATCCACTGATATTGTTAGTAAAATCCACTGATCTAAGTTAGATTTTAAAAGATTTTTGAATAACAAAAAACGAAGATTCAACAATAATCTTGTTCTACATTTTTAATGACATCTCTCTTACAGCTGACATAGAAATAATTGTTTAACTTACAAGTTTTATTTTCATGTTTTTAAGGAATCTGTTTATTCTTTAACTAAGACGAAGCTTTGTCTTTAGTTTTAGTAATTCTATTGTTAATAATCCAAGGATATATAAGAAATTACCTATCGTAAAGTTTGAAACAGTCACATCTGTATTTGGGATATTGACCCAGCGCAAAAACAATTTAACTACATCGTAATAACCATTCTATTTATTGTTATTTCCATTCTATAATTTTACTTATGAATTTCAGAAGATGTAGCTTTTTTTCTGTAGTCTTTGTTGTAAACATCAAAGGTTTGCCACAAGAAAGTAAAAGAATCTAAAACTAAAAAGAAAGTCATTCGTTTGCGCTGTGGATTTCTCAACAGTTGCAAAGTTAACAACAATTTCATTCTATCAGAATTATAAGTATTTTATAAATGACTGAAATATAAGTCTTTACAGTTTATAAATAGCTTCTTTTAAAATCATTCAGATTAATTTTCCATTAAGTAACGACTAAGGCACCCAGGGGACTATATAGGGTTTTAATTCGAGAAGGGAGAGGAGTTAATAGGAGGTGATAAGATCCTCTCAACCGACTATCCAACCAGAAAAAAAAAATGAAAGAAAATTCTAAATATTTCGAGATTTTGGGGGGAGAGTGCCAGAGGTCCTCGGCCCCCCCGTCCCCTAAATACCCTATGTAAGACACGATAAAAACACTTTTCTCTCTTTGTAACCATTGATAACGATATCCCTTCCATGCCTATCCTTCTCTTTCTACTTTAGAACAGTTCTTGATGAACTCCGGAAGAAAAGAAATTAGAAAGATTTCATTTGCAAAAGGTTCAGCAGAAGATCTCCACAGCAAAATTGGAACATCAGCGGAACAAAAAGGTTGAGAAACACTGGTATAGTAGGGAAATACATTTACGACAACCAACAGCAGATAGATCATTACAATTTACCACTTCTAAAGATAGGTATTAGCACTATTATTTGGTCTTACTTCGTATACAAAAGCAGACGCCAGTTTAATACAAAATTAGGAGCGAGAATAAAGCAAAAGAGCTACAAAAAGAAAAAAAAAAAACCGCCTTTACTAAAGCATTCGCTTTTTCGTTCACTCAGAGCAGTTTTCAAATAAGGCTGTTATTTTTATTATTATTTTAATAGTGTCTCAGTTGGCTTCACCTTCGCTTCTTGTTGAATAGTTCTTTTTTCTTTGTAAAGTATCTGAAATATCTTTATTTTGTTCCCAGCATTCCAGAAGCCTCCGTCGCTTCCCCGCGAGCACTGTTACATTTCTTACACAGTTCAAGAAAAATTCTTATACTAAGAAAAGAAATAATACAATCATACTCCGCTGTACGACTTTATTTTAGTTTTTAATTGTATCATGGACGTTAATGAAATCCTATGCCAACTACAAGTTTTTTGCAATATCGGTTGCATCTACATTAGTTTATAATGTTAAATTGAAGGCGTCAAGTGCATTGTATATTTTTAAATTAAAAGAAAAACAAAAGTTCGCTTTTGTTGTTTTAATTTCATTATTCTTTAGCGCAGTGCTTCTCAATGTTTTTTTTTGCTTCACGGTCCACTTATATTTGCAGAAATCCCACGGCACATCAAGCTTTTTCATTGCTTTTATTGTTATAATAGAATCCTTCATAAAAATCTATGATTTACCAATGAATATAACAGCCTTATTTTTACAGAAATATTTTTTAACCTCTTCGAATATGATTTAATATTTTTAATATTAATAATATTAATATTATGATTTAATATTGTTAGAACGAAATGTTCAGAATGAAGTTTATATTTCTTGTTTGTTCAAGTTACTTGACATCTCGATTTAATTCTAAATACGAGTATACATTTAGCTTATTCTAGTGTTATTATTGTAATGTTGATTATAAATGTAACTTACTCTCAGAATTTTCTCGCGACTGAGAAGCTCTGGTTTAGTAAATTCTAGTAAGCAATCTTATATTTGGTTATCAAATTGTGAAACTGTCCAAAATAACCATAACTGCCTTGTTTTGATATTTAGAGAAGGTGAAGGCGTTGTGTAGATGTTTCTACATTAATTAATCAATTAAAGAATTAACAGTTCACCTAATACTGCTATCACTTCCTCCATTCCACGCTCCTTGGTCGCATTGTATAAGTTTAATTATCCTAAAAATTATGTAAATAGGGGATGAGATTATAGAAAAATTATCTACAGAACAAACGATTTCTTATGTCAATTTGTGCAATCGAGAAAGGTGTAGAATACTTTACAAACAAAGCGTAAATTGTTAGAAACGTAATTCGTTGGTCATCGACCTTTGAAGATAGAAATTAATAGTAGCGTCCTTTGGGATGAGCGTTAAGATGAAAACACTCCCAGATCAATCCATCCAAACACGTCTTCAATAGGAATTAGGTCCCTTGCGTTTCCATGGTAACCAATAATGCTTGGAAGTGCCTTCACTTTCTTCTCGTTGCCTTGGTCACGCAGATGACTCATTCAGGAAACCACGTGATTTCGCAAGGAATGCACCAAATATTGTTACTAGGACATATCAACAAATATATAGAACACATATCTTCGCTTTCCTACGAAGAAAATAATTTGGTAACCTTGTTTTTTTTTTAATTCTTTTTACTCTGTAAGTCCTTTTATATTCATAATTTTATCCTCAATGTAAATTTAACAAAATTATTTTTATTATTATTATTTTCAGGCCTAGATCTAAAAAGAGTTTTTTGTTTTTTAATGACTGAATTATTTATAAAGAATTTAGTATTTATAAAATTCAGTAATTGTGTACTTTTTAAATTAGAAATGTAGAGTATGTAAAAAACATAGTATATAAGAAAAGAAAATTAATAACACAAAATAAAATGAAAAACTTTCTATTTGTCTGTGTAATTTTTTTATTTAAAACTTCCGAATTTCTACGTAAAAGTAATAACTTTTAAATTTCAGATTAATTACGAAAGATATTTATTTCCACTATTTATAATATTTTATCTACTTATTTCAAACTATTTATTTTTACTCAGAATAAAATGTAAACGATTAAAATGGAAATGAAAAAGTTTGTTTATATTTTGTGGTTTCCTCCATGGCAACAATCATCTACTGGTTCCCACGCAATTCCCCATAATAAACTTTGGTTTTTGTGTGGGATGGGTGGGGTTTTACAACCCCTAATTCTCTCAATTGAAGGTTAAGGGAAAAGATTCAATTAAGCGAAAAAAAAAAAGAAAAAGAAATAGAAAAGAAAATACTTCAGTAGAGTAAGCTAGTTTCTGTCTGATTTATTATAATTTTTTTTTTGTAATTTAAGCTTAATTTCTTGGTACAAACTTTTATTCCTTTCCTTAAGGATTATCGAGGGGGAAGGGCTTAACCCCCACCCTCTAGAAATCCTCCCTTGTGGTGTCTGACCCATTCTCAAACTTGTTTCCCAGAAACGTCAAGACTGCGTTCCAAGTGGGAGCGGTCTCCTACTTCTCCCTTCCCGTTTCCCGAATGAACTCGTCTGCAAACTGACTGGAGAAGGTGTCACGAATTCACCACCAGAGGGAGAGCGCGTTCTTCGGCGGGACGCACAATCTGAACATAACTCGGGACGCTATCGGCGCCGTCAGACACCCAGACCCTTCGCTGCATTCGGATTTTTTTAAAACAGAAAGGATAAAATACG
Organism: Thereuonema tuberculata; assembly: GCA_023159025.1. Lineage (NCBI taxonomy): Eukaryota > Metazoa > Arthropoda > Chilopoda > Scutigeromorpha > Scutigeridae > Thereuonema > Thereuonema tuberculata. The sequence goes on along the minus strand of JAFIDM010000004.1, from coordinate 13,786,319 downwards.
AAAGACTTTGAGAAGTGGAAACCAACAGGTAAGAATCCAATCTATTCAATACAAAATGATTTTTGTTAATCGTAATTATTGAAGAAGAAATGTTGTAAGGGGTGGGTCGTGGGAAGAAGATTTCCCCTCGTGGGCTGTCTGGAGGACTCAGGTGAAACAGACAAATCTTCTAACCAAAATATCAAATTAATCCCAATATTGTCAATGTGATTATTTCCTTCAATTTAAATTCATTCTTATCCAACAATCAGTCAAGTTAAATCTCTTTTCTATCTCTTTTTATTAATATCATTACATTTAGCATTCTGTTGTGTTATGGGTTTGTTTGTTTATTTTAAATATAATTTTGGGAAAAAAACAAAACAAAACAACTACAGAATCATTATTTGGTCATTTAAACTTCTATAAAATATCAAATAATTAGAAGTAATTATAACTAAATTCGGACTAATTGTTTTCTTGACAATTTTTATATTACTTCAGTGTTACTTTTTTAAACTTCAGCAATTGTTAAAAATAATAATATACTATAAACTTTAAAATAATACCGAAATAAAAAACAAGAAAACCCACGACCTGCTATTGAATATATCGTTAAAGTAATGAGAAATAAAAATATTTTATCACTGTCTTTCAAGTGTTTTAATATTAAAACAAGGTTATTTTTAAATTTGAACCTTTAAAAATTTTTTAAATTTATTGTTAAAGAAAAAAATTGTATTTGTCGAAATTATTTTTACGTTCTTGTGTTTTTTTTAATTGATCTTTGTTTTTAATCTGATTAAATGTTTTAATTTGTTATTACGTCTTTTCTTTCTTTTCTTTTTCCTTCCAATGAATCTGGAATGTTTTTTCCTCTGAGTCAACATTGTTACGTCATTCCATATTTTTGTTTTCGCTGAGTCTATATTAGATCGATCAGTGTTGACTCTAAGTCGTCACTTTAAATGCTAGTATTTAAACTGTTTTCTTAATAATTAAGATTGATAATTAGAAATTCACAATTGATTCTCTTATTTCTTTTTTTGAATAGAATTATTAACTTTAAAATAAGCAGCATTTCTTAATTTTTTCGTTCACTAAAAAACTCGTTTATCCGAAACGATTTTTAGAATATTTTAAAAATTCATAAAAAACATTTTTTTCGTGGCTGTAATCAATATTTAATAGCGTACACAAGCGATTATGTATCTGTAACTCTATTAATAACATTAATGCACAGTAACTAATGTAATTAATATTAATAACATGTACAGTACATGTTTAATGCAGTATATTCCTGATTATTCAAAATTTCGTTTATCCGAAATGGGTGTGGTTCCATCAAATTCGGATAAACGAGTTTTTAGTGTATTAACTTTAAAATTAATTAAACAATTTACAATAAACTTATCATATTTAAATAAGTTTAAAAAAAGTTAAATCGTATACTGTTGTACTCAGTTACAATAATTAACATTTTTTTTAATCATAAAAATACTTAATTTACTATTTCTTAGACAAAATTAAAACTCGAGATAAATTGAGCAACATTAAAGCCATATAATAATGAATGAATATTTAATGTTTCTTAATTATACAACTGATTTATCAGTTTATTATATACACCATTTCTCTTTACATAAGTGGATAGATATTTATAATAAATTTCATAATTTAGTATTTTTTTTATGTAATATATTTAAATGTTTTGTTCGCTTTTGAGGTAAAAGTTTTCGTTAATTTCGGAAAATAGTTACAAAGTGACGAGAAATAATGAATTTCTATTAAATACAAGATAATTAATACAAATTTCGAATCCATAGCTTACTTGTTAACTGATCTTACAGTATCGAAACATGGTTTTTTTCTTGTTCTACGATATTTTCTGGCAAAAATGAATGAATATATTACGAAGTTTTGTTACTGGAAAGGAATTGCACATTTAGTAATATTATCTTTTTGGAACAAGATTTATTAATTTACTGATTTCACAATGTAAATAAAAATAGGCTACGTAGGAAATGGTTTATAAGTTATTAATAATTTCTAGTGATGTAATTTTGTTTGCTGTAACTAACATATCTGTTCTAATGAAGAAAGTCATTTATTTATTAAAAAATATTCGAAATGACAAATATATTTTGTTTTATATTTGTCATTTTAATCCATTAATTCGGCTTAAAAAGCGTAAATTCACTGTCCTAATCCAATCGAAAATTCCGTCTTTTGTGCTCGACTACTGTTAGAAGTTGGTTGTCGAGGAAATATCACCTGATTCCGTGATAAGAGGTTATAAGCTTTTCGATCTAAAAATACTCTGATTTGATCTTAATGTATGGTAGCACCTTGAAGGTGTGTACGTGGGTGGGGTTTTGAAAATCAAAGCAGGTGATGAAGACCATTCAATGGGGTCAAGTTTTCCACGCCAAGGTTTTGGGAAAAGGATAGGGAGGGATTGTAGGTTGGACGCGTCAAGCACGTGCTATTATAAAAGAGGGGGAAAGTGAAATGGACCCACCCTGGGTTACAGGTGGAAATAATAATAAGAGGTTTGTCCATGAGGGTCTGATTACCTTGGGATCTATTTCAATGAAAACACCTTCACTACTCTAAACATTGGTTTTGTATGTTGATGGACTGGTTCTAGTTTCATAAAAATAGTTCAGTAGCTGTTTCAAGGCTTCCATTTTTATCCATCTATTGTTTCAAAACAAGCTCTTTAAGAATGTATTGAAATGAAAGAAGTAAACTTCATAGGATTTCAATTAACTTTCTTTACATTCTTTTTAGAAAGAAAACTTGTTTATTTAAATTACAAATTATATTTTTAATATTATTAGAAATGAGTTGTAGCTGTAAAATTTAGTAAGTAATGTAAAATATTCGATGAAAATGTTATTTTGACTTATGATTGATAAAAAGTTAGAAAATAAACAGAAATACATATAAAATAATAATGAAATTAACAATAAATATAATATGTTTAAAAGTTTTATTCAAATTTCGCGAATTTATCAACTTTATTCTTATTTTTAACTCGCGTTTTCTTAAATGATTGCTTTGTTTTTTTTAATTATTAATATTATTAATTATTTTTTTAATTATTGTTAATATCATTCATTTAGAAAATTATATGATTAGGGGAAAATTGATTTCAAATAATCAAAAAGAGAAATTTTTGTAAGCCTGAAATTACAATTAAAAATAATTTGAGCTAATTTAATTTTCCAGTGAAAGGTAATTTTCCATATTTTTCCTTTTATTTTTAAATTTAATATGTTATAATCTTGTTCTTCTTTTTACTTTAAATTTATAATTTTGTTACTGTTTAATCAATATCATGAAAGTAGCATTACCTTTTACGGAGTCACTGGATTATGTTTCAAAATTACAGAAATTAAAAACCGGATCTTGGTCATAATTGTGAATATTATCTAATACACTTTTATCAACGCTTTTACTTCTCCTTATATCAATCAGCAAATCAAAGCAATTTCTTATTAAGTAAATTTAAAAAAAAGAAAGAAAGTCTTTTCAGAATTCTTGATTTCAAAGTTATTTAATACACAAAAGTAAGTGAAGGAAAATTTGGCTGGAATTTGAAATTGATAATTTATTAGGAAAACCTGGCACGACAACAAATCTTGTTAAAGAGGAAACAGCACGTGAGTCATGTCCATCGAAACACAGGTGTGACTCAGGGAGTCACTGTTCGTCCATTTAGCTTTTCCTATTTCCTTTTTGACATTGCTGTATCCCTTTGGACTCAGTTTAATGGACTGAATTGAACCAAAGAATGCAGCTGACGAAGTGATAATGTTCAAGTTCACCTCCAACTATTAATAATAATAATACGATTTCCAAGTTAGAAAAAGAAAAACAAGAAATTCACTCGGTTGGTCTGAATTTTAAAGAAAAAAAAAAATATTGACCAATAAAAAGAAAAATCGTTTCTTTATTATCACGAATTAGGGAAGGAATGAAGAAAAGCAAGATTTTAGTTAAATCATCTGACAGGAAATGGAAGAATTACATATGTATTACTCATACAATTCTATTTTGATTAAAATGATTTTTTTTAAGAATATTTTAGAAGTAGATCGTGTTAATTTAGATAACAAATTTTAACAATGCATTTATATCTTAATTTATTTATTCTGTATATATTAAAATTTGAAATTTATTGTACAGTAGTTTCCTTCCGATAACTTAATCAGTAATGATTGCTCATTTTACAGTTTAATGTGTTGGGATCACTTTGATACCTTTCTATAAATCAGCAGAACATTGAATCACTTAAAAGAAAGAAAAAAGTTTGTAGCAGCATCGTTTGACTTTCTCGTTATAATTGTCATGGGAACTTCAATATACAACACTTCCTGTCGAACGATCTTAATAAAAAAAAAAAACCTGTACTCGAAATTCTGCATTAAAGACACTGAAAAAACAAAGTCATTAATGTCAATACAACCTTCTGTAATTTTCCTGTGTTATTATTTTATTGTTCCTTTTCTTACAATATACATATTACCTTGTTTCCATATTGTAAGCTGTGTTATTAACGATAGAGCATTGATGCCTTAGAATTTCCGTCCCTTTAATAGATACTCAATTGGTTGTTAACCCAATTACTCTATTCTGTTTCCTTGAAGTGGAAATTAAATCGAATTGGGTCGCATTTCTCCTTTCAGTCAAAGAAATGTCCAATAGATCTAAAGGAAGACCCATTATTTCTTTATGAAAGAAGGCTTTATTAAGAGGTCAGAGCCATTACGGTCTCAGGTCATCAGTTGAAGGTACTCAAGAATTACCAAGTGATGAGTTACATCACACGCGGTCATTGGTGTACATTTACATAAAAAGTAGGCGCGTAAAACGTAGTAAGTCAAACTTGTTGCATTTTTTTTTTTTTGCATCTACAAAAAGAAGTAATAAAATGAAATAATAAAAATTCCAAATGTAGCTTGAGAAATATCTTATCCAGAATATCTAAATTTGTAGTAGGAGCTGGATTCGATTGTGGCGGTGGTGGGATATTTTTCTCTTGCAGATACATTCTAGGCGTTCCTCTGTCTAATGAGAGTGTCTTTATGGCTCATCGACCATCAGATTTCCTGTTTGACTTATCGCAGGAGCCTTTACCATATTTTTATTTGATAAAATATGTGAAATTTCATTTCTTTTGACTTTAGTCTAAATCTACCCAAACTGCTTACTTTATCACAGTCGGTAAAACAGTGAAAACTGTTGGGATCTTTTCCGGATTACGTTGGAAATCTTTCCATGTCAGTTTCTGCTTCCAGGCTGTCCTCTGGATCTTCCAAACATAACGTGACCAATAGAGACTTGTATGGTGCCAGGCGTTGTGGTTTGATCGAGTTTTCACTCTATCTGTGGTTTCTAATTTATTTCGTCTCTACTACTAAAGAAAATAAAAAATCACTCATGTGGTTTACCAGAGCTTAAACAATAGACTTTGTGAGATTTCTTTTGTCTACTACCAGCAAATATATCGTTTAAGTTCTTTTGAGTTTTAAGTCATCAAATATATTTTATATATTATAATAAAATAAATCTAACGTGCGGAAATTTACTTATTAAGGAATGAAGAGAAGACAAGCATATATTAAACAGTACATACACTTCGCTTTCAGTAATATCTTATTACCCTTTTCAAGTGTAGAATAACATCTCCAGATAATAGATAACTTCAAAAAATAAAAATATAATGATATATGTTTTATATCGATCTATGGCGGTTTCGAATTAAGAGAGATAAAACCACTGTCATTACGATAATAGGTCTCTTTTTTTTTTTCCTCTTAGTTTAACTTTGAGATTTTTTTTTTTGCAAGAAAAAATAAATACTATTGTTAAAGAAAAAAAAGTGCAGCATCTTCCAATCTGTAGCTAAATTTGAATTCAAAGTGAAAAACCTATACAATGGCTCTATAAAGAAATGACATATTTAAGAAGAAAAAGTATTCCGATCTTAAGTGAAACTAAAGCCAGTACTATTAATTGTTTTATTTAATTAAAAATGGATACAATTGAAAAACTTCAATTATACGTGAAGATATAAGGTTGCAAGAATTTTTAGAATGATTATTCCGGATAGCAACATCTACCCACCTCAATGGGATTGTAAAAGTTTGGGTTATTAAAAAAAATCGGAATTAGATTTCAGTTTCCGTTAGATATTCTGTGATCCTTGACCAGTGGAAGTGTATTTTCAAATGCTTTGTATTTTAGAAAGGAACAACAATGAAACATGGATGTCAAGTGTATGATAGCAGAACTGACAGGAAACAGAAGCGTTTATCTTTAGCTGATTGTTTCATTTGAAACGTAATGATAACATTATAAGATCTTGTAGAATGTTCTCTTGAAATACTAAAGCTGATTGAACGAAATCCCAATATCCACATTGGATAGAGAAGATACCACATTACTGCAGAGCAAGAATCATGAGGTTCCGATGGAGAAATATTAGAAAATAAAACAGCGAGGGTTTTGTGTAAATCAGAATCCCTTTTTTAGTACTAGGGCTCCGTCCCTGGTCGCTTTGTGATTCAACCCTTCATTCACTGTTTATAAACGCTTAATTAATGTTGAAAGAGTAGATTCTTATTGAATTGGCGTGACAAAAATACAGAATATATCGTTTTACTATTTAAGACTACATTGTATAGTGACACAACAGTCCTCAGAATCAAAAAATAATGAAGAAAAAATTAAATTTGGTTTTGAATATATTAATGTCTAGAGGGCATTGTTCAATGATATTTCAACATTAAACTCAATTTTGCTGTTAGAAAAATATTGTTTTTGTGTTTTTAAATTCCATTTCTATTAACTAAGGTTAGAAGATCCTTTTAACGTATGCGGATTGAAAATTTTTATGAACATAATTGATTATTTAAAAATAGTGAGCGCACATGTTAATAACGATTATTATTTACAAGTTAAAAACCATGAATAATTAAAATACTTAACAAACAGGACAGTTAAGTATTTTTATTATTCATGGTTTTTTAACTTGTACATATTATTTGTTTTTAACATGTGTGCTCACTATTTTTAAACAATTAATTATGTCCATATTAACTGAGGTGTTGTAGCGCGAATATAGAGTTAGAATACATTAATAATAATTACTTCTTATTCTTTTGACGAATGATTTTATATCTTAATCCGTTCGTTAAAATTAGCTTTAAAACATTTCCTCACGTAGAAGAGTGTATTGTAAATGTATTGATTGGCATTAATAAGTCATCCATTGGACAAACTTAGTGAAGTGAGGCCATCATTAGAGCTTTTCCCTACAAACCACCTTTAATGAGAATCGTGGAATTTCAGGAACGAGTGATTCAGAAAATGAGAATCTAATTGCTAAAATTCTTGATATTTTTTTAGTGAGTGCATGACTGGACTGAGAGCAGTGGGGCTTATTATGTCTCTTTCCATCAATGTAATGAACAGTAATTACCCTTCAGCGTTTCTATTTTATTAACTAATAACGAGAACACACTTTTTTTTTCTGATTAAGTCTCGAACTAATGGAAATGACAATCTAATGGTTTAATGGCTTTAAGCTGAACCTCATCTGATTAATTTTCGTAGTGGATTTCTCTTCATTTAGGTGTAACCATTGATTATTCGGTTGTTTCTCAATATTTAGTGAACTATTACTAATTTTAACTTGTATTTATTCATGTTTAACAAAGACTTTACTTATACCTATAATATTATTTTCTTATTGTTTGTTTATGCTTTTAGTTTGGAGTTTAACGTTATGAAATGAGTAAAACATTGTTACACACATGTAGGAAACAATAATGTATATTAAAAAATGTAAAAAGAAGAATACATTACATAATTGGGCTTGAGGGCCGGATGTTTCGACATCCTAAGCTGCTATTGTAATTTTGTAGAGAAACAGGTAGAGTAATGCTTTTAGCTACACTCAGTATCTAGCCAGGGTTGGATCTGCACTGGTAGCTGTAAATTTTCGTGCTGTTTGTTTTGTCCCTTGCTGCGAGCGAGACGCATATCCACAGCTTGTCTAAGCCGTTTAATGAGCTGTCCAAGTTGTTTGCTATTGTACAAACGTGACTGACGAGTCGCAATAACGACGAAACAGCTGTCCCAGATTCCTATTGATATCTACGCATGAATTGTTAAATGGGCATTTTCTCCCTGTTTATTCAACAGCAAATTCTATTTTCTTGGAATATCATATTAAAAATATAGCAATTGTTGTGCTTTTGGCAAAATCAGTGTAACTTTAAAAATATAATTCCTATCTTAAGAGAAAACTCTTTCAACCTTGCATCAAGACATGGAAAACGAAAACGAGACATTGATTCTCAGAAACTATTATGTAAATATTAGCTACAATGTCAAATTGGGGTCTTAAAAAACATAACAAACCAATCTGTCAGATCGAATGAACTCTTCCATTTTATCCAATGTTTGAGGGTTACACTTTTCCTAACACTATTACCCTAATCATCACCATTCAATTTCTTCATGAAACACTCCTTTATAAGTCCTAATTTCATTCCTTGGAACTTCATCAGAGATCTTCTTACGACGACATCATCTTCTTTCATCTGTTTTCTTCAACTATTACATAAATTATAAATACGAGAAATTTACTTTTTACAAACACTATTCCTTATTAACAATGAAATTTTGAAATTCTTTATTTAATGAAAGTGAAATTCTTGTTAATTTCATTCAAAATCCTTTGATCACTAAGGCCGCTTGCACATTATACGATTTCACCCGTACGGGAAAAACCCGCACGGTTTTAAATCGTGGTCTTTTAAATCGTGGTCCCTTGCACATTAACACGATTTCCACACGATTTCGCCCGTGCGGCTTCACAATATACCGTTCAAAAAGATTAGTTATTATTGCTGTTTTCATTAATATGCCATTCAAGCGTAATAATACATTTGTAAGCTTTTATTGCTGTCTTTCTATAAAAAATTGAAACATCCAAATTTGTTCAGGATTTTTTTTTACTGAAGTACAAACGAATTTAAAATTTAATTCAATGAATAATTTCCCTCAAACTTTTACTCAAATTTTTTTAAATTTTTTTTTTAATTTTAAGTTTTATAAATTTTTTTTTTCTGTATTTCTTATTTTCTGAATTTTAAACATCCAAATTTGTTCAGGATATTTTTTTTACTGAAGTACACTACAAAAACAAACATGAAAGTTAAAATAATGTACAAAATATTTACGAGGAATAATTAATAAACTCAAAAATTCTAAAATTTTGGATTGAAATTAGGTAGTAAGGATATAGTGTAGTAGGAGGTAAAATAATAAAGCGCTATTAACAATCAGCAATTTCAGTGTTTTGGGTTTTATTTTTTTTTATTAAGTAAGTAAGTTAAAAGCAACCAAATACACAACCTGAAACAAAGCGTCTACGCCCCCTGGCTATACCAAATAACGCCCCCAGGCTACTCCCGTACGATTAAAATCGTGGCTGCAGTGGCACTGGACGGCTGCAACACGACTAAAAATCGTGCCCGTGTTGAAATCGTGCAATGTGAAAGGGCTAGTACTCGTCTATAGTCGACTAAAAGAATTTGCCCGTACGAGTTTTTCCCGTACGAGTAAAATCGTATAATGTGCAAGCGGCCCAACCAATTACTAATATACCATTTAAGTAACACCAATAGAATGAATTATTTTATTAATAAATTAAGTTGACAGTTTTTAATAATAAGTCTGTGGGGGAAATTGTTGGACCTAGGAAATATTTATTTGAGACAGTGGTTGTTGGAGATTTGGTATTTCTTTTTAAATATTAAGAAAAATACTTGCTAAATTAGGAAACTTCTAACTTGTAAGCTGACAAATACTTTTGTTGTTACCCTTTAGATGAAGTATGCTATTGGAAATAATTAGGCCTGATGATCTGGAACATTCTGAAGGAAGAACTCACATTTTTTGATAATCAATAAACCGTAGTTTATAATTTGTGAATCATGGATAAGAATAGATTTCAACAGAACTAATCTTGTTGTAATCCTGAGTAATCTAACTAATTCTTTGGTAAATACCAAAGATTAATCCAGAAGAATAATCCTCCTCTTGTCTATCAGTGGTCTAATCTGAAATAATCCAGATGGGGACGTCAGGAACCCTTTAGGGGAATTTGTTTATATCGTTTCGCTCAAACCGGTATCTTTTTCACCCACGCCTCCAACATATGGAGGGAGAAACCCTTATCCCCCTCTGTCTGACCAAATCTTCCCAGGCCAAGCATTTCCTGTTCCATTCCATCTGATGGAATCGTTAATTGCTGTTTCAAGTGTTCCATTCCATTAGGAATTAAAAAAAACAAAAACAGGATGGGGTTGGGGATTTTTAGTAAGGGATACAATGATAATCCTTAAAAATATTACAGGAATAATTAGGGGAATCAAGAGTTATATAGTCTTTGTTTTCTTTCACTTTCTAGAATTAACAACCGCTACCACGTTATTCAACTTGAAAAAGCTGTCATTACTGATAAGAAATGTCTCCTGCTCAGATGGTTTAATTACTATAGAAACCAAAAATTGTAAATAAATTCAGAAAAGAGCCTTGCACAAAACTAATATATCAAAGCAGAATACCACTGGTGTATATATATATATATATATTTAATAGAAAGCAAGTTTAACGTCCGTAATCATTCATAAATGGAGAGAAATCGCCAACCGGACAATAAATATGCCTTCGCCCATAGAGCCAACATCAACGAGAATTCTGTACAATTGTTTCATCCTTATTGGGGAATCATCAGCAGAATCTACTCGTTGATGTTTGGCTCGCCGCGCGAAAGCTCTACCCAAAAGCAAATGCGATCCCGCGAATGGCCCGCCGGGATAAACAACAATAAAATAAAAAATGATCCTGAAAGATCCACAATATTAA
>JAFIDM010000004.1:13757457-13774990 GCA_023159025.1 Thereuonema tuberculata | reverse complement strand
CTCGTTGATGTTGGCTCTATGGGCGAAGGCATATTTATTGTCCGGTTGGCGATTTCTCTCCATTTATATATATTTAATTTCTAATATTTTCAAGAAATGGCAGATGCTGTTTTAATTTTACATTGAGTTTTCCATTTTCTTTTTTGGTTTTTACCTAATTTAAACTAAATAGCTCATTTTCTAATTTTGTTGCTGAGTTGTTTTTAATAATCCATTTTAAATTAACGGCTGATCTGTACGAAATGGAATGTGACCTTAAAGACTAATAAACTGGTGATTTATTATCTCTGAATAAAGTCTATTTATTCAAAACTCAGCGATTAATAATCGTTGGAAAACCTTGAACCTTCCATTGCACGTCATCGTTGGCTGAAATAAACGTGTGAAAGGAATTAGTTTCACTAATCTACCACAGATAAACAGCGCCACCTATGTTTCAATTACGAAATTAGCAATCAGTGAATTTTCTTTAGCTTTAATAACGAAAGGTATCTTTCCTTTCGATATTTAAACTTCACAATTTAATCACAATCCCAAAAAAAGTAGAAAATGAACAAGATTAGTTTTTTCTAATAAACGAAGATCACTTTTTTATTTAGCAAAATAATTGATCAGTCTCGTGAATTCTTGTAAGATTTCTTTTTTAAGGGGAAAAAAAAAATCATTGCGTTTCGTAAGTAACTACTTACGAAAGAAGTTAAGCAGGGGTTATTTGTGGAGTCAAGAAAGTTAATGAGATTACATGGAATTTTCCCACAGGATGACAAAGATGATAATTATCAGGCTTTTCCCCTTTCAGATCTGAAATGATCTTTTAGATGCTATCTTCAGTTAATTTCTATTGTAAAGTAAATAAAGAATAAACAAAATCAGTTCCTAATCATTCATTCAAAATATTTAGAACTTTCTTTAGAGCAACTTCAATCCCAGAGATTGATTATCAAAATTCTAAAAAAGAAGTTCAAGAAGTGAAGTGAAATTTTTCATTTGTCTTCATCTATGTAATCAAAAAACAATTGTACGGAATTCTCACAGTCACTTAAATACATAACATTTTCTTGCATCTACATTTTAAACAATATTAAAGTATATAAAAAAATAATATTACTTAGTATACATTTTTCCACTACAGGATTGTTGTAAGTGCATTCAACTTTATTTAGTTTGTTTTAATTTAAATCGCCATTTTTGAAGTGGACTCAAGGGATACAAGATTTCTGAGAGAAATCAAGAGTATTTGCATTGAAATCTGATATTCAAAATATAAGTTACCAAAGAAAAAACATAAATAAGGTATTTTTTTTAACAAATTGATAAATGGAAACTAAATTGAGTATAATTAATTGAAATTGGTTAAGATAAATAGATCTTTGTGAGTTTACGTATATTTATTTCAATAAAATGCCTTATGTTGACATGACTACAATCGTTGCTCCTTCCCACAAATAAACAACTTTGATTTCTTCACATGTAAATATTGCAATGGTCTGTTACTTATTTGTAACTTTATTCTTTACTACTTGCTAAAATATGTAGAGAAAAAAATGAAACCTTAAAAATTTCACTTAAGCTTCGAGCCATTTTCATTTATTTATAAGTAAGAAATCTATATTTCAGATTTTGTTTATTTGAAGAGTGATTTCTTATTGATACAATCGTTGTTGTTATCAGGGAAGCAGAACTTCACGTTGTAAGAAAGAAGGAAGGGCTGGGCAACAGCCGACCATTGTACCCCAAGACAAAGGCACGTCTTCACCGGCACTTTTTACCCTGTGGTAAACAACAAAGGCAATGAATGGGTGTCATCGATTGCGGCAGGGGAGGCAAATCGCCCATGAAAATTACATTGACAACGAATAAAAGACCATCTTTATTCATTTAGTCGGAAGCAGAAGTGAACTAAATGACCCAAGGCAATGGCTTGGCTGAGGAAACTCGGTTGAAACAAAAAAAAATAATCTTTTTTGTTGTTGAGACTACGTTTTTGTTTGGTAGTCTCATTAAGATCTATAATAAATTTGGAGAATTGCAACAAGACGTAATAGTATGCATGACCTCAAATACTTTGAAAATCTTAGATTTCTCGACTTGGTTTTAAATTTAAAACGTTCACTGACCAGATTTCATCAATATTCATTATTCTTTCGTGATATTTCCGACTCAGCTGATGAATCATTCATTCAATAGCGCTTGATTCTTTGATCAAATTGGTTATTAAAATGCCAATATGTATAAAATGTCATGTTTATAACTGGGAGTATTCAACTTTTCACTTAATAAGGAGTCCATAATTCATATAATCTAACAAATACAGCGAGCGACGGAATATCTTTTGATCTTTTGAGAGCTTATTTGCATTTGTACACTGTCATTTATTATCAGTCTTGTATGAAATTGTACAATTGATGATTAACTAGAATAAGAATAAAAAATTTGCTTTGAATCAAAGCAAATTCAGTTACGAAATTGCAAATACACCTAACCGCCAAAGAACACGATTAATTGGTTCCGTGTTTTTTGAAACCGTGTTGTTCGAGACTACAAAAAACGGGATTCCGTTTCAAGTCTGAAAATAAAAATAATCAAAATAATGAAAAAAACTAGATACAATTGGTTAAAAATCTTTAAAATCAATAAATTGAATAATAATTTTGGTTTAAGATTGGAAAACTATGTAAAATATAAATTATTCAGTCAAATTAATTGGAAAAATATAATTCTAACACACTAAAAGTATTAAAAAGGTTAAAACTTCATTAATCGCTGATGTAATTGATGAGAATATTACTATACATTTTTAACTACTGTAATTTTATATCAAATAATATATGTATTTTAATCTTTTTCAAAAGAATTACTCAAAAATCGTGTAGTTTGAAACCGTGTAATTCGGGGAATGTATCCGTGTTCTCCGAAACTCGTGTTCTTCAAGTACTCGTGTTGTTCGGGAGTTACGTGTATCTAATTTTATTTCCTTGTAGCTGAAAACTCGATTGGGCCTCAATGTTAATCTCTTAAAAAAAAAAAGAAAAACCCAGAGCATGAAAAAACAAACAATGTTTTTTTCCTATCAGAGAGATAAAAATCTAGTTATGTTTCGTTCAATAATTGCCTTTTTAAGATGAACTCCTCCCACACATCAAAGTTACATCATCAATATCATTCAAGCTATTGCGAAAATCACGAGAATCCCTAAAATCGGAGGAAAGTTTTCCTGGCGAATGAAAACGAATCTGTTGATGGATAGAATCACGCGATCTTCTATGAGCAGCTAATGTTGGTTGTCTAAATGTCTGCTCGTCCGTCGCCTCCTTGTACAGATCCGGTTGTGCATCTGTCCGCCCCCACAAATCAAGTGGATAAGTACTCCTGCCCTCACTCCAAATGTAAACGTGATGTTCTCTGGTTTCTATTCTCATTTGACGCCCCCGATTCGGTACAATTGGACTGAAATGGAAATTATGTAAAATAGGAAATGAGAAGTAAATTTTAAAAGTTTATTAAATGTTTATTTTTAAAAAAACATCTCGATAAAGAAATTTAACCCCTTTAGCTTCACTGATCCCCGGTTAGAGAGATGTTCTTTTTTTCAGTTAAATGTGAGATACAATATTTGTTTGCACAAACATAGTTTTCGCTGATATTGTCGACTGTTTCAAGTGTCTGTACATCACTTGAAACAACTGGATAACTTACATTCACATGTTTGGTAAATTCTTGTTTCCGTTGGGCTAAATATTTCCAAACGTATTGTTAGAAGGAATTCTTATAATATTGTTGCGAGAAAACAAATTACAGTCCATTTTCAATTTCTGTAGATTATTCTTAGCAATATTCAACTGCTTTCTGTGTATTCTGTTGTCATAACAATGAAAGTGATGCATTAATTGTTCATTTTCATTAATCTACTATAAAGAAATACCATTAATAGTATTGTAATTAATAGTATTCTTAGAAATAGAACATTATTTGTAAGCTTTTTTCTTTAATCTAATCATAATAATTTCTAAACATTTTAAAATAAAATATTAACTACTTATAATCTAGCATTTTATAACATTGGCTGTAAAAAAAAATCATGATAAAAATTGAATTAAAAATTTCTTCAAATTCAACAAATTTTCCCCAAAATTGATTTTCTATGAAATTCCGTTTCCCTGAAGTGCAGGAATTTAGACATTTTTTATTGTAGCGAATTTGATAAATTGTAATTGTTAAGTTAAATAGTTAATATTCTAATTTTGAAATGAATGGGTCTCGGATATTTCTACTAACGATGAAGCGATGCTAAATTCGGTTGTAACAAGAGATGAATGACAGTGAATCATAGTAATGTGGGGGTGAATGAGGGTTTATTTTTTCCTCCATTTGTCTGTCCGTATTTTCTTTCTTTCTTTGGCGCCCAGGCGTCTCCCAATGTGACTCATATTCCCTTTTCCCTTCGATTTCTGATTCACTTGTTGATTATGGATCTGTCTGAGTTTATTCACCTTTGCCAGGGAGGGGGATATTTACCCCTCTCTCTGTCTACCCAACCCTTTCTATAAAAACCCATCAGTTACAACATATACGAAAAAGATGAACCCTTTCAGACAGAGATGAAACGTTTTGATTTAAATTCAAGAAAGACAATCATCAGTTATTTCGGATACTTAACTATTCTGGATCTTATTTTAGAATGTGAGTCATCCTTCTTTTGTTAAATTATCTTAAGATTAATTTACAAATACTGATTCATTAAAGAAATGCATCAAAACAAATTATACAAGGTAATTAATGCTTTTAGACAGTGTCAAAAGCAAAGCGGTCCCATAATATGCACAATTATATAAACAAAATAATTAAAAGCAAGAGCATATAAATGCAAGACCGTTGCTTTATGTTTAAAGGCAAGCTGTAAACTAGGGGTCGCTAATACAATGCTTAGTGCATCATTTGGATATGTTAAGAATTTATGAAACAATACGTATGTAAATATTAACAATGATGGGGCCGCTTTGCTTTTGACACTTTCTAAACGCATTAATTTGATTGTTTTAAATTCGATTTCTACGTATTGGGACAAATTGCATAGCTATGTAGTAGTTTCTACATCTGATGATGACTTTGAAAAAAATCTTATATTTTTCCCATTTCGTTCCTCAAAATTTTTAAATTCCTAAACTTAATTTATTTTATTTAAACCATAAACATTCCTTAAAAGGCGGTTCGGAGAAAATCTGTGGGAAGGAATTTGGTTTTTATGAGATTGAAGTTAAGAATAAAATCTGGATTCAGGTAATCAAATTCCACTTTATTCAGGATTTTTTTTTATAATGGAAAAATATTTTAATATCCATAGATACTTAATTTTTTATATTAATAAACTACTCAGTGGTGTATTTGAATGATTGAATTTATCCATCCATCCACTGGAATTAGTTTCGAAGAGACGAAATAGTTTTAAAAATAACTGAAAACAAAAAAGCCGTTATGCAAATGAGTCGAGTTCGGTTTTGAAATTGGAGTGCGCGGAGTGATACAAGGCTGCCCCTGGGTGGAGTTAGGGAAGATCGCGTGTCTCATGCTGAGCCTTCACGTGGAGTTTTATTATTGAAAAAATAAATAAAAGAAAATAGAAAAGTTGGTTTGACAAAAGTAACACTACCCTTTTCGCTAAATAATCTGATTTAATTATTGGAATTTGAAGGATCCTGTCGATTCTTAAACAACTTTTTTAAGAATTTGCCGCCTGTTTTAAGAGCGATTTTATTTAAGAAAGAGTTTTAAATTAAAAACAAAACATTAAATAAAACAGACAAGAGATACGAGTATAGAGATATATTTTTTTGTAAAGTAGACAGAAAAGATATTCTAGACTGCATTATCCATTTTCGTTTGTAGTGTATTGTATTGTAAACAATATTGTGAAAGTAATTTGAAATTTTTCTTCAAATATCACCAAATCCAATTGTACTTGATATTTCATAAAAGGTTTCATAACAACAATCAGCGAAATTTTCTGAACTCCTTCTAAAAAAAATATTGTTATAATAAAATGGGTTTTAGAAACCTGGAGAAAATGTCTTCGAGGTTTACATGGGATTTAATTTGGAATCAATGAAAAGATGACTGGTGCCAAGGAGGAAAGTTCGCAGCGTTCATATGAGTTCAAACAGATTGAATTTCGACAGGAAAGTAAAGAAATAGGCTAAATTTTGTTATCAATTTTTAACTGTTCATCTTCCTTGTATGATTAAGAATTCAGGAACTGCTTATCCCACGAAGATAAAATTTTCATAGATGTAGGCTATGAGAGAGTAAGCAATCAATTCATTTTGCTACATTGATCGAAACGCTTTGGAGAAAGAAAAAAAAAATCTATTACAATCGAAAATAATTATTAGTATTTGTAAGTGACAGCTGTTTCATCTGCTTGGCGATCATCAGTAAACAGAGAGAGTTTTTTAATTGGTTTTAATCGATAATACTATGTGGAAAGGTAAAGAAGACTTGGTAAACTTGCGACAAAATAATAAATATAGCAAAGTCCAGAAGATACGAACGAAATAAAGTATTTTGCCATTAACGTCGTATTTTGTATCAATGAGTAACCTGCGAATAAATTAGTTGCTTATCTTTTGACATTTTCTTTTCTAAATTGCTGAACTTTCTTCAATTCCTTCTTTTTAATCCATGTTAACACAGCCTCAGGCAAGAGATGCCTTTGCCCTTGATGGCCTCCATGACTGTGTCTTCAGGTGACATTTTACTGCTCACATAGAATGATGACGTCATTGTAGCTTAGTAAGCCTTAAAGATAAACATTCGAGAACAAACCAAGCATGCTTTTTTTTTTCTTTTCTTCGTTGTTCTTCACTGAGAGATTTTGAAGATGTCTGAGAACGTCGATTGAGAGCGAAAGTGTTCACAAGCGCCTACGGGGAGGCTGCAGGGGTCAGTCAAGGTGTGGCAGAAAGACCTGGGACTCCAATTCGATACCAATTGCCTTGATTCAACGACCTATATTCGACCAACCAAAGAAGAAAAGCGGTTACATAAAAATATTAAAAAAAAAAAAAAAAAAGGTTATTTCTGAAAGAAGTTCTCATCTTTAGCCTCGATATGATCGGCAGAAAAAAACACCACAGTCAAATTGAAAAATAAGCGTGTCGAGGTCAGATGGTGGAAACTATACCAACAAAAACCCCCCCATCCCCAATCTAAAAAAGAAAAAAAAATGATTCTTTTTTGCTTCTTCTTCAAAATAAAATTTACATAAACGAATTAATCCAAAAATCCTAAGAAGTAATTACTTATAATGATTATTTTAATAAATACTCAAAATACAAATAAAAACTACTGTTACTTGTTAGTTTGAAAATAAAGTTTTTTTACTCTTGAATTGAAATTAAAGTTTTCTAATTTCAGATGTAAAATGTTTTTGTTTCTTCCGAATTTGAATTAATCCTTGATGATAAGAAAAATAAAAATCTTGAATCACCTGGCGCTTATTGTAATTTAAAATTCCTATTTGTTTAATTAACTTTTATATAATTAAGCAATTAAATCGTTATTTCTGACTTTTTTTTAAATCGTAAGAGAGTATTTTAATGTCACTTCTTGCTTCAAATATAGTGAGGGATTTATGTATCCTAGTATAAAATTCGAGTGAAATTATTAATACGGAAACCACGGCTAAGGGATTTTGTAGACCGTGGGTTCCTATTTGTAATACGAAGCGTGGGCGTCTAACAGGTGGGTTATATACCACAGGACGTTCGCATTTAGGAGAGTCTTGGATGCGTGAAGTTCAGGGATGCCCATCTCCGTCTTTTGGAAGTGGATGTAATAGAAGAGGGGTTTTAATTTCGCTTAATCCATTTAATCAGTAAATCCTTACAAAAATAGAAGATCACGTGGCTTGTTTGATCCAGGAGAAGGAAACCAAACACCCTTTATATTCTATGATCTTCATCTTCTAGTGATTCAGCACACTTACTTCTCAATATGTGTAACGAGGAGAGGAAGTTTAAAATTAATGTCCCTTGCAATATTGTTTTGTAAGATCTAGTGTTTCTGGAGAATTTTAATTTCAACAGCGCGAATGAAAATGAAATATATTGGATCACTATAAACTTTACTAATAACTTAAAAACGACATTCACATTGTAAAATAACACACTAATGTTACTCCTAGTCTCGTGCTTGTTTTCAGTGATTTGCACAATGGCCACCAGGTGGTGTCATAGTACTGACTCAATCAAAGTGATTCAGAGTTGGATTGTTTTCGCTTTATTCAGTTAACGACTGGTTGCTTAAGGCTCCACCCTCAAGAAAAAGTGATCATGTTCACAATAAAACAAACGCTATATAATTGAATTTATCTTTTACAAATAGATTTGTGGATTGCTTTTCTCTGCGGACTTTTTTCAGTTATTTTTTTTCCCAACAATTTTGGGGGAAAAAAACACCAAAAAAATTCGAACACATTTGTTTTCATTAAATTATCTTCCTAAGATTTACGTTATCTGTTATCAGTATTTTGATATCTAAAGAGAGATTAGGTGTAGATTTAATTCTGATTTTTAAGTTTGAACTAGATCATAGCAGTTTTCCTCGAAATCAGATTACATATATACTGTAGATAAATATTTTAATTTGGACGGGAGATTGTAATTGTCAAAACACTCAGAATTGCAATGTTTCATCGATGACCATCAAATTTCTTTCGAACTAGTATTAAATATTTTCGAAAATAACTAAAAATTTAATTAAAATTAAGTGAATTCACCCCGATATCCACTTTAACTAGAGTTTGAGTTTTTGGGTGGAGGAGTGTTTGTTTTGCCAAGAGAGCTCTTGATCGATACAGGATCATATTAATGCGGGTGGGGAATAAAGGGGGAGACATATGTTTCATGTCAGAGCAGTTATATATCTGGTGCCAAATGTGATCCATCCTACTTTTTAGGTTAATGAAACACTCGACTGACTCATCCGTTTTTGGGTCACTGGGTAAAGTTCTCCCACACCAAAAATTCCGCAGTTGTTTCAAGGTTTCTATCTTGAACCAAGTGAACCGTCACCGGCTTTTGCGTGAGCAGGAATCAACTAACCTTCACCACAAATAAAAGATCGATATTGAAGAGATATTGTGTGGTCGTGTTTGCGTCTGATAGCAGCTACCTGAATTCAAAGAACAAAATTACGTTTTTCTTTGAATTAAAATGGTAGCCTAACGATAGTTAGAAGGTTCTTATAATCAACACATTGGGCAAGAGACGGCGACTGTCCAGGACAGTTACATGGACACTTACATGGACAAAAGTAATCTGAAACAAGTAAAAATTCAATAAGTTTTTTAATTTCTTTTAATTCACATGATGTAGTAGAGGAAAAAATAAATCTTGATTCAGAACTACAAACGTTCCACCATGAATTATGTTGTGTTGTGGTTTTTCTTTTCTCATTGAATTCCCTTCGTATTTGATGCTTAAAGGGCCCATGAAAATCAAACGTGATGTTACCAGAACTTTCCAAAATATCAGATTGAGAATGTCTACAATAAACTCAGAAATAAGTATATAAAGAATTAAAGCTGGAAAAAAAATGTAGCTCAGAAACTTTATGAACCTTTTCAAATTTAGAATTATCTACCTAACAGTACTTTGAGCTTCGTTATCTTGGTTCACGGCAAACAGAAGGATCAAACTCAATATAGTTATCATTATTATATAATTATTCTAGAACATTAGAATAGCTTTAATAGAATATTGTCGACATTTGTATGGCGAAGAATTAAAACGCAGTAAGATTGCTTTTCTCATATTTTTATTTTTTGATTTTTTATCTAAATAATTCTTAAGGATAATAAAAATGATCATATGAAAAGTAAATAGTGATTCTTCATAGTTGAAACTAGTTAGGATTTCACCAGATCGTTGTGGCAGTTATTCCAATCCCTTCCAATTTCCTTCAATTTCATTCAGAGATTCACTGGTTTTCTTGAAGAACAAAATCTTTGATAACAAAATTCAGAAAATAGCGTTTGGATCTTATTAACAAATTTACTCATTAAAGAATGAGAATTATTATTAAGAATAAATTATTATAAGAAGCTATTGTATGTTTAATATTCTATTGAACTTAAGAATGTTCTTATCTTAAATGTAAAATACTTTACATCATAAGAACGATTTTTTTTTTCCTGAACTTTTTTTTTTTTTTTTTGTGATCACTTCTTTTACAATGTTTAACATCTCGGCATCTGGAACGATATTTGAAAGAAACTTGACCTTGTTTTTTTCCGAGAAGCATTTAAAGGAAAAAGATTGTTTTAATTTTTATACATTGTTATCATGTCCTGGGTAAGTTTTACCTATTCCATTTTCGCAAATGTTTGTTGTTGTTTTGGTGTTAATTTTTCTTCGTTCGTTATTCCTAACGTTGTTCCAAATTCAAAGTATTTGTAATCGGAACCAATAGCCAAAGGGATTCTTGGTCCTTCCTTCCTTCCTTTGGTCTGAATTCCAACGGTTGTTTCCCTTAGGGCTTTGATGCGACTTAAAACGTTGCTGCTTTATTATTACCCATCAGAGCCACAATGAAATTCACCACGGAATCCACCGCACTCCTACTAGCGAAGATGGTACAAAGGAAAGGATCATTCCTGGCTTTTGGGTAAGAGAATAGCAACGATATTTACCTCTTGCAGACAATCACGAGAAGCACCATTTGTATTTTCAACGAGTTTTCGTTATGAAAGAGATGACCTAACCTCTTCACCCACCTCACGCTTTTCTTATTCTTTCTTTTTACAAAAGTATTTCTTAAAAAGATTCTTTCCACATTGGTTCAGATCTTCTATTAACAAGTATCAGGTGTAAAACTTACTCGTGTGAATTCGAAGGTCAGCTGTAATTCAAAGGATCCTTTTAGAAAACTATCAAATTGGAAAGAAAACAGAAGCAGCAACCCAAGAAGTTTTCTTACTTTTCTTAAAACGAAAAAGCTTGAAGAGATGATGCTTGTGCAGATAAGAAACAATGCTCATGGACTCCAATTAAACAGCTTCTGAATTTGTTTCTAAAAGGTTTTTAACTTGTTCTACTTCTTAAAATACGTCTGAGGCTCAATTCATCAACAGTTGTCTGTTCCGAGGTCTTGACCTTCTTTCTGGGCTGACCTCAGTTATTGTCGCCTCAATTGATCTGATCCTGGCTCTGGGTATTTGCATGATTTCATTTTCCTTGGGTGTAACTGACAAGTTCAATGAAATATAAGCAGTTCACTGGCATTGAATTAGTGCTCACTTTAGAAACTATTATTTGCGCAGTTTATTAAGTCTTTTTCATTTATTTATTTTATACTTTCAAATACCTTATGTGGTAGTTGCACATTTAGAATCACAAGATTATAGAAAGTTTTTCAGTCTTCACTGATAAATAGTTAGACTAGCGAAATTAAAATAACGAATGGTAATTAAAAAAAAATCATTCAATCTAGAAATAAATTCTTGGAAATAAATTTGAAAAGGGAATTTTATTTAATGCGGTTCGTTACTTTTAACTCTGGTTAATTTTACAACATTGTCGTTGTACGCGATGCTTCTATTATGACATCATCAAAATAAATACAACTGAATTTAATTTATTTTTTTATGTAATGTACAGAACAAAGCTGTGAAAATCCAGTTATATCTCTAAATCGCTTGGATAGATTATAAGATTAAACAAACGGCCAAACATCAGTGACTTAATAATTAATTTTTAGAAACTCGAATTGATTTTGTTAATTTTTGCTATTTTAAAAATTATTCCTAATAATTTCAAAAAGAAAGGGAAAAATCAGTTAGGGGTGAGCTTTTCAATGTGGAATCTACACCTTCAAAGCACTGTTATTTTTTCTGCAATTATCTATCATAATATACACAAACTACAAATAGATTATTTAAATTTCATTTTTATATCTAAATCTCTTTAATATGAAGTACACAAGACTTCTACTATCAGCTTAATGATTATTACTTAACGAAAAAAAGCTCGATGAAGTTTAACTATTTAAAAAAAAATAAAACTAACCAAAATTTACAAAAGGACAGCGTGACTTATTTTCCTAGGAATTACAACGAATTTAACATTTATTAGTTAATTATATAAAAAGTTCCATATCAGATTACTCTGTTTGATTAATGCTAATAATCATTGTCCCAGGAAATAGTTGTAGCATTTTGATATCTTTGCTGAATGTGTTTTTATTATCATTTAATTACTTTTATAACAATACAAGTAAAATTTCTATTTAATAAATTATTTACTTATTCTTTTTTTTATATTTTTTTTTTCAGATCAAAATTGTTTGGAGATTCAAGGATGAGGATGGCAGGGGCAAGTTCTGGGGGCTCTTTAAGCAGTAATCATTCGAGTAGTGGAAGCAGTGTTGGCAGTGGCCCAAAGGATCCCATCTATGCAGAGACAGCCCTTTTTGCACCTCCAGTGGACAAGGATGCAGTCCGACATATTTCAGAACGGTATGACACTGTAGGTGCCCTCCATTCTCAAGTGGATGATTTGAGCTTAGTTAGTGATGACGATGGAGCCAATTCAGTGTCCACAGCAACCACCTCCACAACACATCCAGAAGAGGTGACGGAACAAGATGTTTTGCAAGTGGAAGCATTCTTTCGAAGCAATAAAACTTCAGTGCTTGTATGTCAGTCACTGGCTAACTTGTATATTGGAGCTTTGGATGCAGGTAGTTCAACGCCTGCACAATGGGAGCTCAAGCATACCGGGATCCCTGTATTGCTTTTGGATAGTGGTTTATCCAAAGCCCGTAGCAGGAAGCGCATCCAGATTATTGTTGCAGAGCGTGGGACTGGTTTTGTTCTGTGGCAAGATGTCATTGATAATCTCAGCAACTACACTGCTGTGGATCCTACCTTTCATACAATGTATCTCTCATCAGATCACAGGTGTTTAGCAGGCATTAGCTTCGACAATGCAGTTTCTGCCAGAGAACTTTCAGAACGAATCGAAGTCCTCATCTCTGATCCAGCGAATATTTCCTTGTCAGGACCGTCCACAAAACACCGCAAAGGAAAGAAAAATGGCAAAGAAAAAAGCAAACCTGCATTGAAAAAGACTGATATCTCACAGCCTTGTTGCTTTCAGCATGTGACAAAAGTGGATGTGTGTGATCGACCTCTCTTCTATTCTCTGTCTACCCTCACACTCAAAGAAGACAGGCTTAGTCCTACCTAAGTTTATCTAACTTTGTAATCAAACTGTGCCATATTGTTAGCACTTTAACTTCGTAAACTGTGATGTTAAAACATTTAGACTTTGTTTATAGATGGCAGCCATTGACTAAAAACACATTTGATAACAGAAACTGATAGTGTATTGTTCAATCTGAAAGTGACATTTTGTGTGACTTATGGTTGCCACAACCATATATCTATTCTAGTGTAAATTCAAACAATGACTTCAACGACTTTGCTCCACATAGCAGTTACTCCTGCTTGCCCAGCAAGGAATATCATTCATATTTAGTATTTCACAAATACTAAAAGCAATACTATTTGAATTAGTTAAAAACAACTTTACACATTTAAACATTTTTTGACATTGCCAGCTTTGCATCAGTTTAAGTTCTCCTTTGCCTTTCTTATGTTGTAAGATTTTTGTAAATAGATTTCCTTCTTCCTCTCTTTTATAAGACTCAGTCATTATGTTAATTACTGTATCAATCCAGACTCAGCTTTAAGAATTTATGTATTCAGAATGTTTATTAATTAATAATTATAAAATTATAAATAAAATTTAGAACAGAATTTCTGTGAATTCTGAATTTTAAGTTATTTTCAAAAATAGAAACAAAATGTACACAAAAACACACAACAATCAACACTGTTTTTAGTCTTATTTCAGCAACATTTCGTCCCTCCTTCCCCTCTAACTTTTTTCTTAATATTTACATTAGAATCGATCCACTATCCATTGTGTTTTTTTTATTAAAACGAAAGATTTACAAAAGATTTTAAATTCCATTACATTGGACACTGAAATTTTGAATTATAATGTTTCTAAATTGACCACTAGGATGAATTGATAACTTAGGTTCCAAACAAAAGAACAGCAGGCAACAGAAAATATATAAATTACAAATCCTTCCTTTGATTTTGAAATTGGCTTTCAAATTTTGTAATATATCAAATAATCAAAAACATCACAAATAATACAATTAAACTTACTAAACTTCTTTATTACAACATACTTCTCCATACTTGCTATATTTCGGAGAAAATATATATCACGTTTTTGTTTGTTTGTTTGTTATTTTAGAATTTCAAATTCATGATTGTTTTTAGTTGGGAAAGAAGAAAGGAGTTCTTTTCCCTTTATGTAATGCTTGAGAAAGGAGGGCCGATTAGGACTCCGACATATAGCAAGTATGGAGAAGTGTGTTGTAATAAAGAAGTTTAGTAAGTTTCATTTTGTCATATTCTTCATTTATATAGCAACACATTAACCTTTTGATAAATTTACAAATAATTTACAAATTATATATCTGATAATTTGATAAAACATTTCTTTCTTTATTAACTTGACATTAAAGGCATTTTTTTTAACACACAAATTAATTTCTGTAAATGATAGATTGATTAAGTTGAAGAGGAATTATTTTCATATTCAAAATATCATTTCTAAATACTAAAACGACTGTAGCGCCGTATCGGTGCAAGATCGAACACACATTACTTAATAAAAACTGTTTGTTTTTGTACTCTCTATCTATCATATTCTTCTGTACCATAAGCTTGGAAACACCCTGTGCATGTATTTTACCAGCCAAACCCGATTTCAGATCAAACTGGTAAATCCTAACATACGAGTTTCGCGTGGCATTTAATCAATAAAATTAAGGTATACTCCGTATTACAAAACTAATAAAAGCTTAAATTAAAAAGAGAAAAGTCCATTAATATGGAATTTCCAAATTACTTCAAATTGCTGTGAGATTATCACTGTGGCCTAATCCGAACTACTGTCTGAAATCGGGTTTGGCTGCTATATATACACACATACACACACACACACACACACACACACACACACACATAAAGAGCAATTTCCGTTTGTTTATTTATTTATTTGCTAAGAAATGCAAGTTATGTTTCCTACTGATCTCAAAGAAATAAATATTTGATAATTCTCTACAACTCATTAATACTTAATTTCATAACAAATTGAATAGGTCTGGAGAGGGTCTGCAACACATTGCCAAGACAAACATTCGGACAGAAAACGAGATGAATATTAGCAATCAGCTTCTAGCAGACAAGCATTTATACCACATTAATCTAAACTGACTTAATTTTTATAAATATTTTTTTAAAGCTTGTCTTTGAGGTTTCAATAGGATTAAAAAAACAAACCAACTGAAGAATGCTTACAAAACTATCATACAATTTATAATAATCGTTAAAAATAAAAAGCGTACTTTGTAATTAGTAGCTATTTCTTCACGAATTAAAGTATGTTTAATAACTATTTGGAATATAAAACGAAAACCAATAAAAGAAAATAAAACAATAATAAAACCGTTAAAACAGCTAAGGAGAGAACCTTCTGGAATTAGGTTTTTCAGTAATGGTCTTATCTATAAAATTAGGACAATGTCTTAAATTTAAACCAATCGTATTACAGAGGCTTCTTTCCAGAGTTATTAAGCAAGGGTTTCTGAATAAACTTCATTACAAAACTTAGATATAATTCTAGTAATTTGTAATGTTTCGCATTGGTATATATTAAAATTTAAATAGAAATCGAAGACGATTTTAAAAAACATGATTCTTCGAAATAAATATTTTATCAACTATATATATATATTTTTTTACACAAACAAAGAACTAAAATATTCACTGATAAAATATAAAATACCACTGATATTACGTTACACAGAAAAATAGAAATTGAATTTATAAATATAGTTTCAAATGTACCAGATTTCCTGTAAAAAAAAAGATATTAATAATTTAAGAAGTACTTTCCTTTGCTAAATAAACTATTTAATTAATATTAAATTAAGTATTCAATACTGCATTACAAACTGTTTGGAAAATCAAAATTGGATGATTGTAGTAAAATGAAATGGAAGCGATTTAGGAATATCTTCATTCCAGTTGAACTTTTCGTTATAAGAAATTCTTAAATCTAATTGATAAGACTACTAGTTTAAATTAAAAATCTAAGCGTTTCTTTTAACCTAAGAACTTTTTCAATACTTAAAAGACACCCTTTCCGTTTTAAAATATTTTTTTAAATAAAGCAATGATATAATATTGAATAGATATCCATTTCTTTAAAAATCTTCTTTAGCAATTAAGCATTTGAAATGAAAAATTTCCTTGGATCTTCATTCATTTGCTTATTTGGTTTTCCAAATGTAATTGGCTTTTCTTCGAAACATTATTTCATGAAAGAACTGTAAAGAAAAGTAAGGATGTTAAATACTTACAGTATCTTTATAACAGCAGCAAAACCCTCAAGAAACAAACCTCGACATGTTATAGCCCTTCATAACATGGACCCACTTCTTTCTTGAAGTTCTGCCATTGTGATCATACGGTTGTAATTCTAAATGGACTGACCCATTGGAATTTCCCATTATTACTAGTTAAGATAGATTAGAAGTTCTGAGAAACTTAATCTACTTTGGACATAGAATAAATAAATAATAAGAGATTTTGTTTTTTAAACTTCTAGGATTTTGAATTTATAAGAATTTCATAAATACCAATGAAAGAATTCGGAAAATTTAGGGCTCAAGAAAAGCTTTTCATAAAATCATACATGTCGTAAACAAAAAAAGAAATTATTGTAAAACCAATAATACTTCAGTAAAATACATCTTATTTTTTGGTGATTAATTAAGTTTTGTTTAGGATATCTTTAAAGTTTTATAGATTTTTTTTTTTATTCAATATAAAAATCTCTTTTAGTATTTTTAAACTCATTTTGTAAACTTAATTAACAGTATAAAATGTAAACAGAACATTGACGTTGTTCAGTCTCTTGCTTCTTTATCTATTGCCATTAAATCTAGTCATCCCGAAGGCACAGTGGCACCACAGGGCAGCTGCTGATAGGTGATGTTAAAACCACGTGATGTGAAAGCCTCATTCGATCGAAATCTTATCATAAACTGACCTGGAGTGGAATCTAGGCAAATAAAATAAAAAATAAGAATTAAAATTTTACAAAAAAAATACAGCACACAAAAGAAAACCTCTCATTATCAATACAATTGTTTTGTAAACTTTTTTCATCCCAAAGAAATAATGTTTATATTAATTGCTGAAACAAAATCATTAGGTAGTAATTCTATTTGGAGACACAACAAAAGAAAAAGAAGATTGCTTACTTTTTATAATTCTGTGATTTAATCATTTTTGTTTTATTCTTTCAAAAACAAAAAAGATGAATTCAGAGATTTGTAAGAACTATTCTATTATTAGGATCACTCAATTTTAATCATTTGTTTTTAG
>JAFIDM010000004.1:13735507-13746809 GCA_023159025.1 Thereuonema tuberculata | reverse complement strand
TCGTCCTCGGTTGCCCAGCAAATTAATCTAAAATCAGCTCAGTGAAATTTATGTTGTTTAGTTATTGTGTGTTATTTATAGTTTTTCTTTAATGTTTTTAATATTGTACACACGTTAATTTTGATTTCATTACTTCTATATTACTTAGGGAAATGAGCACTTCTCCGCATTCCAAAATCAGGTTAGACATTATTGTTGAGCTACTTGGTGCTTTTACTGCGGCTTGACTATCAGAACATATGAAGACTCGGCATCTACTTGGTAGTTGTTGACAGATATCCAGGGCACATCGTTTGGCGTAAACCTCCGTTTGGAAGACAGAGGCAAAAACACCTAGGGGCGTAGACATTTCTGTTAGTGGACGTAAACAGTACACGCAGCTCCAGCCTGGCCTTCTCTTAGGGAGCCATCCGTGTATATTATAGTATCTGTCTCCCTTATAAAAGTGGGCATTCCTCCCTCCCAATCTCTTCGGAGCGGTATTCTATAATTAAAACAATTGCCTGGATTGGTTATCGGAATGATCTTGTCTTGAGGCATTTCGCCGAGTTTCCCGAAAGTCCAATCAAGTGGCTCAAGCCATGCATTAGTGTTTTTTAATCTCCAGCAACTGTACTTGATTTTGAATGTATAAATGTACCGGAAGTAAATGAATTAGTACTTCCAATGCAACCGAGGGTGTATTTCTCAGCGCACCAGTGGCTCCAATGCAGATAAGCCTTTGCAGCTTCTGCAGATGTTTCTGCTCTGTTATAAGTTGTGTGCGCCTCCATACGTTGCAACCATACAACCATACGTTAAAACACGATGCACAACCGCAATATACTCGTACAACCACCTCGCAACTCTTATTTGCAATCCCCAAGTAGAACCAAACAGTCGCCGTATTACAAACATAATATTAAATGCTTTTTGTGTTCTTTTTTGCAGATGACATTTCCATGTAAGCTTGGTATCCAATGTTATTCCGAGATATTTTAATGAATCTGATAGAGGTACAATGTGACCGTTCAAAGTAAGGGGAGGGATAGACCCAACTCTTTTTCTCGTAAACAGGACCACTTTAGTTTTCTTTGCATTGATGTGGAGGCCTTTGTCACTACACAAGTTCATAACTTTTTTGGAGAACTAGCTCCATGAGTTCGATTAAAACACTGATTGCAATTCTAATAATTAGAATAGCTAAGTCATCGGCATATGCTTGTACATAATATCCAGTATCCGTTTATGTTTCCAGAATTTGGTCCATGACTAGGCACCACAATAAGGGTGAAATCACACCTCCCTGGGGGCAGCCCCTACTGGCTAACACCGAAGACTTGTAATTTTCTTGCTTTGAGAATACAATACGATTTTTTAAGACAAATGTTAGCCATTTACAGATGCATCTTGAGAATCTTCCTTTGTGGATCCTCTTGATCTACTTTGCGTCTGTTTTGATGTTTGACGGCTTTCTTTCTTTCGCTCTTTGATCGAACTTCTTCCGCTTTTCGTCAGAATTTTTTAAATTGACGAACAACCAAATATATGTAAAGTTTTACGGATGAATTTTTTCCCTGTCCATGTCAGTTTACGTCGATTATCATCTGTTGATAAGGTAAGTCACAGTGAGAATATCTTCGGCTTAGAATCGATTATCCAAAGTGTACAATGGGTCTTTCCATTCCCTTCTCCCACGAGTTTCGGTCATTCTTACACCTTCAGACTTGCCAGTTTGCTTTACCTTGGTTCTTTTGTCAACCACTGTGGTTCTGGCAATCCTCCTATGTGCCCTGTATTGGTCCCGGATGAAACAAACCATCTATCTCGATTTCTTGTGTTGTTGTAAGGGGTCCGACAGCATAACAGTTTTCATTCCTTGATCCGCTTCAGTCCTTTTTTTTTGTCCAGAAGACTGATGCTATTTAGAATCCTTCTGTACATGTCTATGGATGCATTGTTTTCTCCTCCAATTGCTGCCACAGCTTGTTTTACTTCATTGGATATAAGCATGATCAGTACTAAGTCAATGGGCACCCATAGGTTTTTTTCCAGGAGGCGTAAAATATATTGACAAAGAAAGTAAAAGTCTCTAAAAATTATACTTCATATTGTGAAATTAAATTTTTTTATATAATATTTTTTATATTTAGGGTGCGAATCCTTTCCTCTCTTGTTATTTGCATTGTGCCTTCATTTTCGCTATTTTCATTGATTCATCGGGCACGTATAACCCCTTTTTCTTTATATAATTTCACAATATGAAGTGTAATTGGAAGTAAAATTTAAGTATTAAAAAAACAATGGAAATATCATTTTTTAATCCTCTTGCAAGAAAAAAAATTCATTAATATAATTAATTCAATTATATTAAAATTGAAAATTCCAGGGTGGGCAAAAGCCCGTTGTTACCCGTACGTGCCAACAACTTCAATATAGTGTCTATTCTAATTTGCTCTGACTCGGTAGATTTGTCGTTACTTTCTTCTATAGTTTCCTAAGTATCTTAGCACCTTCATACATTAAGTATTTACTCAATTACTGCCTTGAAAGGTTTAGTGTGATATAATTAACTGCCTCGTCGTTCGAATCTTGACATTCTTCCAAATTCTTGGTGAATTTATGTTCCGTGTTGTAGGTGTCTCTTTTGGGCTTGCTTCGGGCAGTAATTTCTCTCCATAACTTTCGTGCCATATCAGAAAATTGTCTCTTGTTAGCAATTCAATATGGCCGGCTTAAAGTTTATATTACATTTGGGTAGGTTTAGCCATTAATGTTACACCACTACTACTACTACTCTACCAACAAATACTACTCTACAATTCTGCTCCTATTCTGTAGGAGACTAGGAGGTTGTGTGTAGTTATTTAATGTAAGATAACACATTAAACGGATAAAGCACAAGCGTTAAAGTAATAGTTAAAATCATATATGATTGAATCAAAGTGAACACACTAATCACTAATTAATTTGAACAGGGCAATGACAGATAATGGAATATAAAGGGATTTCGCATAAAGTTTTTCTTCTGTCTTTCAACATGAAAATGAATGTCAATTAAGCGTCTCTACAGTCATCAGATTTTTTTCAGGTTCCCGTTATAAAATTGGTGTGTAGTTTGATATTGAATTTATATTCTAAAATTTAATTTCAACTGCTTTTTAACGTTTATATCAACTCACTTATTGAGTTAATAACCTTAATATTCTAATATCAATTAATTTTTTTTTTGTTAATTTTTTTAAAATTGACAGGTCCTTTTCTAATTGACAACCTTCACTTTCATTTCGATAAATGTTTATTTAGAGCCAATTAAAATAAATACAGAAATGAGAGAGTGTTCATTGTATAACACTATATTTAGAAATTCCTTCTAACAAGGGAAACAAGCTCACCTAACTCTATTCCAGTGAGGTCGTCAACTGGGAAAAGACCCAATTTATTTCTCGGAACATCAGTAAAAGTAACTCATTTTGTTTTATATATATACACAGTAGACTCTCGATATCTCGAACTTCGATATCTCGAAAACCTTGATATGTCGAAAAATTATTTTTCCCCTTGATATTACAAATTCATCTACTGTTAATTTTAATTCTTACGTCGAAGAGTTTTCACTCAAAACCTTGTTATGTCGAATATTTTTCGAAGTAAAAAATAAATTTTTCAGGAAAATTCGCCGTTCAGTTGTGTCGAAGCAAATAGAGGTATTTTTCCAAGAATCTCTCACACCCTTCATTATCTCTCTGGGTCAAGGACGATTCCGATAAATCCATCTGGTCGATAACTCCATTTGGGGAAAGGATGTTGCGAGTGTGCGCTACTATGTCTCGCCAGTCATTTGTTACATTGTTGCTTAGGCGTGTTGTTCTAAATTGTCAGAATGTACTGCGTATGGTTAAGTTAGTCGACGAAAAACGTTAGGGAAGTTATAAAACGTGTCAGTGAATCGCCAGTTGTCTCAAAAATGGAAAGTTCCAAAGAAAAGAAAACAGTGAGCGTTAAGCGAAAGTTGAACGCGTTGACAATCGAAAAAAAGATAGAGATTTTAGAGGCTGTAGATAAATGTGGAAAAAATGGAATCGCAAAGGATTCCAAAATTCCAGCATCGACTTTATCAACAATATTGAAAAACAGAAATTGAGAAACTTTTCGAACATGAAAAAGGAGAACAATTTCAAAAGAGATCTCGCCAGGCCACGATACTGGACTCTTAAGAAATTCTAGCAATATAAGTTCATTGTATTTTACTAATTCTTTTCAATTTAATGTAATTATTTTCAATTACTTTTAAAAATTAAAATTATATTTAGACTTATTGTCAACTATCATTTCATATTTAGAGTTATTGTCAACTAACATTACATATTTATACTTATTCTCATCTATCAAGACTCTAATTTTTAGAATATTATTCCGTATCTTGTGTTTTTACGTGAAATTTTATGTTTTGGTTATGACCTTGGTATCTCGAAAACTCGCTATTTCGAATTTTTTTAGCGTCTATTCAACTTCGACATATCGAGAGTCTAATGTATACATAAATTTGCCTACGATCGGTAAACAAATAATTTCATGTAATGAACTCTTTTTGGAATGATGCGTTTTTATGCATCTTCAAGTTCATTTCTAGCTTTTGTCGGAGTCTGACGTCATCATTGTCTCGGCTTAACAAAGCGTATCATCATTAAAAATCCGCTCTTGAAGGTCATTGTGTCACCAAAGGGTTTTATTGGTCTTTCATAAATTTGGAAGATTTTGAAAGTGAAATTATGAAAAGACAAAAAAAGAAAAAATACAAATTAACTTTTTTACAATTTCTTCTAAATAGTATATTTGTTTTTTTTTAAGTAATAAAGAAAACGATAAAAAATACAAAAATTATTATTATTTTAATTTTGAAAAGGTTTCAAGGATGTTTATGTTCTTCAGTTCATTGAACTTACTTCGTTGTCGTTATTAATATGACCGTTGTCCCTGATTTAATGAAATGTGATTTTCCCATCATCTGCTGGAGTCATTTCCAGGCGACAATTACGACC
Source organism: Thereuonema tuberculata (assembly GCA_023159025.1). Classification (NCBI taxonomy): domain Eukaryota; kingdom Metazoa; phylum Arthropoda; class Chilopoda; order Scutigeromorpha; family Scutigeridae; genus Thereuonema; species Thereuonema tuberculata. The sequence continues at coordinate 13,741,788 of JAFIDM010000004.1, read as the reverse complement.
TTGACATCGTCCCATTGGTGATAAGTGTTTCGATAAAGAATGGACCACTCGATATCCGCATCCACTTCCCGACAGTTGCTGACCTCTGGCGAGTAAAGTGCGAAGCTGAAATAGATGGCTATGGCGTCGACGCAGGAGATACCCTATCCGCCGTTCAAGTTGGGCAGCTCCCGTTTCGATCAGGTGAGAATATTCTTTGCGTGGGTGGAACTTGCAGAGGAGTGGGGAAGGCTGGGAGGCGTCGTGATATGGCGACGATTCGCCGCTGGAAAAGTTAAAAAAAAAGTTTTATTTCTGTTGAACCCCTCCTCAAAACACCTGTTGCAAACCCCGAGGGGGGAGGGAATAAAAGTAGGGACGTGGCAACGTCAAAAGAAAAATTCGAGGAAAAACTTTGCGACTAAAGTAAACTTGAGAAATACTTTATAATTTTAATACACATAATCTAAATTTTATGTTTAATTCTAATATTAAATCAAGAAATAAAAAAAAAAAATACAAGAATATTTGAATAATAATAGATTTTATAGAGGGGGGGGAAAAATTAATGAAATAAGTTTCCTTATACCTTTTTAGATATTTTACCTTTTATTTTAATGTTAGCGTAGTTAATTTAATGAATTAATTAAAAATATATAAATAAATTCCAGGAAGAATATGTAGATGTATGTATTTAAAAATAGCAGTTATTGTAAATATCAAAGTAAAATGCATTATAAATTTAAAAATTAACATTTATTGACATAAAAAGTTAGCATCTGAATGCTTGTGACATTAATCATTAGGAAAAAAAATCTTGTCTTTCGAAAATAATTATCAAAGATTACGAATAAAGTTTTTAAGTTTTTTTTTTTCCTCCTTTTATCTTTTTAAACATCTATCGTTTATATCGTGATATCTATTTATCTCGGGACTAATTTAAGTTAGATTTATTATTTAAAAACATTCGTAATTCAAATTAATTCAAATTAATATTTGTATTTTTTTTGTGTGTGTGTGTGTGTAATTTGAATAAGGACTCTTTTTACATTCACCGACTTCTGTTGAAATTTAATATTTATTATATATTTATGACTTGAAATAACTAAATGTGATTACATATATATTATCTTTTGTAAAATTATTTTATTCTTCACTTGTTAAAGATTCGTATCATCGGATCGAAACCGGTTGTGTAAAGTTTTAATGTGTTAAAACTTTATCTACATTTGTGTATCGGCGTCTCTTTTTAATTGTAATGTGCATAATATAATATGTTAAACCATATTATAATATATATATTCTTTGCATAAAAATAATTTTTCATTTCCAAATTATACTGTAAAATAATCGTTTAATCGTTTTTTCGAAATTTTCTCTTTGAATTATACAGGGATAATCAAAATTACTCGACATAATTTCTAATTTTTTATAATTTCTTTAATTTATAGGTCATAATTTCAATGGGATTTCGAATTTATTTATGTATGGATGAACTGGAATTTTGATTGGACATTTATTAATAACGTTATAACATTTGTTTGTAAGAATATTAAAATCGTTCTTTAAAGATTTTTGCTTAAGAGAGATTACATAAATTGCACTTTTGACAACAAGTGACCAGTTTTGAAGTTAAAAATTATTTAGTATTTGAAACTAAATTTTCATGAAACGTTTTTTCCTGTACCTGACTTGATGCTAACCACTTTACTAAATAACTAGAATCACTATCATCGAATCATAATTTGGTCGTTCGGGCTGATAGGGTTTAGCGCCTGTTTAGACGAGAAATTATCGTATCTCTGTTGAGATAAAACTTCGATCTTTCAAACTAACAAAAGAAAAATTCCTAATACAATAAACCTCCCTTATTTTTGATATTCTTTAATATTAGTGTGTGTTTTTTTTAAAAATTTAATAAAAGTAATCATTATTTTATTTTTTAATTCTAGAGCACGTTTTTAGGAAGATTTCGGCACTTCTTGGATATTATTGATCCAACTACACTTTTCACCACTGAGGTATTTTAGTAATTAATAAATAATTAATTTTTATTATTTTATTTTTTTTTTTGTTAATTTTTTACGTAATTGGCTTTTTCAAATAAATAAATAAACAATAAATTAGTTCTTTGTATATGCTGTCTTGCAATATAAAAGTATTTTATAATAAATTCGAATCGATAAACTGGGGATTTTAGGGTCTTTCGCACATGTACGTAGACTTGAAAATATATCCATTCAATTTGATAAGTTTTGAGATATTCACTGCGTGTTCGTTTTAATGTAACCTATTGCCTGCTGAAAGATGATTTTCTTTAAAATACCGAACCGGGGTTTACAGAAGATGGAGTACATTGAAATTGGAGGGTTACAAGCAGGTGTCATGAAAACGATATATTACAACGATTTCACAAAACTAACATCTCAAAAACAAAAATAAATAAATAAATAAAATCCATTGCAGAACAGCTATCCTGGAATTAAGCTCGAAAATTGATTTTGAAGTCATTGCACCAAGACAGATGCTTACCTGCAGGGAATAAAGGACTCACCGTGATTAATGAAGTAATGTCGAGAGACGTACAGTTTGATTGAACGACCAAATTTCTTTGGGTATCCTACACATTCTTCTTCCTTTACATGGTCTAGTTTTACGCTTTGATAAGCAGTAAAACAAGGGATAACTTCGTTTTCAGGATGATAGGGACCATCTCCAAAAGCTTCGACTGCTTGGAATGATCAGAATGTTCTCTCCACCTCAGTTTCTTATCCTAAAGGAATTCCAAAATTAGCTCCTCAAATCTGAGAAACTTTCCTACAATTTCTAAAAATGTTAAATAACTTGTGTGTTATTTTTTTTTATTTTTTTTTGGATTGGAAGTCGTTACCTGGATATGATAGAAGATATAAAAGATAGAAGATGTAAATGTATCTGCTTTTCACCACGAGGCTTTTTTAATTCACTTTTTATTCCAAGGCAATGTATTTTTTTTTAATACATAAATAAGTAAATCTTTATAGTTTTTCATTTTAATCATATTTTTTACTATTTTGTAAAATTATTAATTTCTTGTAATTTGAAAATGCTATTTAATTTTCACAATTCTTTAATCATTTCATTTTTAGCAAAAATTACAAAGTTCTATTAAATTATTAGAAGATTATAAAAATGGAAACATTGATTCAAGTATTACGAATCGTCAGTTGTGGGAAGCTCAGAAAGTCAAACAGGTAAAAAGGTTTTGTTTTTTTTAATTCCACGTTGTGTACAAATTAAAATGTAAAATTAAGTGATTTTTTTTTTTTCTTTCAAAAATCAAAGTTGTTTTTGTTTTTCAGGCAATTATTCATCCTGATACAGGGGAAAAGATTTTCATGCCTTTCCGAATGTCAGGTATTTTAATTTTAATTTTCACTTTTCAGTTCGTTTTGATATAATTTTCTTTTTGCGAATTCATAATCTGAAGTAGAGAAAAATATTTGAATTTAATACTAATTACCGCCCAATGCTCAAAGTTAAAAAGGACAGACATTTTGATTTATTTCTCTTTTCTCTAAATGAGCAATGTTTCTTCTAGCACTAGGACCCCACTACGCAGGAGTTTAAACAGTTATCTATCGAAATCTTATTATAATTTTTAATTTTTTAAAATTACATTTATAAAATGTATTTAAAAAAATTCAGTAATGCTTTTTTTTTATAATGATGCAATAACAATTGCGAAAATTTCTTTTATAATGTAATATTATCATTGTTGGTGGCCTTGTTGGGTCGGTGGCGGTCTCATGAGGCTGTAGCATCGGAACTGGGTTCGACTCCCGGCGTCGGCGTGGATGTTTGCTTTCTTTCCTGTCTTTATCTGATTCTTCGCCTGTCTCTTCTTTCGCTGTTTATGGTATTTGAGTTTTCCCTTGTGATATGGGGTTGGCGTCAGGAAGGGCATCCGGCCGTTACGATCCCTGCCAAAACTTCTTTACACAAACGCCGCTTGTGCCGACAGCGACCCAACATGGAAGTGGGAAAAAGCTGTAGCTGAAGAAGAAGAAGAAGAAGAATGAATTAATTTAAAAAAGCTTTCCAAATTATTATTTTTATTATTTTTTTTCGATTGTTGAAATACATCCATAATATTTAACTTTTCACTCAAGCAATTACTGAATATTTGTTTTGGTTTTGTTTAAATAAATTTCAAATAAACCTAATTTTATTAGAATGGTTAGGACGGTCCCGAAATCTTTCACTAGTCTAATGGAGAAGCTTCTGTTCTCCGCATCGGCTTTTGATGAATAGTCACTTATAAATCGTTTCCGTATTGTTTATATTCTCTAAGATAGATCTTAGAGACTTCTTCAACTTGCTTTTGAATTCAAATCATAAACAAGAACAAATTTTCTCCTGCCGTTGTAGTGAACAGATGGATTTATTCGTTTGTCGAGATGAATGATTTGGTCTTGGTAGAGGAAAAAGAACTTAAGTTTTATCAGTTCTGGAATGTGTACTTCCTTTAGATTAATAATCTAACAATATATTTGTGCATCCTTCTATTGTTTAGAGCAAACGATGAGTATTTCTACAAGAATAAATATTTGTAATATATACAAAGTATGTAACTATATATTTTTTTTAATCTTTTGATTTACGTTAATAATTTGATATTACGTTAATAATAATTTACGTTTGTTAAAGTTTCCCACTACAGGTCTTTGTAGCTTCCTTGAGGTCGCGGGATCTAAGGCTCGTGGTTTCGTGACCAACTTTAGCCCCTGAGAAAGGAACAAGATACCCAATTAATAGAGGGCTGGGAAAACCCTAGGACCCGTCTGAAGGAGAATTCAGCGTGGAAAAATCCGCGACCTCAGCCTGTTCCTTCAGGCAGCAGTTAAGCGCCTTACTATTTGGCCACTTACACTAACAATAGTTTATCCATTTTACTTAAAAATGATTGTATCTATTAAAAAAAAAGCTTTCTGAATATACCGGTATCTACTTGTTGAAAACTGCATTACTTTAAAGTTACTTATTAATCATTCAATATTAATAAATATTAATAATTAATAATTTAATTGCTTTTTCATTAGGATTTGTTCCATTTGGATCACCCATAGTAAGTATTTGATTTCTTAATTCTTTTTCTTATGAAAAAAAAACTTTTTAATATTTCTTATACAATTTCAATTACGATTTAATAATGTAAAATTTATAAATAATATTGAAGATCAATAATAAGTGCTAAGTAAAACTTCTTTTATTTTTTTTTTTGTTTTGTTTTTCTTTCATCTGATTAGAGCTGGAATTTACATAATGTAATATTCTCAAGGCGATAACACCATTCATTTCAAAAATTGGGCCAAATAAGGGATCATTTTTTTTCCACATTATTTTTCTCTAATCCAGATATCGAAATAAACAAAAGGAAAATGATAGTATTATTCCTGTAAATTCCATAAATAAATGGATATCGGGAAGAAGAGTAGAATGGAACGAAGAGTAAAGAGAATGGAGGAAGAAAAAATTACAACTAATGGAAGAAAACTTATAGTTACAGATGAGAAAAGGAGTGCGAAACCAATGAAAAGCATAAATGATAGATTAAAGAAAATCAAACTAATTTGGCCGCAACAAGTTAGTGTTGATGGTTGAATAAAAGATGATGATCCATTTATTCCAGTGCTTCTCAATCTTTATCTCTTCAGGGCGCAGAAATATCTACACATCAAATCATATTCTTAAACTCCCACGGCACAACAAAATTTTTCATTGCATTTATTGCTAAAATAGTCCTTTGAAAAATGCTTATGATTTACAGATGAATTTTACTGTCTCAATTGAAACACTTAAAATGCCCTGAAATATTTTTAAGATGATTTGAGAAATGAATTAAATTTCAGAGTTAGAATTAAGAGAATGTATTTCAAATCACTTGCTCAGATTATTTGATGCCTAGAATTTAACCTAGATTAGAACAAATGACTAAGTTTCTGCTCAGAATGTTCTTGAGACCCACTGGTTGAGAAGCTCTGATCTAGTCCTCGTGGCTCTTTGGATGGTGGAGATATAGACTTTTTTTTTTTTTTTTTTTCAATTTTATTCCAATGATTAGTTAATTTTCAAGGATATTTATTTCCAATGATTGACCAATTTTTCCATGATTTTTTTTGTAACTTCATTAGCATATTTTGTTTTTTAAGTCTACTTCTTTCTGAAAGTGAGGCTTATCAGATCATTCAGTCTGCGTGTGTCCACCTAATAATCTTTGAACTGTTATCCAAACTTCTTGGGTCTTCTTGAAACGTAGTAGG
>JAFIDM010000004.1:13687394-13718530 GCA_023159025.1 Thereuonema tuberculata | reverse complement strand
TTGTAATCTACTTAATCCACTGAAATTAATTAAGCGGTCCCCGGAAGCTTCCTCCAACCCCCGAAAAAAATTAAAAAGAAAAGAAAGTTTCATCAGATTGAAGAACCTTTCATCATAAATGCACGAGCAAGTCTTTTGTTATTTTACTTATTTATTTTTTCTTTAGAATTTGGAATAGTTAATGAAAATATAGAACGATTGAGGAACGAAAACACTTGAAGCAAAAAGTCAAAATTTTGAAATTTTTATAATAGTAATTTTTACTAATAGTATATCGTATTTTACTTAACCCGGTATTATTTGGATAACGCATCCATTTTCGAAAACCCGAATAGTAAGAGCTCGTAAAAAGTTGTTAAAAAAAAAAAAAAAGATCAAAAATTTGTTCATTCCTGTGCGTTGACGGTTTTTGGCAGTAGTTTCTTATTAATGGTCCGTTTTTATCAAAATCAATAGAGATTTATAATAACTACAGCAAAAAGGTGAGGATTTTAGGTTGTAGATTTTTACCGTGATCATAAACTGAGCTGTCTAATTTGATTGAAAACTGCATTTCAAAGCTCATTTCTTGTTAAAACGTTTGTTTAGATGCTTTTAAGGAAGATCTTATTGATTTTTTGATAAAAAAATAAAATCAGACGAGAAGATAAAGATATAAACAATCCTAACTATATTTACATTACAGAAGAATCTGTGAAATTCGTCAATTCATGACCATATGATATAAGCTTTTTTAAAAACAAGTAAAAAGAAGAAAAAATCCCAAGTTAAAGATTTGAAATGCTAAAAATGTTTCCGTTGTTTTCTTCCATTTATTTCGTTTTATGAGTTTGCTGTCGAAGCATTATTCTGGCAAATTATTTCGACTAATCAGATTTTCTTCTTCACGCAGTGACTGACAACTGGACCACACCCATACTCATCATCTGACTAATCTTGTCAAGTCATAAAAACATGATTACTAACATATCACGATCAGATGGAGATCACTGTCCAAATATATCAAACACCTCAATCTCCATAAAAGACTTTCCCCTTGGAACAATGAATGGAGACACCCACCAGTGATTTCAAGGATGTTCAGAGACGTCGGAACCTTCCATTCCAATAGCTTTCATTACAAATCAAACCAAGCTGCTTCATTTCATTAACAAAAATCAACATTTGCTGCAACCTTCTGCTTTTTTGTTTGTTATAAGAATTCAATAAGTTTCTACTAAATATTCTCTTCACTTTCTTGGTTTAAAATTTCATGTAATAATATATCAGCTGTCTTGATGGAGAATTCTATAATTGGCAGGATGTAATTTGCTTACTTATAGTAAAGATTTCACCATTTAAGCTTCATGGCTGATTGTATCAACTGAACCGCAGCTAATGGAAAGTTGTTTTGTCAATGAAATCATTCTCCCGTTAAATTTCAGCAAAGCCTCAAATATGGATAGAAAAACCAAGAACCAGGATGTCTAGAAATTGTTTATGTTCGCTTTGGCTACGGAGATTTTATTTGGAGAAAAACAAAGTTTCCCAAATACAAAGCAAAGGATGTTCTAAAAGATAATTAACAGTCGAATTGTTTCAATGGTATCGTTAGGATTAAATGATCCATTCACAATAATTAACAATGAAAAACGAACTTTAACATTAATAAAACTATTCTTTATTTTATTACTTTATTTTTAAGTTTCCTTTGAAGATTCTGTTTCGAATCCTGGTCAATCATAGATGACATGAAAAAAAAATCTTCTCTTCAATTTCAGCGATTTCTTTGTCTTCTTAGGCCTTGAGGACATACCTTAAACACCAATATCATCCAACCCAATTGAACTGATTCCAACGAATGACAAACATCCGAATAAATAAATTCAAGTTGGGTGAAGGTGTTCCCTTTATTACAATCTACATTACAAACAGATTTATTTTGTTTACTTTCAAATATAGAAGTAAGACATTTTCTTTTTAAATAAATAGAGTAGCGAAAATTGTTATTATGCTTAAAAATTAACTGTTATTTCGCATTTACTGTTAGGAAATTAATACGTGAATTTTCAACAAATTAGAGAAGCCCTTGTTGAAGCAAAACTCAGGTTCAGCCTTTTCAAAGATTCAGAGGTCAATCAGAGAAGAGGGAAGATTAATATTCGAGCTCTTTGCAGTGTTTTAAGCCCTGGTTAGAGAAGCTTGAGAAAGACTAGAAAGATTCTCACGATCAATTTATTAATTAGAGGTTAATTATTGTAGCTTCAGCAGTGTTAACAGAACATCGTAAAACTCCCACTCCCTCTTACAATAATTCCACTTTATAATGAATTTAAACATTTGAAAACAAAAAACATTTAAAATCATGCCAAGAAGTTGTTGTTTCGGAATTTCTACCACTTCAAGATTAGAACTGATGAGGATTAAGTAGCCTACTGTCCTCAAAATGAAAGATGACCGGCGGAAGTTTGAACTGCGCAGCCCTTCCTGTAGCTGATCAATTATGTTTTCCTGTCACAATGGATGAAGTAGTCTGTTTTCACTGAGAAAGACATGTTGATAACGCCAAATTAAAACTTCTCTCGACTATTTAGCGTTATTTCAATACCAGTTGCTAACAATAAGTATTTATATAAATAAATAAATATATATTATTCATAAATACAATGCTCTTTTGCAAAGTAACAAACGATTAGCACAATGGCGGCGTCCTTTCATTAAATCAGACGGAAGTGCCTGACCAGACTAATCGATGATAAATGCGCAGATCTCACAAAAACAGGGCGGCCATCATTCATTGGGAGGACAATAACAAGAGTGGATTGATTATCACCAAAAAGGATTATTTTTAATATAGAAAGTATTTTCTTTTCTAAAATGATAAGAATGTATTGGATGTTAACTTACTGTGTTGTCCACTGTTTAGTCCACAGATGGGTGGTATCATGTTGTTGGAGTTCTGTCCGGAGACGACGAAACGATCAGCATTGCAATCGCCTCTTTCTGGCCTTTGTACATCAAAGTGTTCGAAGTCAAGTCGAAGCTGACAGATGTTCTGCGATGCAGGAGCCCTCGCCACGTTGACGTTACAAGATCCATCGCGAGAGAAAGTCAAAGGAAACCGAGGATTGAGAAAATAGGTACCATTGTTGGTAATCTCACCTCCGCAGGTTGCATTAACTGAGAAACAGACAAACATAAATTTTGAACAAGAATAAAAATAATAAATAACACAATGGTGAATAAACTTTGTTAATAAGAGAAGTGGAGACAAATTTACTTCGGTTTGTTCATTCCGGAGAATTAACGAAAACTCGCTTTTATTTTCTTGGAAGACATTCTAAAAATACAAATTTTCTAGGCAAATTAATGATCACTACAGCGTTAAAGGCTTCTAACGACTTATTTCAACAAACAGGTTAAGGTTAATACATTTCAGTTTTAACCTTATTTCAACTAATGAAGTCAGTAAACACTTAAATACTTCGAACAGTACTTTGCCAAAAATTAAATGTAACTGAAATTCACAAAAAGATTCGGGATCAAGAACTTGTTCAAAAGTTGACGAATCCTTAGGTGAAACAGATCCAAGAAATGGACATATCAAAACCATCAGGCTTTTTTTTTAACAATATAAATCTATTTTCTTTAGCTCAAGTCAAAAGGTACTTAAATAGGAATAAAACAAAACAAAACCGCTACGTACAGTAGTTAACCTGAAGAGAAGTATCTAAAAGTTAAGAGTAATGAATTCAAGACGCATGAAGTGAATTTAAATTATTTCTCAAAATGTCTCCTAAAACGGTTTCAACAGTTACGGAGCGATTTTTTTCGCTTCCAATTTCATCACGTGACTCACTCAGTGTCTAATGAAAAGCCTGTAACAAACATTTGATTGACACTTAAAATACTTCAGTGTGAAGGAAGAAAGGACAACACTTAAAAAAGTTTTCAAATGCTTTGCAGAAATAGAAAAAGAAATTTTACAGCGTGTCCACCTAGAGTTGAGCCTTAGCCACGCCTATGTCACGTGGTAGGCGAAGAGTCCAAGAAGTCATTTGAGGGGTCAGTGTGATAGTTTTCCATTTTCAGGGGAAATGCACAGATTTTGTTTCTTGGTTATAACAGAGGAATTGATGATATAAAATATGACATTATATATCTGTTTTTCTTACATATAATAATAACTATGTTATATTTTAACTGTAACGATGTATAAAACTGATTTGCTATTTAAGAACTGTTATATTTATAGTGTTTCTTATTTATTTAAATTATGAAAAATCGTAATTATATATAAATTATATTAATTAATATAAGTAATAAATATATACACTTCATGGTAATAATGTTTTATTTAACAATTAACTGCTGATAGTTAAAAAAAAAAGCAAAACTTGTTTAAAAACAATTCCGTAAAGTTCCTCAGAACATTTACAAATATCCAAATTAAGAACATTGGCACTTGTTCTAAAAGATTAAAAATAGAATTAGATTGGCAATAATAATAATAACTGCATGAATTACAATGCAAGTTTTGATATAATGGAAACGAAACAAAACTAAAATAATATAATATTGTTTGTAATAATAATAGTCAATCAAAACACCAAAATAAAATTGTTAGTATAATCAACAATATTGCAGGTGATGATTTAAATTTTTAATAAAGAAAGATCGTAACTGTTTTTAACAAAATTACAAGCACTAATTCTTGACTTTTTGCCCTCACCCCTATTGTGAAATGTGTTCTCCGTTTGAAGAGGCGTGGCTAAGTCTCAAGTCTTGGTGGACACACTTTAGTTTAGCTTGATTGAGACTCAAGGGAGCTATTGTCCTGTTTAATAATTTATTGTTATTATTTATTTTTCTTCGTAGTTAACAAACTGCTGATAGTTTTAATTTAGAATTATTGAAATTTATACGAAAATTTTATTAGGATTAAGGATTTTTAACTTGATAGTCGCTCGATAGTTGTTTAGAATTCTAAAACTACACTTACAAATACAACACACTCCGAAACCCATTGCACAGGAGATGGTTCCTGTTCCTCCTCGACGTCTACATTCTCTTGCTGTGTAACACGATCCCTTCAATCCATCCGCTGCTTCACACACAAAATGGCTGAAACGCACAATATTAAACAGACCGAATACTAAAAAGAAATATAAAAAAAAGACTGTTAATACATTACCAACGCTATTTAATTACTAAATACAGTGAAACTCGGTTATATCGCGATCTTTCGGATCCAAGATCTCGAAGATCGCGATCTGCCCGAGCTGTTTTTACTTTTGGATGTAAATGTCGTGTACTCGAACCCTATTATCGCCCACACGATTCCAAATCGATTTAAAATGGTCATTTCGCGTTTACCTACATCATTCAGAGCGATGTGAGAGAATTTTATATTTATAAATATTTATAAATCCTTACCTTTTCAACACTTTGATGGATTATATTAGCTAAAATCTTCATATTTCTGTTTTCTTACGGTTTGGCGCCGTTATCTTGGAATTAGCGGTGTTACCCAGTAAGTATTAATTGTAAGTAGCAAATCGCGAGCAGTTCTCTAAAATCAATCGATTTTCGTACTTTTTGGGCGAAAATATGGTAAATTTTGCAATTTTACAATTATACACCTTTTCCAAAATAGAAGGGGTCTAAGACCAAATCGCGTTATATCCGAATTCGCGATATAAACAACCGTGTTATAGCCGAGCTTCACTGTATTTATTCACTCAAAAATCTCACGGATTTCGATTTTAAACATAGTCGAATTTCTGAAAATTTCTAATTTTTGGAGAAAATCAGAATTTAAATGACGTACATGTATCAGATGTAGGGTTTTTTTTTTACCCTCTTTTCTATTTCTGACACCAATGACTCAGATAAATGAGGAGTCAACATAAAAGATAAATCTGGAGGCGTGAAAAACTGATTCGTGTAATTTGCTCGTTATTAAAAATAAGTCTAGTGTAATTTGCTCGTTATTAAAAATGAGTCTAGTGTAATATTCTGATTACTATTGATAATTTTATTAATATTCTGTTGCAATATTGATGTTTTTCCTCAAAACTTTCCACCCATACTAAAAAAAAAAAAAAAAAAAAACAAAATAACAACACTTGATCTTATGAAAAGCTTAATGTTAAATTTGACAAACTTTTTTTTAAGATATTACTAGAATTTTAGTGATTACACTAAGAAAAGGTTCATACCATTAACATATTAACTAACAAAAAAGAATTAATGTTATTTTTTATTTAAATACTATTTTCACAGCACGATAAATTTATATTTTATATTAATGACTTTTCTTTTGAATCTTCTATTCTTCCATTAAAATCGTTTTTGCCTATAGTTCCATAGGAAAAGGTGTTGCTGGCATCGGATGACGCAGCAATTTATTTTTCTTGCTTTTTGTTGTGAGTGGGATCACTGCCAGATTGACAGGGGTTCTCACTAAGAAGATCTTGCCTTTCTGATTCGGTTAGGGTGAGGCATGGTTGGGCTGATGAGTCCGTTGCAGGACGAAACGGCCGTTCCCCACTCCTCCCCATAATCTAAAAATCAGAAAGGCAATTCCTTCTTCTTTTGTTCAGGTGCTATTTTTCTTTTCCTTTATTTATTTAGAATTAATTTTGTTTATCTAATTTAATTTGGAATTATCTATTAAGTTACTCCAAAAGTTTCGTCTTGAATTGAGAAAACGTTTACGAACAAGATTAGTAAAAGTACAGTCACGTGAATCTTTCAACGACAAATAATTAATGGATTTAGGAAATAGCTGACGTTAAGAAGGGTTCAGTTGGAAGCAAACTAAAAGAAAATTCTTTTTATCCAAATCCGTTAATTGATTATGGTGATATTTTTTTTGACAGCTAATAGTGATTAACGATGCCACAAACTGAATCAATAAACTCAGGCTGACCTCCATGACTTAGTCTCGTTAATCATGAATCACTTAACCTTTAATGTTTTATTCGATCTAACAGTATTTTGTCAATTTTTGGTTTTTTATTCCAAACAGGTTGAGGACGTTAAATAAAACAAGGAAAACGAGAATACAGAAGACAAAACTTCATAAGTCCTTTCTTATATCTACTTTTGGCCGATTTGGAAGGAAGAATGAGTCTTGTCTTCTTCCTGCTATAACATATTAGACCAGAGGACCTGTTACGGTCTCTTCCTAACGTTTAGGAGGTCGTCCACGGAGTCTTTTACTTCTTGGACAATTATAAAGAATTTGTCGAGGAATCCACGGCCTGATAGAAGCTTCTAATTATTTCTATATGCATCATTATTATCCAAAACAGATTCCTGTTTTAGATAATAATGATAAGTATTCCCGCAAAATTTTCTATTTCTTTTCTTATCTAATTATGTTTAGCCAGCTGTTTTTCTTAAAAAGCTCACCTCACAGGCCATAACTCTTATTCTTTTGCTTTTTCAAATTGTCCATGCTTCACTGCCAAACGTAAGCATTGGTCTTGCTAATATACTATAAATTTAGAGTGAGGTTACGCCAAAGAATCAAGCTCTCTATTATGAGAATGGAGGTCGTACAATACTCACATGTTGGAGAGGTCGTAGTGGTTTCTTCTTGCTGTTGCTGTTGTTTCGGCTGCACTTTCAGGTCCGCAGAAGAGAAGTTTTGGGTCATCCAAGTGGGGAATCGGTCCACCTCTGGGTCGTCCAAAGTGGCCATCACTTCCGCTTGAGTTGTAGATTCTCCATGGGAAGGATAGCGTTGAGGAAACGGAGACACAGGTTGAGGAGTAACCCACGTCCGTCGATTCGACGGGAAACGCCAGGAGGGTTCGGTGGGGATCTGCAAACCTCCTACGCCTTCGGAGGTCGGTGGAGAATAAGGAGCGTAAGGAGACGGTGGAAGTGCCCAGGACGGCCGTAAAGGAGAGTAAGGATCAGGATAAATAGAGGAAAGAAAAGAGAACAGAAGGGAAAACAGAGTGAGTCGCAACACAAAATACCTACAAGAAATAATGAATTTATGAAAAGCACGAAAATATCGATAGAATTATAGAAGAAGAAAAAGTTCACAATCATAATATGAAAAAAGAAAAAAGCAATCTAAGAATTCATTACTTAAAACAGACACATCAGCAGTGACTTTTAAAAACATTGAACCCTTAGTGCGTATATTGAAAATGTTTAGTAAAAGTTTTTTTACAAATTTACATGCGAAGGCTTTGTATGAATCGTAGCAACGGGGACAAAAAAATGGCGATTTCAAATTAAGTAAAACTGAAATACATTTTAGATGAGGTTTTATTTTTATTTTATAAAAGATATTGCTCTAAAATAATAATATCGAGAATACGGAAACTTTTCTAATTAATGTTGAAGTTCAATTCTGTAGTTAACTAGATTTCTATAATAGATGGATTTGGATAAACCAGTCATCCCCTTGGATTTCAAAAATCACCATCTTGTTTGTACAATGACAGCCAATAGTCAAACACTGGGGTTTGATAAGTGATCTAAGAATTTTATTCAAAATATATTTTCAGCTTTTAATTCTGAGTAATACACTCAGTGAAGATTAATCATTTTAATCTTAATTTCGCGACAGAAGGAAAGGACAAAACAACGTATGAAATAGTAGTGCTTAACAATATGAAACTATATGACTACAAAAAGCCAGCCAATATCTTCAGAAGACTCTAGTTTTTATAATATCTTCTATTTGTGCTTCTAAATTTTTACTGCTGGTATAACCCGTTGTTTAAATTTTATTCAACCAATTATTTTTTTTTTTTTTTTTTAAGTAACCAAATTCCTCTTCTAGTGATTACGATTACTACTAAATGTTCCTAATAATGCGCTATGAAATTACATTTCCATAATCAGGAAAGCCAACAACAGTCAGTTTTTTTATCTTCATAAACGTTTCTTAGTTTTCACTGAATTAAAAATAGTTTTGCTTTAACATACATTTGTATAAATAATCACCACCTATTTTATATCACTTATAAAGCTTTTCTGAAAGTTTAAAAGCTTGTTTTTAAATGAGGTTATTTTCTATTATTAATAAAAAAATGCTTCATTAAATTTAAGAAATATTAAAATGGATTCTCAAAATAGTCAATAAAATACTCAAGAAATGTAAGTTTCGAAAAATTTCACAACCAAATTTCCAAATAGATGTTGTTTTACTGGAATTGTTTCCGTGTCTTCCAGTTAAAAATGAAACAGTTGTTTTCTTTCATATTCAATTCCAACGATCAATTTAAAGACGGTTGGAAGGAGACAAAATTCAAATACTGAAGTAGTGACAGTGTTCGCTCAAATTCTAGTTCTGAAGACCGCATCAATAAACACTCCAAAACACTTTAAATATTATTTCCATTTAAATTGCCTGAATGCAAATAAAACTTTTATGTTTGAAGAATGAATTACTGTAATCTTTTTGAAAACAGAACAAACAATCCTCTATATTTAATCTCCTCACTCCGGTTAAGCAGATTTATGAGGATTACGTTTCTATATTTAACGATAAATGGAAGGTATTTGCATCAGCTTCAGAATGAATATTTATAAAATCAATTATGCGATTAAAATGAGGATTTTTATCATTAACCTTCACTGAGTTGTTTTTCGAATAATTTTATTGTTTACGTAATGTTTTATATAAAGGTTTTTGAAACATTAGGTTTATGATGTTTAGTTTTTAGGGCCATAAGTTTAACATCATTATTCTGATGTCAGAATATGGGTTTCACACACTTTTCAGTTCATCTTAACTGATGATAGAGGATAATTTCTTAAACATTATCTCCTTCTGAAATGCTTAAGAAATCTCAACTAAAATGACGCTTCTAGAGTGAAAGGAACAGTGAAAAATTCCTTACTTATAGTAATTGCAGCCAAAGGATGGGTACAAAGGGGCTTAAGCCCTTCTACAAGATCCATATACTTAAGAAAATTATTAAAAATAGAATATAAAAAAATGTTAAAACTAATTTGCACATTCAATTAAATATTTTTTGAAGCCAATATGTACTTCTAGATAGCATAACTTGTTTTTAGGGATGGACGGGATTGGATTTTTAGGTCAGGACGGGACGGGACGGGTTTTTTTTTTCCCTCCCAAAAATCGGGACGGGATCGGGACGGGATTGTCCTTCCTTCAGTAAATGGGAAATAGTTGTTCGGGTTTTGAAACTTGATATGGATGACAATAATAATAACAAACAAAAACATTTTTATGTCTGTCACTAGTCGAAATCACGAAGGCCGTCGTCTGTTGTTTATTGGTTTCGTCGGTCGATCGCTAATGCTATGACGAAAACACTTTGTTGTTGATATAATATTGGGAGGTAGAAAGAAAAATAGTCCAGAGTATTTCTCAATGATTTATTGTAGTTTTCAGTTGCCAGGATTAATAATTCCAGCGTTATTAAGCCTTTTGTTGAATTTAAATAAATCGCGAAATCCCGTCCCGAAGAAATTACGAAGTAAAGCAAATCCCGCCCGATAAATGGGATTATAATTTTCCCGAAAATTTCCCGAAATATCGGGTCCCGTCCATCCCTACTTGTTTTTATTCATGAAAGTGTAATTTAACTGCTCTTTCACTGAAATCTGAGTCTTTGCTAAAACGTAGCTCTATAAAAACCCCTCAGAAAGAACTGAATAATTAAGAACTACAATGTACAAAATAAAATAGGTTTTTATTACAAAGCCTATCTTTGTAAGACTGGCAAATAATAAATACTGAATCCATAATTTATAAACACTCTATCTTTAATATTATTTTTTTTTTCAGTTTTAGTATTAAAAAAATAAATTTAAATTTTAAAATAGCATTTTTAAATTTCATAAATTATTTAATCTAAGGTCTAATGATTTTATGGTTTATTTACGTATTAGTTCCGATTAGGATTTAGGATCAGTTGCAGAGCGTGAGGAAGCTTACTTAATCCACCATTAAACTCTAAAGACAACAAGAAATAAAGTTCATCTTCATCTTACAAACAAACAAACAAACATCACTACTAAGTGGTTTGCTCCAAAGCTTTAAAGCAGTCAATTCTTGTTGACATGTTTTCCATCAACATAATGAACTTGAGATTTACCTATTGTTATGTTAATAAATCAAAATGGACACTACTGACACAGATAACATTGCTCTGAAATTAAGATGTCAACGGATTCCTGAAGTAAAATTTGCATCCGTAATTAAAAGTAATACGCAACCGATTTTCTTTTATAACATTAGATACTAGGCAACAATTTGGTGGTGACGAGCGAAAAAATAAATTATCAAGCATTTTGTAAGATCATCTTTTTTTTTTCTATCTTATTGATGTACATATGTATTGATACTCATGGCAAGACTTCGTTAGCTAAGGAGAGAAAAAAAAAAAGGCTTTTTGCAAATGTCGAAATAATCTCAAATCTCAAAGAATGACTTGAGGCTTACATATATGTTATTAGCAACCCGGGAAAAGTGGATTCTCCCAACGTGCGACTGCTTTCTCACAACTCCCCAATAAAAGTGGATTCTCCCAACCCACGACTGCTTTTAGAATCAGCGAGTGCGTCTGACATATTTGTATTTTTTTTTATAATTAGAATGTAGTCCCCGTGGCCTAATGGATAAGACATCTAACTTCCGATCAGAAGGCTGCAGGTTCGATTCCCGTAGGGAAATTGTAGAAATTATTTCTATTTTCACAAATCACAACAATAGCGCCGGACAGACAGACAGACAGAGAAGTAGCAGATTTTAGTAATGTAGATTACAAAGATGACGATAACGAAAACAATGTTTTGCAGCTTCCTTGCAATTTTTAAATACATCGTATTTATGATTATAAACAGACATAACAAACTTTCCAAATTATCTACTAAATCACTAAAAGTATGAACTGGATTTTCTTTCCATTAAAGGAGTTATCTTTAGAATATTGACGAGATCTCGTTTGCAATCTTTTAATATTAAAACAAATTTAACTAAATATTGTAAGTGCGGTTATAATAAAACCTATCCTTAAAACTGTAAGTTCAGAATTCAGCTTTGTCAAGAGTGAAAAATTCGAATGAATGCTTTTATTATGTTCTTTATTTTGATGCTTCGCAAAAATGTATTCAAATCTCGAAGATGATCATTTCCTGTAAAGATTTTGTCTAAATTTTAGAATTCGTCTGAGGTATAAGGGAATCCGTATCTTGATACTTTTCAGAAGCTAATCGTTTATAAGATGCATCTGAAAGTTGCTTTGCTGCAACACAATCCACAGACTAAAAGGCAAATAGTCTTAATTAAAATTTCTTCCATTGTGAAGATTATGGAGCCTAACAATACAACCTCAGTACAAATAATACTGCTTCAACTTCGCTAAATTATTCATGGCTATGATTAAATTAATGATTTTTTTTTTCTTCAAAGTCACAACCAAAAGAAATCTCGAATTATCTAAATACATGGCGATTAGGAGAACATTTACTGTAGGCTATACTTGCTCGTGAATGAATCCATTTTGAATCAAAACTCACAGAACGATACCGGTTCGCCTGAATTCACCAAAAACTAAACAAAATACATAGTTATTTTCTAATGTTTTCAGTGGTGTCAACTATTTTTTTTTGGCGTAATTAATAATTCTTCGGTCACTTCAAGTAGTTTCACCAATAGTTTTTCTGAAGTCAAAAGATAAACTTTCATTTAAGTTTTGTGTTATTTATAGTTTTTGGAATTATAAGGTAATATTTCAAGTTCTAAGAAGAATTTAAAAAGAAAAAAATATTCTAAAATTCTTCAACATTAATCGCAAAGCCCAGAACTGAACTCGATTAAATTTGGCAACTTTATATTGAATAAGAATTCAATGAAGATGAATAAGATTGTAAAATAAAATTTCTTTCAACGTTAGAGTATAAAAAAAATGACAATTATTGCTGACCCTCTAACTTTTTTTTGAGATGATTAATAATAATCATCTATTAATAATAGGCTTATCTCTACAAAAGATATCAAATGGCAACTGAAGGGAGGATTAACAATTGAATGAAATTAACATTAATTGAAGATAGATTTTTCCAAAAACTAATGAAAACCAACACTATAACAATGTAATTACGCCAAACAATAGTTTAATAAACTACTAGAACTTTGTTAGCAAATTTTACTTTTGAATCTTTTTCCAGTGTTATATCAAAATGACAAAACATTTAAAGAAAATATGGTGTGGGAAAAATTTTCAAAACAAAGTCAACTATTTCTTTCGACTTTTTTTTATATTTTTTTTTATGGGAAAGTTTTGTCGGCTTTTAATATCACAAGAAACAAAACCGGAAAATACTTTCCCACAAGCCAATCTTACAGAAGACAGAAGGAAGAACTTGGACTTACCTGAGCATAGTGGAGGCGTATAATGGAAGACCTCGACTGACCACTCGAGTCTTATAGTGTTGCTGTGTTTTGACCTTTGACGAATGTGACACTGACCTCTTTTTACTCTTCCGGTCAGTTCTTTCCCCGTTACCCCCCATAAATATTACGAAGATACGTTAGTAGCAAACTACTGTTAATATTTGTAAAATGAGATAGTCAAGAAAAGATATGTATTAGTGAAATTGTTAGTTTGAGTTTTTTAAATTAAGGATTATGAAAATAGTTTAATCATAAGAAATTTGACACATTTAATGAAAAAAATAATATAAAAATATCAAAAAAAGTAAAAAGCTTTAATCTCCAAATAATGCCGAATGTCTTCATTTCTTAAGAAGATACCTAAAAGATTAAATCTATCTTAGCTTAATCAAACCAAACCTAAGTATAGAATACGTGCACATAAAACTCACTCCCCCAACCACCACCTCGAAAGTAACTGTATGTCAAAAACAATAGTTTTCATAGTTTTACAATAAGAGGTTGACAATGGATTACCAAAGAAACTTCAGTTATTAAGGACTCTGAATTAACAGTAAGCTCAGTTTTACAAATGAATGGACAGAAAACATCAATGACCAAAACATAATATAAGATTCCCATCTGCATTCATACAAAAAGATAAAACAATATAGATTTAAACTATAATTAATAAATAATTATTCAGAAGAAAGTTATTAATTAATAATAATTTTTCCAGATATAAATAATTATTTGCTTTCTAAATCTTTTCTGTTCAGTAGAATAGAATTTATAAATTTTTCAAACAAAAAAAAAAATAAATAAATATTCAACAACGACTGGCGACATGAAATCTCTCATGCATCCAAAAAGGGGAAAAAAAAGAAACCCCAGGATCAAGAAACTTACTTTTTTTTTTTTCTTTTTGTCTTAGCCATCATTTTATTTATAATCCTCCCATTTAGGATTTCTTTTTGGTTGAAGGACGAGGACCTTTCTAACCCATGTCTATTCCAAATTTCTGGATTCATCTAGGCTTACATTATAGTTAATTAAATATTTTTAATTTGAATTATGTTAAAACAAATAGAAATATATTTTTAATGTGATAGGTTTATGAATGTAATTAACGAAAAAAGTGTAATAAATTTTATAATATAATAAAAACAAGGTAGGGATAGCGATTAGTAAACCAATCACAATGCTTCGCAAAGGCTTCTGATACGTATAAGAAAATATAATAATGCTAAACCATAATACCTGAAAATTTTAATTGCTCCTCAAAATTTTATTCCTCCATATCTATCCAAACCGCGATGATATTCCCTAGTTATCCCAGAACTTGTTCATTTTGTCATTTTGTTTAATTTATGGTGAATTATTGCTTTAATTTCCTTATTATTATAAATGTGATTGTTGCGAATGCAAAAGGCGCAATTGTCGCGATTATTGTGATTGTTGCTGAGCTGTATTATAAATCTGATTGTTGCGAATGCAAAAGGCGCAATTGTTGTGATTGTTGCTAATGATTTCATTGTTGCTAATAATACTTGTCCACAGACGGACAGACAAAGCGGAAATATAAGGCTTCTGATACAAGTATCAGAAGCCTAAAAGTGACTTTTTTTTTTAATTATTGCTGTAATATAAATAATAAATACATTAATAGGTCAATAATAAACAAATAAACTCTAATATTGCAAATTACATAAACAAAAATTTCATGGAATTAAAAAGAAATGGTTTTTAGAGCAAGAATTGTTCGCAGAAGTTATAACTATGTCCCATTTCTCTTATGCATTATGGGTAATTGTTGTAGTACAATTAACAACAAACTCAACTTTTCTGTTTATTTAATTTTATTTAGAATTTTATGAATACAAAAAAAAATGTAAATATAATGTTTTATAAAAAGATTTCAACAATGAAGGAACTGTGAAAAAAATAACAATTTTAATATAGTTAAAAAAATATCTATCATTTTCTATACAAACACCATTAATTAGTAAAGGCACAAAACTATTTATCACTAATACTGCAATTAAAAATAATGCAAGACTAGAATTCCATCAAAAATTCTCTAAATTGACATGCATTGACAGGCACAGGACAACTAGTATCAACATGTAAAAATTCTATAAAAGATATCTTGGTCTTTTTTGTAAAGTGTCTTTGAAAAAATAAACATGGTAATTAAGTGGCAGTGAACTGAAAACAGCCTCTGTGGTTCAGGCGATGCTTTTGAATAATAAATTACCAACGATGAAAAGGATATAATTGTTATCTTCCTTCCTTTAGAGTCCCTTGTTGTAGAAGAGGATGGGTTCCTGAGTTGCTCTCTGAATCTCCGGCTCCAGGTCGTCCCGCTTCACCTGTAAAATTAAGAAGAGGGAAAAAAAAAATAAAACAGTGGGTAACCGAATGCACCAATAACTATAAGCAAAGAAATAACAAACGTCTCAGACGAAATTTTCTATTTAAATAAAATGGAGAAACGAGATCAATACACTTTCAAAAAAAGATGACTTCAAACCGAACCAAGAGATAATTTCAAATCACGTTCGGTTTGAAGTTAACTTAAACTTACGTAAAAAAAAAAAAAAATAAGGTAGGGATAGCGATTAGTAAATGAATCACAATGCTTCGCAACGTCTTCTGATATGTATAAGAAAATATAATCGATATTGCCTTAATTTCCTTATTATTATAAATGTGATTGTTGCGAAAGACGCAATTGTTGCGATCGTTGTGATTGTTGCTGAGCTGTATTATAAATGTGATTATTGCTAATGCAAAAGACGCAGTTGTTGCGACTATTGTGATTGTTACTGAGCTTATTATAAATGTGATTGTTGCGAATGCAAAAGGCGCAATTGTTGCGATTATTGTGATTAATGATATTTTAATGATACTTGTTCACAGACGGACAGACAAAACGGGAATATTAGTCTTCTGATCCTTATTAGATCAGAAGACTAAAAAAAATCGGACATTTTCGAAGATGATAAATTTTCATTGAAGATCAGTAGCAACTGAAATTCATTCAAATCGATTCACTGACTTTGATGTTATGTAAATACATAAAGCCCCGGGCAAAAGGAATAATGCTTTACCAGTCCTGTCGATTGACGCATCCAGACGTCATTTTGCAGGAAGAATGGAAGACGAAAACTGTAAAAATCATCTCCAAAATGCTTTAAGCGAATAATCATTTTAACAGATTTGTTTTTAATCCAGTTTCAGACTGTGAAAGCTATGGGTCAAGTAATATGAAATTTATCTGATTAAAATTAATTAGGAATAAGGAGTTTAGCAGAGAATAAAGAAAAATAGAAGAAAGAAACTCTTCAGAGGTTAACTTCGGATATCGAACACCACCAACTCAGCAACCGTTGAGTTATCAGAATAAATGCCTTAATAACTCGATCACAAGTTCAGAGGAATAATTATTACCGTTTTACCTGAAATTTATAAAGAATTGCTTTACCATTTTTAGAACAGATATATAATATGAGGTTCGTGATACATTCTAAAATTGCATATTATCAGAATTTTAAATGTTGAATACTTGATTGTTCTAAATTTATCAGTTAATTATTCCATTCAAGTTTTGAAGTATCCATCAGAAAACCATTAACATCCCTTCTAATAGGATGGATTAAGATTTAAAAATCTTAAATCACCACTGTAAAAAAAAAATGCAATTTATATAAATACCCTATATAAGTAAATATTTGTTTGATAAATTTCCTCTATTATATATGTGGGTCGTTATGGAAGTCATGGCACTATTTTTTATCTGCCAAACATGCAGCACTACTGCAATTTCAGAATTGTTGCATGTGATCAGGGCCGTCGCGTGGGCGGGGTGACCGTGGCGAACGCCCTGGGCGCCGCGGCAACGGCAACAGGAGATTCCCTTTTTTTTTTTTTTTTTAGGTTGTTGAATTGGAGATTCAGGGGGCGCTTGACGAAATCTTGCCCCGGGCGCCAACAAACCACGCGACGGCCCTGCATGTGATTCTAATTGGCACTACTAATAATCACTGGTCTGGGTCAGTGGAGGAACGTCATGATAGCAAGTGGAAAATACGTATTTGGAAATCATCATTTAATAAGGCAATATAGGAATAAAAAGGAACCAGGAAAGCTAAAGAGACATTCCTAACACCCCTCAAAGTAATCTCCAAGATTATCTACTATACGTTTCCAGCGTTTGGGAACTGCTGTCCAACTCCACCATTCTTCACGATAACGCCACAGGTCATACGGCAGCTCCTGCACAGGCTTTGTTACGTCGATGGGTGTGGGAAGTCTTGGAACATCCACCGTATTTGCCAGACCTGAGTCCATGCGACTTTGATTTGATTCCAAAATTCAAGCTGCAGCTGCATGGGAAACACTTGTGAACAAAGATGAAATTTTGACGGCGTTTCGGCGAGGGATTCAACAATTTAATGAATCCAGGAATGCAGCCAATGGTATTCTCTGTCTTCCGAAATGCTGGCAACGTACGGTGGGCAATCTTGGAGATTACTTAGAGGGGTGTTAGCTATGTGTGTTTAACATTTAATTGTTTCTTTTTCTTCCATGGCTACACTTGTATTTCCTTATTAAACGACGATTTCTAAATTCGTATTTTCCACTTGTTGTCTTGACGGTCCTTCACTGACTCAGACCACGTTAGTGTTTCCAATCAGAAGCACATCCAATAAGCTTTCAAACGTATATTCTGGAATTGCAGTGATGCCGCATATTTGACAGATAAAAAATAGTTGCCATGACTTCCGTAACGGTCCACGTATTTCACTTGAAAGGTATGCCGATTATCCTGTCTCAAGTTGAAATTTCCGAATAGCTTAAGAACAATTTGTGAAGGATCACCGATTGATTTCTTTTTATTAAACATTATAAAAATGATTTACCTCCGACATTTGCGGAAAGAGACTGATAGCAATTGGAAGAGCTAAACCAAATGACAATGTCACTAGGGCAGCATTGATGGGAAGATGCCAGCGGGGGTGGGATTTAAGCCAGGCTGTCCTGAAAAGAAAAGAACAGTTATCAAAACACTAGATCCAACTAGTCGAATACAGAAAAACACAGATAGTAATCTTAATTATAACCTGAAATCCTTCAATGGCCAGTTCTTTCCTAATTAGTCGGAATTGTTTACTTGCAGATTTGAGACATTGACTGATTGTTATAAAAAAATGCTAACTGTTAGACCGAATATTACAATTTAACAATTTGCGTCATTCAAGAAATTACGAAGAGCTTAAATATGTCAAATAATCCACATTTATTTGACTTCATTGAAATAAGTTATTTATCGAAACAAAAGCAACATCTTTCTAATGTTTAACAAAGTTCTCTAGACACTGTTTATCAATGATGACTTTTTAGCACAAACATGTCTATAACAAATAAGTAGTCCCCTACTCTCTTCAATTCCGTCATCAATTAAATTTCTTACCCTAGAAATCATGAGGTTTAGAATTTTACAGGATAATTATTTTCTAGGTTTCACCTCTCGTCAGCTCAAAAGATTTAAAGTTCTCTCCTTGATGTTTTATAAGATCAACAAAGAGATTGTCAAATAGTCGGGTCGTGGATTTTCATTCTTATAGTAAGCGAAGATTATCCCTCGAATATTAAGTTCCAAAGCCATTGGGCGAAATATCCAGGAATTTTCGAGAAAATCGACTTCCAACTGCTTCTAACGACTGAACGCTTCACAGCGTGTCTCACAGCGTAGCACCCGAGTTCGTGCGAGATTGCTGGTTCAAATTTTACTGCATCCATGGATACACCAAAAATAAAAAATGTTGGATAGGAAATGAAACTTTTTTTATTTATCGAGATCAGAGAGAAAATGAAACGCTGAAGTAATGTCAAACAATAACGTTGTTAAATTATGCCTTCCCTAACATTCCTAACTGGATCTTGACAAGCGAGTTGAATTTTGGTCTTTTCGGTTGACCGAGATTTCAGTAGCTGAAAAATTTCATAAAGCGTCAACAAAACTGCGCCAACCTCATTGAACAGAAGCCTCTAAAGAGGATTCATAAAAATCCAATCCATCGTACATCCTCCTCCCCAATCTTTCGTAATAGGATTCGATACTCATGATACGCTGCGAAACTGCGATGATAGAGAAATTTTTACAAACGCGAATGAGGCTTGTTTCCCGACAAATTTTTAAAAATCTTTGCAGCTTCAAAAACTCTTGCATTTGTGTACTGAGCTAAATGTTTTATAACTTTTTGTTTCCGTACTTTTGCGGTAGGTAAAATCAGGCTCATGTGAAATTCCAATTCAAGATGCAGTTAGCAATGCTAACATAATTTATCAACATTGTTTGCATTACTTTAGCTTTTATTTTCTCACTGATCTCGTTAAATAAAGAGTTTCATTTCCTACCCAATATTTTTTATTTTTGAAAGCAAGTTTAACGTCCGTGATTATTCATAAATGGAGAGATGCGCGAAGGCATATTTATTGTCCGGTTGGCAAATTTCTCTCTCCATTTTTTATTTTTGTAACCAAATTGTGATTCATTGCAAAAAAATCTTATCTAAAACATACGTAGATTGGAAAAAATAAAAACACCTTCACGCAGTAAGATTCGAACCAGAAATCTCGCACCAGAAAACTCGAGCTCTACGCGGTGAGCCACGCTCTCACTTATTATTTGGTTAATATTCAGTCGGTGTAAGCGGCGTGGAACTCGATTTTCTCGAAAATGCCTGGATATTTCGCCTAATGGCTTTGGGAACTCATGATATTCGAGGGATATTCTTCGCGTACTGTAAGTATGAACAAAATACACGATCCGATTACCTGACTACTCTTGGAAGATGAAAATTCGTGTGATTTTTCAGCGTTTTCACGAAAGAGAGTGAACGTTAGTCAATTAATATTTCAAAACTAAAAGCTCAAGTTAGAAGAATTAAGGTGGATAGAGAGGGCAAATGGAAAGCCCCCCCCTCCCCATCCGCGAAGTTTAATGGGAACTCCAGTTGAATTTGCCCTCATCCTCATTTATAAATAAATTACAATGGAATGCTTTAGTCATATATAAAATTTAAATACAGTGGAACCTCGCTATTCGTACACAATCCGTTCCAGGAGGCAGTTCGAATGGCTATTTGTATGAATGGCGAATCATTTTTTCACATAAGATATCATGTAAATTGGATTAATCCGTTCCAGACCCACAGATGATTGCTTATATAAACCTTTGTAATAATATTTTAAGCGTAAAATACATAAAAACTATGAAAACAATAAATATTCAGGCCTCTCTTATTATGTCTTTCTTTTTCAGTATAGACACGAGTTCCACTTTCAAACATCGCAACGAGTTCTTTTTTTCAATTCAATTGTCGTTCTCACTGCTTTCCTTTTAGGCTTAGTTGAATCAGTAATCTTTTTTGAACCCATGGCTGCACTATTTTTAATAAAAATAACAATAAAATAGCACAAAGTTTCACGAAGCTTGCGTGGATGATGCGTAGCGTAAGGAAGCTAGCACGAGACTAAGTTGAAGCGACCGCGTGGCATGGCCAGTAACATGGTTACGCTGTCCGAATCGCGAGCAAGCGTACGAATGGAGAGTTGAATTTTACTTGAAAAAGTTGGACGAATAACGAGTTGTGCGAATAGAGAGGCGGACGAATGGCGGGGTTCCACTGTAATTTCCTAATAGAATATTATTAGTTGATATTATTGAATAGAATAATGATAGACTTCCGGGCAAAAACCGATGGACCGGTGTGAAAAAAAAGGAGTAACGAAGTATAATTGGCAAATATTTATGATAAGCAAGGACTTTTTGTTTCCAAACATTTCAATATTAATATTTTTTGGATTAAACCGAGCTACATTCTAAGACGTTTCAGATAACCTATTAGTTTTATTAAGTCCTCTTTTAGTCTATTATGTTCATCACTTTCTCCTTCAATGAGAATAATTCAAATTACTAAACAATTTTCTAAGGTTTGTATTTCAGATATAATTAAATAAATTTGAATATTTATAATTGCTAGCGTTATGAAAACGTTTTTGTAACGTATGAAATTTAAAACAATGCAAGCTCGATTAGTTGTTTACGCCAAATGAGGGGGGAGGGGAACCACCAAACAAACTTGTACAAATGGCAAACGTCATTAGATAACATCCACGGCAATATTAAATCAACTTGAAAGAAATTGAATCTAAAGTAATAAATAAATCAAATTTGATATCTTACGAAACCCTTTTTTGATGATCTAATTTCTCTCCGGGTTGTATTTCCCAGTCCGCTATAAAACCTTCCCACCTTCTTATATTTCTATCTGATTGCAATTGTGATGATTTGATGGAATCTGGTTTTGTTTCATGGAATCTCGGCTTACTTTAATACACAGTGATTTTCATTTTAATTGATTTTTTTAAATCGAATTCTTCATGGTCTGAATCGAAAAATTAAAAACTATGTTTTTGCTGTATTGTATTAGTATGTAAAAAGGAAGACTTTAATTAAGAAATATATAAACTTTAAAATAACTGTCAATTGCTAACTAAGATAATTTTCTACACGCTTAAAAACATTTTTATTTTTTCTTATAATAACTGCATTTTCATTATATATATATATATATATATAATATATAAATTCAAGGATAAACTATTTCCCTCTGGTTTCTTACAGTTCCTTTCCAGCTAAAGACAATGAAATAATAAAAGCCCAAGCTTCTTATTAGGAAAGAAAATAGCTTCCATTTAAACAAACAGCTGCAAGAAAAAGATCAATTATTTGATTCTGCTAAAATACAGTATATTTCAATATTTGGAAATCATTCCTCAGTTCTACTGGATTTCATTTCCACAATATTTTTCAGGCGAAAACTTTAACATAAAAATAAATTAAAACCTTGCTTTTAAAAGGGATTTATTAAAAGAAATGGACTTAAGATCAGAAGTAATAATACTGATCAACTTAGAATAATAAAAATCATTTTACATCTTTACCCCCCCCCCCCCAAAAAAAAAAATATATACACTTCAAACTTATATACTTACCGCCCTATCGTTTTTTATACTCAGTTTGATATTTTGTGTACATTAACATTAGTATTTGTAGAATTAGATCAAAACTTCCCATTTCTTTATTGGCAACTCGAATGATTAGAAAAAGCTGATAGAATGTTTACATCCACATATCTTATACAGTTCGTTTTTGTTTACGAGAGCCTTCAACGCTTTTGCGCATGCGTCAGGTCTCCTTCGATTTCTTCAGAATAGATGTGAGGAGAAAGTTAAAAGAGGGGATGTTTACTTTTTATAGTGTTAGTTTACTAGTAGCTGCGTTCTATTTGCGCTTTTCGGGAAAGAATTATGGAAAGAATAAATACTATTGCAAAAATGCTCCTCGTTATTTTTTTCTTAAAAGCGAAAATGCCCAAAAGAATTTCTTAGGAAAGTGCCCATCTCAGCGTATCACCCCTCTGCGGAGTAAAATCGTCCCGAAGTGATAGCTCTGCCATTCATAAACGGACAGTAGATTTGTTTGTAAGCTATTATTATTATCTTTAGATACCCACTGTACATGCTTTATTACATCACTGATACATTACACTTAATTAAAAACACGTTTCAATTCTTTACATTTTCCTTATTCTGAATATGAAGATTCTGACAAAAATTACAGTGAACTTCATTCACATCATAAATGCAGGATAGAGAGGAAAACAAAGTAATGACCTCTTGTTAGAAAATACATAATTTTTGGAGGTATCAATATGATATTAGCGTCTGTTTTTGTTGTATTTTCGTTAGTTCTTATATTTATAAATATACTGCATTGTTTTTAAGAGTTAAGGAGCCTTGTTTATTTTCTTTGGGATTCTGGATCTTGTCATTGGATCTATCGATCATTGATTTTCAATTTTCAACAACTAAAAAAGTTTCATGTAAAATATTTCACAACGTTAATGATCTCTGCTGTTATTATTTCTCTTTAAATTAATGTATTCTGATATCAAATAAATATTCAATAAATTCTAAATCAAAATCCAATACACTTAAATTCTTTAAAATCACAGTATTGGGAGAATACAGTATCACTGTACATTTCAAATGGTAGCATATGGTATTTAGCAAATAAATTTTTTTAATACTTTTTTTGGTCCCAATTTATCAATCAAAAAACTTTACAGTAATATTTCATGAAGTGCTGTTTAATCTTTCTTTTAATTTCTGAAATTATATAGTATTGTCTTTTCATTACAGTGATAAATAATCCAAAACTTCAAGCTGCAGGAGAACAAGATATGATGATGAATCTTAAGTAAGCGTCAAGTCATGAACACAGCACTGGAACACAGCACAGTATTGGAACACTCCAATGAACTTTTGCCTGTTTTCTTGCACCACGAGTGATGTATTATCAACATTACAGGGAGTTAATAAAATAAAATACTTATACTGGTATTTATCGTTCTATTTATAAAACCTTTCATATTATTATTATGGATTTTTTCATTGCTAAAAGTACTGTATCACAACTTTGTAAACACACAAACTTAACTGAAAGTAATTATTAATATATTTACTTCAAAGTTTAATCAGCATTCAATTAAAGATTTAATTTTTATATTTTTTTATGTAGGCCTTTGCATTTTGTTTTTTTTCTGCAGCCTAATTTAGTTATTTTATTATTATTAATAACAATTAATAAGGTCATAAGTTCTTAATTTAAATACATTTAAGTTTTAGTATTTTACAATAGTTGGATTTTTTAAAAAAAAGTTATCCTCTATTCTCTATGATTTACAAACAAAAAACGAAATATTAATTGAAAATCTTTTTTCTAGTTCAACGATTCAATGCAATTAAAAATATGAATTACGAATTGATTAGAAGTTCTCAAAATGTGTTAGTCCTGATTTACTTATACTCCATCTTTTCAATTCACCTGTGACCATTGCCAATGCTGCAGGAGTGCGAGGCAAGTTTTGTGCTTGGGGCGGGGGATATTCGTACCGGGCGAACAACCGCTGCACTGATCTCAGAGTAACATTGATCATCAATATTTTTTTATCTGAGGACTCAAAAAGCAGTAGGATTTCATTTTTGGAATAAAATTCCGTTGAATGCAAAACAAATCAAAATTATCATGTTTCTGATGCCCTGACCAATGAGAATGGAACGGTAAGACTTCATTCCAGAGCCTGAAAACTGTTGATGAACTAACTCCAGTAAAATCAATTCTTTGGTTCAGAAGTTTCAGAAATTCAATAAAATTTGTTTCGATCGACATTGTAAACAAACCTTTGCCGAGACGGCGAAACAATCACTGAATGAATTAATTCCTGGTATTGTCTAAACTGACATCTTATAAGAATAATATTAAATGTGAGATGGTCTTTTAAATATCACTTTTATATCCAATTCCTAATTTAAAGTTTTAGTAGATGCTAAAGTTTGTTGATATAAGTGCTTATTTCATTAAAACTTATTCTTTTTACGAAACGGAAAACCGCATTACAACTAATTAACTTCTACACTGCTACCTTCATTATCACTATACAATTTATGATAGATTATTAAAAAATATGATAAGATTTCTTAAAAATCGCATACTTCAAATTGCCAAGAAAGGCAATTAGCTAAGAATATTTAAAAACGGTATTGTTAATAAATTTAAGCCTTTAAATACTGTACATATTTATGTATATTATAAACGTACAGGAAGATTGATTAAAATCCGGTTACGATCTCCAGAGGTGATTTTTCTCTCAGTTATTTCTCTTACAGATGGAAAATGTTTATCTGGCGTTTTAAAGTTGAGCAGGGATGGAATCCAAATTTCATCCGTTGTCATGCATGCCTTATCTTCCTTCTCTCTCACGACTCTGTGGGCCTAAACTTAGTCCATGGAACACCTTTAAACGTTTTTTAGTGAAAAGTGAGAGAGAGACTCTCTAAGTAAAATGAGAGACTGTGAAAGTAGCTTAATGGACTACAATCAGTTGGCGTGATCTTTCAAATGTATTGGAAAATCTGTCACAACAAACTTATGTAGTTCAGAGTAATGCTTATAAAATAAAACGAGTGATAAAACAATCACTAAAGTTCAAACCAAGTCATAATAAATGACTCAGAACAGCAATTTCTTTGCCAGAAGTTGGATACTTACTTTTCTAACTGGGTGAGAATGGCAGGTGGAATAACTAAAATGGGAGCAGGAAGAAAGAAGCGAGTGATGGCAGTTTCCGTCAAGGCCTAAAAAAATAAAACAAATCATACATTTATTAGATTACGTAAACCAATCATTAAGACTAATCATTTGAAAATTATTAAACACTCAAAAAAAACTTAAAGATATGCGTATTTACTTTTACTGGGCCTACAGTCAAACCCAAAGTATCACGGCCTCATCCCCATTGAAAAAAAATCAAAACTTTCATAGGAGCTTTAAAGATTCATGAGGATATTTTGATGAAAGAGAAAATGATTAGAGAAAATCTACTGTAATTCGTAAACATGATAATTATTATAGAAATCAGAGAACCTTTGAATTGTCTTTTTGTAATGATTTCAAATAAAAGTATAGGTTCAGTATATTGAAGACAACTACATAAGCCTAAGTTTTAAATAAGAGAAAAATCATTTCAAGATCTTTAAGATTATTATTAGGAATGCAATTATAAGGTTTAAGTTTTTATAAAATATTTTTGTCGCAGTTTACAAAATGATTAGCAATTGAAAATTAACTTTTTAATTTCATTAAGCAAATATTAGCAATAACCACTAGATGTCATCATCCCTACAACCCTTATAATTTTATTTTTAAGTTAGATTAAATCAATGGTAATCAATCTTTTTCTATCTTTATTATTATTTTATCAAAATATTTACTATGCAGTTACTGTGATCGTTCATTCTGAACAGTACATTAAAACTAAATTTTGAGTTATTGCTTTAGAACGAGATTCCATGTCTTCTTTTAGCAAAGAAACTTGTTGTTCTTTTCAGTTTTCAATGCCTCATCTTTCATCGTCGCCCAGATACAGCATCAGCAATTTCAAACATCTAAAAACAAGTTTTAGGAATAAGTTTAAATTGGAAACGTCAGTTTACCAAAATCCTGTTCATAGTGTTTGATATCCTGATATAAGATAATGTATAATAATATACATATATACATTATTCTTCCGATAGACGACAGACATACAGGGAATTCTAATACGGAGAGGTAATAACAACATGACATACTTCTAAGAGAATCACTGTTTCCACCAACTATTATGTTCAATATGTACACCATGACATCTGACAATAGCTCTGCAGCATAGTGTCCATTGGAGAAGACTCTGTTGTAGGCATATCAGGGGAATACGGGACCACATCATTTCCTTTCGAATGATGATCTTATTATTGCAATAAGTTTGTGTGTGGTTTTCAGTATAATTTATAATTTCAGAATTACAGACCGAACAAAAGTAGTCCATAAGAATGATATTACCACATTAACTAATTGGTTCGAATCTCGGCCAAGAAGTTGAATGCAAAATATTCCTGTTCTAAAGTTTGCTGTTCTATTGTTGAACCAATATAGCAAGTCAAAGCAACTGCAGGTGGATGATATTCGCCTACCTTGTTTTACACCTTAGAAAAAATAAAGATGCTACATTTAGTGACCTCCGAGAAAATAGTATTCTTACCTTTTTTGCTGCAATTTTGGACGTTCCAATTGTTTGGCCATTTTTATCAAGTACTTCAATGCCTTGATTCATTTCGTGCATCCGCATCAATAGAACATTCAGAGTACTAGCAGTAGCTGCAGGAAAACAAAGTCAATTTTTTAATGAAAAGTATATTTCAAAGTACTTCATTAAAACAATTTTAAAATAAGTCTCTCATAGTTAATTGTATCACGGAGATATCTCTGTTTGGATTAACATGTAGAAAAGACAAGAAAAAAGAAAAATTATCCATACATCGAATTACTAGAGACTGTCAGATTTTTAGAAAATAATTTAATACAGCAAAGAATAATTTATTGATGCACGTTTTTTCTTGATACCATAACAATGACGTTTTGTATCAATACTCGTTCCTGCGGGGAAACCTAACAGAAAGAAAACATACGTCAATTTTATTGTTCATCCCCTAACAGTATTCCACAGAAGGCTGAGACGTACTATACTATTTCTAAACAATATTAAAATTGCTTTTTTGCAGTAGTCTATGGAAAAACATCAGTGTGAATTTGTTTAAATTATAATGTGGCTCATGATGTTAATGTGATCATAAATTGTAAAGAGTAAAGAATAACAAAATATTTTGATTTTAATATTTGTGAATTACTTTGAAATTCATTAACGTATAAAATTTGACAGAAACAACTGGGACGAAACAGCTGTCCCAGATTGCTGTCGATGATGGCTCAATGCGTGAAAGCAAAATGAATTTAACGAATTGGTGCATTCTTGAGTTTTTTTCCCGTTTTCATATTACATTTAATGCACGTCAAACCCCATTAATTATTAATTTTTTGCGTTAGATTTTTCCTTTCATTAAATGCCTTTTGTGCCCAGCGCTCAGCGGGCCAAGGTAATTTTTCTGTACTTCTGACAGCGAATTTTCTTTCGTCGTATGCTTTCTATCACGTCCCACTTCCGGGAGCGGGAGAAGAAACCATAGGTACTCACGCATTCCGAGCTTGATCATCGAAGCTAAATCTGGCTGAGTCGTCCTAATAAGGACGAAACAGCTGTCCCAGATTGCTGTCGAAGATTGTTTAAAAAGTAGAAAACGGGATTTGAGAATGTTAACGTTCGGGAAGATCAGTAGAATTTGATGGAGATGTTCTATCAGCTTAAATAAAAACTGAATCTTATCGGACAACTGGCGAGATGGTTATTAAGTTCATATCGACATTTAAAAGCTTGGAAAAGTTTCTGAAGTCGAAAGTGGATGAGTTAATGCACGAATTAATACAGACGAATCTGACATAGCTTAAAAACATTTGCTCCTTTTCATTTGGATCGAATAATCACTTGTGACGAAAAATTGACTTTATAACTATATTAAGAAAAGTTTTTAAAAGTAAACCATCAAGAATTGTTCCGGTTGTTTACATCCCCAAAATGAAAATCTGCAGAAAAAAACATCGTTTACTTTGAATAATAAACAATATCAGATATATGCAGCAAAGAAATATCAGATACAGATAACAAAGTCTGTAATATCTTGTTAGCAAAATATCCGATCTCGTCATAGGAAAGATGTGATTTTGTAATGACAATCCTCGACCATATATGGTAAAAAAAAGAAACGTTAAAGATTCAAAGAGTGTAACATAATTTTAAGCAAAATTACGAACGGCAGTCATAATTTGGGACCGCCGTTCGGAGTTTTGCCTAATTTTATGTGAATTGGTTGTTTTGCTTTTCACATTAGATATTTTTTACATATCATTAGATATTTAGAAGTACTTTAATTAAGAATTGTTATGAAACAAAGCAATCAAAAAATAATTTTATTCTATTTCACTCTGTATTCTTACCTACAGCTGGAAATGGAATAAATCTGTGGATTAAGAGTTTTGTCTTAGGGGAAAATATCGTGTCAGCTTTGTTCAGTAATACTGTTAATCCAACCTAAAAAAAATGAATTAGATTTTTACCAAACTGTAATATTATAGATTAATAACATTAGTGTGGTATTTATTTAGTTCCCTTATTAAAATCAATTAATGAAGAGAAGTGAAGCTTTCTGATTATTTAAAAATTAAAAACCAAACAAACCCGAATTAAAAAAAGACAAACAATTCTTTTAAGAGAAGCTTCTTTTCTTGTCAATATTCCGAAGAGAGAGAAAACACAAATATTTTTTCAAAATATTTTGATAAAAAGGTGAATAGATGTTGACTTACAGCAATGGATATAGCAGATGTTGTTGCTCCAATGTAACCTTTAATAAAAGTTCGCGTATCCGTAGGCTGAAAAGAAATAAAAAAAAGGGTGAAATAATAGAGTTCTTGGTTTTTCAAAAATGTAGACATTAGGGATATTCTGAGAATGATTTCTGTTTTGTTGTGGTTCTACGTGGTTTCTGCGTAAAAATTAGCCAACATGTAAACAAAATACATGTTCATCAATTCCAATGAAAAACAAACTGTGTAATTATAAAAATGTAATAATTTCTGGCATTATTTTAATGAGGATTGACATTAGCTGTTCATTATTGATAGCCTGTTGCTTTTCATGACTTTTAAATAATGTTTTCCTATTCTCTTATGTTCATTATCCTTTATTATTATCACTTAAGATCTCTTTTAAATAATAACCCAATTCTTAAACTACGTTGAGGATAAAAATGGATAGTTTTAAAAATTGAGCTGTTGTTTATTCTTCAGTCTTTCATTTTTTCCAACTTTTCATTTTCCCATTTTAAAAGGTTATTGTAGTAATAAAAGGTTTTGACGTGCATAAAAATTTCATTACAGTTTTCTTCATAAAAGAAGCTACATTTAATGCTAATTATAGTTTGTTCTTTTCAGATGCGAGGTTCGTCTTGCAGCGATTTGCTTGTTCCGACAGATCGACCGCACGGCAGCAACAAACCATTGTTTAAAACAATCGCCATCTTGGACTGACTGCTCGGAGTTCAAGTTGATGACATCATGACTGGTGACGTTTATTCCAGACAAAATCGATCGCTACGTAATGATCACATATGGCAAACCCCTTTTTTTTTTTTGCAAAAATTATCTAACCATATTAGCCCATTGTCCATTAAGTGTTTAATATATATATATATATATATATATATAAATTAAAACTCACACAACGTTTCTGAACGCCAGGAAAAAAAACAAAAAAACACACAAACAACAATTACTTGGGCAAGAAGCTAATGAGTGGAGATCATGTTTGTATTTTTAAAAGATAAAGAATTCTAAAATTCATTATGAATTCTAAGGGATCCGTTTTTAATGAATGTTTTTTCTTCAATCTTATTCTAAAAGAAAAGAGAAGTGGAGATGAAAAAAGAATAGAGAATGAAAGGAAAGTGGATAAATGTGTTGAAAGATTCAACTCAGACTTATCCAAATCAAAAGGAATATGATACTGGATTATCCTCGATTGATTGAAGGGATTAGTTCTCAATAATAAAAATGTAAGCTACTATTAAGCTGGAGACGGAAAAGAAAAGATTATTTTGTGGGATTAGGGTTTCCGAGGTGATAGATGGTGGATTAGAAAGGTGGTAAGGATTTGCACCCTAGGAACAGATTGGATAGAATCCATCTAGATTAAGGCAGATGAAAAAAATAAATAAATAAATAAAACTCAACTCAAATCTGCACAAAAACTGATAATAAAAGCAAAAGTAAGATCTACAGAAGCCGCATATTTGAATTTAAAATATTATCTCAAATTAGCCAAACAATAAAAAAGCTAAATAAAGCATTTAACGTGCTGTACAAATTGATTAAAAAAAGAGGAAACAAGAACTAAATCAGCACATGAATAAATTAAAATTGCCTTTCTATTTCAATTATAGGGAGGAGTTGGTTCGTTCTGCTACGGACTCATCAGCCCAACCCCGCCTCCCTGATAAAAGAACCAGAAAGGCAAGATCATCATAGGAAGGTCACAGCCACACCTGGCAGTGACCCCCGAAAACAAGAAAGGCAACAAAAATAAATGTTGTGTTGTTTAACACAAACAAAAAGAGCCTTTTCCTACAACTAGTAGGCAAAAAGGCATTAAAATAC
>JAFIDM010000004.1:13645337-13677394 GCA_023159025.1 Thereuonema tuberculata | reverse complement strand
ATTTATGTTGTTTAGTTATTGTGTGTTATTTATAGTTTTTCTTTAATATAGAAGTCACAATGGTATGGGTGCCAGGACATAGAGGTCACAGAGGCAATGAGGAAGCAGACAAGCTCGCTAGACTAGGCTCTTCACAAATGCCCATAGGCAATGAGCCATTTTTGCCTTAAGGCCCCGGGACCATTAAGCGAACCCTTCA
The DNA here is from genome assembly GCA_023159025.1 of Thereuonema tuberculata. Classification (NCBI taxonomy): domain Eukaryota; kingdom Metazoa; phylum Arthropoda; class Chilopoda; order Scutigeromorpha; family Scutigeridae; genus Thereuonema; species Thereuonema tuberculata. Next base: position 13,677,195 of record JAFIDM010000004.1, on the reverse strand, counting down.
AGTGCAGCTTCAGAAAGACTTCATAAAACACTGGAGGAACACCCAGGAATTGAAGCACTCAAAGAAATACATCAGGGATCCTTCTCCTACCTATGGAGGGCATCTCTTGCAGGAAAGTAGGGCCACGTTAGGGTTAGTCTGTTCTGTCCGTGGCCGGTCAGAATAGAACAGAACAGACTAACCCTAACGTGGCCCTACTTTCCTGCAAGAGATGCACTGACCGGCCACGGACGTTTCCGGGCACATACGGTACATCTTCTGGCCATTGAAAATATCTCATGTGTGCAACTGCCCCGGAGACCGCAGACCACATTTTATCATTACGCCCAGCTTTGTGGAGACTCAGACTTCAATGTTTTGGGGAAGCATTCCCAAACCATGCCATTATAAGAGAGCTGAAGCTCTCCACTATACCCAGATTTTTGAGGATGTCGAGTGTGCTGAAATGGACTGTGTGAATATCAGTGAATTGAACTGAACGTGTTAAGCTGTTCAAGGGATCACACTGGTGACCTACATCAGCGGACTCTAATAATAGGATAAGGCAGATGACCAGCTTTAATAATCGAAGACAAGACTTTGGGAAAACAAAAAGAGTCTCAGTTTTTTAGCCCAATCACTTGTGAAACAAGTGTTATACAGGGAAACAATCAGTGAACCTTAAAACGAAGAAGTTGTTTATCCAAGAAACTCAACAGAAAGCCGTCAAACATCAAAACAGACGCAAAGTAGATCAAGAGGATCCACAAAGGAAAACAAAGCTAAGCAGTTACCATACATTGACAGGAGCTCATACCATACAAGCTCAAACGTTAAGTCTATTGATTTAATTGCAGCAGTGACATTGTCTTAGGAAGAGTTGACTACAGAAGATGAGTCGAATAATCAGGCGCTGATTATTGGTGCAACTGCAACTGACAAATCAACACCCCAATCCTTATGAATAAGCCTTGAACTCACTCAAAGCACCACAATGGAAATATGCTCTGAGTTACAACTTAGTGGGTGTTGGTTGACTGCCTGACTGAGATTGTCTATAAAATGTTCTTGGAAATTTACAAATTAAATAACGATGCTAATGTTAAAGAGATATAAGGCGAGGCTTTCACTGTCGGATGTGCACTAGATAAAGATTTTAAACATACATTTCGTCAATAGTTAAAAAGAAAATCCCTTAAAATTGTCTTCACTTTTGGCAGCATCAGAAGCGTGGAAGCCAAATAGGTCTAACTACAGCTTATCTACAAGGATACTTAATTAGGATGTATAAGACCCAGTCGAAGATTATATAAAAACGGGAAATGAAGACGTAGAATTCAGATTAAAAACATAATTAAATGATTTGAAACACTCAGGACATAAACTGGTACGACAAATTCATGCAAGCACTTAACAGAGTCGGAGCGAATAGTAGACCCAACGTAAATCAGATCCAAATCAGTTGGAACAACAACGACAAACAACTTAACCTCGATCTTTACATAAACAGAAGTGAAACTTTTCATATTCCCCTCGATAATAGTGTCCGAACGTCACAGTCTATATAAATATAAACTGTATGGGAATTCGGAGCGGTTCAGACGTGATCTAGGCTACGGTCTCCCACTAGACAGATGTGTCGGAACCTGGATTCGAATCCTGGCAGCGGCATGGTTGTTTCAATTTCCTTTCCTGTGTTTGTTAGCCTCTTCTTCACCTTCTCTTCGGGTCTGAAGCCATTCCATAATGACTTCCTGAGGAAGGCAACGGGAAACCACCTCAGTACCTATTTCCTAGAATACAGCGAGTCTCTGAGATTAATTAGAAACAATTAGTAACTGGTATTAGGTTTTGAATCAGTTGAGGCAATAATGGTTCTAACACAAGAAAAGATATTTTTAGTCTGATATTAAAACCAGTCATACGGTCTAGGACAAAAATTCGGACCCCAGCCTTGCACATGTGAAGGAACGGTTTCAGCTTATGTTTCGGAAACAGCCCCAAGTGACGGTGTGATTCTTGGCGTTATCCAAAAATTCCGACGGACAGATAATGTGCTTCCACAGCGTAACAGTTTCACGGGACGAACACTAACCGTAACAACAAACAAGAATCACGACCCTCTCTTCGAACAGATGCTTTCCTGTCGTATAGCTGTGGCTGCAAGCAGTTTCTTCATGAAAACTTTCCTGGCAGCGTCATCTCATAGATAGGAAATTTGCAGGAATGATTTGAACTGTGGTCCGCCATAATGGCGAACATTTAGATCCACTGTTTACAACTTGTACATTGGATCTAATAAGCTAGGGTATTCCTGACTCCGTAACTGATATTTAATTATATTTACTGCTCCCACTCCTGTTTTCTGTCTTGCACTATTATTGGTTTGCCCAATACTATATACAGGGTGTCTCAAAATATTGTACTAAGACTTCGATAGTTAGTACATCAAAGTGTTAGTACATTTTTTTTGAGACACCCTGTATAATAATGAGAATAGGTAATAGGTTTTTTTAAAAAAGAAATAATATAACTGCTCTGATTGCTTTCTCAGATGAAATGTTAAGTAGCATTGGTCGCTTAAAGGAAGCTTACGTCATTAGAATTGATATCTACTTAATAATACTTCGTAGGAATCTGAAATGGACTAAAACACTAAGTTACCATGATCACATGAGTAAAAAATAAACAATAAAAAAACCACAATTGTAATTATCAGAAATTACTATTTTTACAGTTCTTTCCTTATATTGAATGATAATTATGATATTTCAACATTAAACAACGCGAGCATTTGTTCGATCTCCCAACTAGCATCAAGTGATATCACTTTTGTTTGATCACTAGGTGAATACCTTCCAAAATTACAAAAATAGCCCGAACCCTTTTCGAATGAGATCATAACCGTGATTCTAATATTTATCTAGAAGAAGTTGTAAATACAGTAAACTCCCGATTATCCGCGTACCTCTCCTTTTTCCATTTTTTTTACTGTACAATAAATTACGGAATTAAAAAAAAAATTAAATCTAGAATAAGATAAACAATAAAAGAGGCTAACAAATTAAGTGAAGACAATTATAGACAAACAATTTAGAGAATGACCTTGTGGGCGGAGCTTAGGTCGGCAGGTTACACTAAATTACGGGAGAGTCTTCCCATAATAATAAAATTTTAAAAAAAATAACTTAAAATAAAATAATTGTTTATAATGTATTACTGTAACTGTATGTATTGCAATTTTAATATAAATAAAACACGTTAAAAGCATTTTTGTGTTGATTTTCGTCCTTTTTCGTCCTATTTCGGATTATCCGCGGAATTCCCTTATCCGCGGTTGCCGCGCCATCCAATTCCGCGGATAATCGGGAGTTTACTGTAATGAAATTTAATGCGTAGAAAATAAAGTAAGCAATGAAGATTTTTATCATTTATCTTTTCGGTCAATTAGATGTAAAGATTGGTTGTATTTTAAGTTTACAACAGTTTCTGTTCAAGAACCCAGGAACTAGCGAGATCTCTTTTTAGAATTTGGAACTACTACATACATTGTTTTCCATTTATATTAAGGGATAAGTTCCATAGAAACATAAAAGTTGAAACTTGTATGAAATATTGTTTCTATAGAAGAATGGAAGAACTCAAATTGGATGAATACTTTCTTTAATTTTTCCTATTTTATTTTAGGAAAATTAAAAATTTTATTATCTGAAATTACTTGAACAATTAATTTTTTTTTATAAATGAAAATATTTGATATTTATGTAGTAACTAAACAGTGATTGCATAGTAAGGAAATAAAAAGTAGGATAGGAGTGTTTTTTTATATTTTAATAATAGCCATTTTTGTTTAATGTCATTAAATTCAAAATGTGACTTTGTGCACTATTAAGCTAGGCGAACATCAGTCAACATTTGTCATTCGGTTTCCTCGAACATGTTTGTTGCAGCCAAAAGCATAGAAAACGATCGAATATACTTCCCTCGAATCCATCCAAGTAAGAGTTAAGGATAGAAACAATTCACTTGTGGCATCATTCATATTTTGCTCTGCTGATAGTTCTCAACTCAAATGCACTGAAAACTACCATAAATTTTTTATTGCAATAAGAACATCATCATTCGAAAGAAAACAATCTTTACACTGAAATTAATTTTATGCATCAGAAGGCGCAGAAAACATTTGAAGAAAGAGTTTCGGTGGATATTGAGATGTACTGTGCCTGTTTCAACTCTGTGAATCAACCAGCCAAAAGATTTTGTTTTGAATTTGATAATTATTGAAGCATTTAATATGACTTTATTTAATAAATCTTTTCCCAAAAGTGTATAACATGTAACTAATATCTCAAATATATATTATGTACATACTCAACGGTAGTACCTGTTGATAGGAAGCCATACAAATGCTTCCTAATAGGACTTTGATAAAATGTAACGGAACTAAAATGAATGAATGAGTGAATGACAAAATTCATGTTCAGAAATTAACAGAAATTTAGCAAGATTCATCCTGAGACATTTCATTTTTGAATTTCTTTCGTTTTTTAGGATTAATTCTTCACTAGCGAGCGATCGGCGATCCCAGAATTCCATGCAAACATAGCCGATGCTGTGAAATTTTGATAATCTTGTTTGTAAATATATCTGATGTATTCTCCAACATAAATTTAAAATATTAAAGTGTAACCTTTCTTTCTTCTCGAAAGATAATCTCAGTATTGTGATAATAATTATGTAATTGCTCTCCATTTAGATGAAGTGCTGGACGTTATGATGATGTGATCCAATGCTTTCACTCTATTTAGTACTTATTCGCTAACTTATCTCCTGTAAGCGATAATAATATGCATCAGATATCCTTCCTCTTGTTCATTTTGTAAAGATTCAAACGATTTCTATTAATAATGTTCGTGAAAATGGCAACACACTGAAGGACTCATGTTTGTATTAGTTTGAAACTTACAGCAACGGGTTGGGACATGCAAATGGCAGTGAAAATGAGCATTTGGTTTCGAAGCAGCGCCCTTTAAACTTTCCAGTCTTGGGTATAAATAGGTGGCTCAAACGAGATGTAGCAATTGGTGAAGAGCCAATGTTTGGTATTTCTTTTGTCTCACTACGACCTGTCACCGAAGAAGATCGTATAATGAACACTTGATGGAGTTTGAGCAAGCAAGGAGTGTTGGGATGAGAGAAGCTGGACTTCTTACAACGAAATTGCCATTCGTTTAGAACGAAACGATCGAATATGTCTGGGATATTGTAGGTAGGCAAATGGCCCGACAAGCACCTCCGCCATCTATCATAAAAGAACTCGCATAGAAACATCCTGAAGTATTCCAGAACGATATCAACTCCCAGAACGATATCAAAAACCTCTCTCATTCAATGCCACGCCGTATAGAATATGCTATTGTTGGAGGTGACTTTACACGATACAGAGTTTGACGCGGCAAAATCTTGCTTATCAAGAGAACTCAATTAACGTGAGTAATCTGTGACATAAATTTCATTTGAATAGAGTGATTTTTTTTAAACAAAAAGATTTAATGTGCCTAGATTAACATAAAAAAGGACACATAAGAACTGTTCCAATGTGTCTTCCTTATTTGTCTTCACAGTGATTCTTTCTTGATGTTGCCATTATCGTTAGCAGTAGTGTTTTAAATAAAACAATAAAAAACATATAAAGTAAAACAATCTACTTTTTATATATATGCAAGTAGATACACAAGTAGATACTGTGCAACTAAACTACACAGTACTTACAGCCCAGAACTGCAAGGACTGCAAGAGAGGGAAAAGACATTCCAGAAATTCAATAATATAAAAAAAACACATTTTTTTAAAACCAATATAGAGTTTTTATCGATCTTATCCAAAACTACTTGCACGATTGGATAAGAAAAGGATCGCAGATACTGTTAATTATTAAGATCGGAAATCACTTTGATTCTTCAGGAAGAATTATCAATTGAAAAAAAAATCACGTGAAGGAACCAGCAATGATATACAATATGTCTCACAACAGCACTGATTTTGCGCAGAAAAGTTATTGCATCTGGATGTACATAGAACGAAGCACTTTTGCTACCAGGATACATGAGAAGCAACATTCATACTATGGAGATAAAAAGTAACTGTGTATTAAAATTAATATTTTAATTAAAAAGTAATTAAGTCTCAGATGAATTTAATGTCAATTCAGTGTACAAAGTGCTTACTTTTATCTTTTTATTTCTTTTTTGTAAAGAATCTCGAAAAAAGAGTAAATGAATTCTCGACAAAGACCCATATAGAAAAAGTTTCAAATAAAAAAGTCTATAAATAAGCAAGCCAAATTTCAAAAAGATCTATCGACCGGTTGAAAATTTTGAATGGATATGAACTGATTTCATTAGATTTATTTCCTAGGCTAAAAAATAAACAATTTAAACAAATAAAAGATTAGTAGAAAACAAGAAAAAAGTACTTTCCTAATTTTTGCTGTTTTCAATTCCACATTCTGTATTTTAAACAAAATGACGATATTTACCTCCTCCGTTACATTGTTGTTTCTTGTAATTAGTCTTTAACCAAAGGCATAAATAGGATTTTATTTTGGGGAGGACCCACGTTGGGGAACTGTTCAGCAACAACTAAAAAGACATTTCGGATGAGGAGCCAAGATCCCTTCAAACACATAGAGACATAATGAGGAAAGTGAGGCTTATAAATACATTATGTCTGTATGTGTTTCTCTCCCCTAAAAGCTTTTGAATGGATCTTCTTGAAACTTGGGATGCAAATTCATAATCAAGAGAAAATTCATTTTCTTTTTAATTAAAAATGTTTTCTTATTAAGCTCTTTAGAGAAATTTGATAATGTAGAGAAATTTGTGCATGAATGTCACAAAAATCTTTAAAAGCATCTAAAGAGAAACAACAAATTTTTATCGATACATAACAATAATCCCTTGAGTAAGACATTGTATCACTTTGGAATGATTAATAATAACTGGATTTAGACAAATAGGTAAAGAGGCAAATAACTGGATTTAGGCCTATGAATAAAATGGAGATACTGTTTATATTTAGCGGATATTATTATTTTAAAACATCACGAAGACATTCACGGCTTTAAAAGGAACAATAAGAAAATCGCAATAATTTAAGGAACCTCTTCCATCAACTTGTTCAACTTCAGTGTTTGAGATTGAATGAAGAGGTTAGTGGATTGCATATAAAAATGCAAGCATTGGTTTTTCTAAAGAATTTTAAACGTTTCAAATCATTTCAGTAATATTTTTCGAATAAAATATATTCCTTAACATTTCTTGAAGTTATTACATCAAAAAATCGAGAACAATAGGGATTTGAACAACTGCATCCGATCGACAGAAAGTCTCTTCTCCTGTAGTTTGAAAACTAACAGATCATTGAGTTGCCTGTAAATAACAATTATTTGCTTTAATAATAATTAATCCCTTGAAAAGATAAATGAAATGAATAGAGGAAAATAGGATAAGAGGAAAGTTGAAAAATACGGAAAAGATAAATAAAGAAGTAAAATGAAGTTTATGGGAAAAGAACAATAATCTAGATATATATAAATAAATATAAAAACATATTTTTTTTTTCAGAAAAAGAAAAAAAATGCATAATGAAAATAGAGGCTATCTAAGGAATATGTCTGTCGAAGATGATCAAAGAAGGTACTCTCTGTTTGTGTTTGAAAAATATTTCGTAAGAGGCTGTTTTTTGGCCAAAACATAAAAAAAAGAAGGAAAAAAAAAACCAAAAAAAAAAACCAAGAAATTATATTATGTTTGTTGAAATTCACTAAATCTGCACAGTATTTCAATGTAAGACCAAAATATAATAATTGTAATCAAAATATTTCACAATTACAAAAAAAAAAACCATCAGTTACTTGGAAGTTATCAAAATGATCAGAATAAGATGATTAGGATTAATTTAGACAAATCCAGAACAAATCAAAATAATAAGGAAAAAGATTATTAAATAAGTATTTTTTAAGAAAGAAGAAAGAATTCTTACAATGAGATATTTAATCAAACAACAGTGACTGCCTAAGGATGTTACCAGTAAGACAGTGTCTGATTTGTATGATGTCACTTTTCTGTGAAACTGACTCTGATAATATTATATAGAAACTTCTAGATTTGTAATTATAACTCTTATAGATCTATTTCAATTATAATACGAAATATACCAACAGTAGAACAGTTGCATCTTCTTCATTGACACGTTAGCTCATTAGAAATATCTCATTTGTAAAAGGACAAAATATTCTCTAATAGAAAAAGGAATTCGTTAACTTTAGATTATCTTAAAAATATGCTTTAATAGAATCCATTACTCAAAGACTAGTTAGTAAGTCTCAACAAACGAACGCCATTGAAAGAATGTCATTCTCTACGAACATGAAACAAGATCAGTTTAATAAGTATTGCAATAATCAGGTTCTTCGATTGTCAAGAGAAAATTTGGTGAGGAAATTAATTGTAAATTCTACAACGATTTTTTTTCGTAGGGTGCCATTGAAGGATTGACGAAAAAAGTTCAAGGCCAATGACGGATGAATCAATAATAACAGTAGTATCCGATGATTTCATTATAGCGATATTGTAATTATTGTTATGACAAGTTTAAAAGCCGTGCCGGCGTGGTCGTGCGGTCTCAGGCGTCGGTTTGCCGTGAGGCCAGTGTGCCGGTACCCGGGTTCAAATCCGGTTGTGAGCATGGATGTTTCAATTTCCTTTCCTGTGTTGTCCAGCCTCTTCTTCACTTTCTCTTCGGCCTGACGTCATTCCGTAATGGCGTCCTGGGGAAGGCAACGGAAAACCACTCCAGTATCTGTTCCTTTGTATTGCTACGGCTTCTCCTAGGGATCGCCCTTCGGGGGTCACTAGGGTTCCGTAGACTTGAACCAATCTACGGATTGACCTACCATGGTATGGAAAGTCTTAAAAACGAAGTCAGAAAAATATCGATTTTTTTTTAAAATGTAATTTTCATGTTAATACGGTTTCATGTTTGAGAGTAATCATCATAAAAACGTTGAATTTTTAACATTTTCACTTATTTATTGAATCAACACAAAAACTTAAGCTTTCTTTGTTGTCTAAAATTTTTCAGTAAATTTCCAGAATATAGTAGAAAAGTCAAAGTTGTAAAGAAATACATTTTTTGATTGTATATAAAGTGAAGTGGGTGGAGTACATTAAAAGTTTGACAATCCGGACTTTTCGATTACTCAAACTTTTTAAATTTAACGGTCTTTTGTTTGTGTACGCGCATGCCTGAGTGTGCGCGCATGCTCTCTTTGGACGCGGTCTCCATTTTGAAAAGAGCAATCAAACTGTTGCGACGCTACAATTGTGTGTCCCATTCTTTCCATTTACTATAAATAAAACATATGCATTTACAAACCCTTAGTAAAGTCTCCTTAAAAATAGATTAACTTCATGAAGAGAAAGAAATCATTAAGAAACTCGAACCTGGTGTGAGCAATGTTGTTCTAATCTGTTTTTTTATAAGACGATGTTTCGTTAATAAACTAAAAATGAATAAAGAATTTATATAAAATATGTAACTTCTGCTTTCATGTATATACTGAATTTTTCTTTTAATCAATCTCTTTTAGATTGTTCATTTTTAAACATAATTTCAAGCACTAACACTTAATTTTTGTTTTCGTGAAATTTTTTGATGCTTATTTCTTTTGACAGGTGTTGACTTTATTTTTCTTTAAAAATGATCGTTTTAATAAATGGTTTATTTGCTAATGAATAAACTATCAAAATTTATTTGATCATCTCTTCTTTATTTCACCTTAAAATTGAATTTAAAAAGCATTGCCGGAGAATCCGAAAACCCGGATCGCCCCAGACTTCGAGCCGAACAGTCTAACATTTTTACTGATTTTATTTTTTACGGATTTTTTGACTTTTACTGTATTTTAGTTGTGTTGCCTACCACTATGACGTCAACTGTTAAGTACGTGGACCTTCATACACTCACACTATTCTTATTTCTTATTTATTTCTTATTTCTTCTCGAAGAAATACTTTATTTTTGCCAAAAATCACAGGTAATAAGAAAAAAATAGTATTCATTTCCGAGTTCAGCATCAAATTATAGAGAAATCATTTGAGATGGTTCATGCTATGATCAGAATTTACATTCGTAGACCTATGTAATTTCCGAATTTAAACAATGAGTGATATTATCGGAATCTGGAATCTGAATATAATTATAAAATTATTATTAGTAGTAGTAATAGTAGTAGTAGTAGTAAAACAATTAACTTTGATTTTAAAACAAACTTTTCCTCATCTGCTAATTTCAGTGTTAATTTTGATTAGTTTGAATCCATGTTTGCATGAACAGAACAAAGTCAAAGGGAATCACTAATAATTTCCTAATAACAGCGCCTGATGTTGCTGTGAGTAACCAACAAACTATAATTATGTGCAAAATCACTTTACTTTCTCCTTTTCGCAATACAGTAATTTATATCTTTGTATAGTATTGTTTGCGACTTATGTAAGATACATTATAACTTAAATTGTAATGATTTATAAAAAGAAAACGTAGCAGTTAAGAATCCTATTAATATAACAACACTTCTTTAATTCCACAATATTTCATCCTTCTTTGCGAAGGACTTCTTCAGGTGGGTTTTTTTTTTCATTTATTAAATTTATACAATTCAGTCCCGTTAGGAATTCAAATTCCTATCAACAGGTGCTATTATTTTATTATAATACATAATAATTATATTGAAAATTACATTTAAATAAATTTTACTAATTTTACAAAATCAACTTATCATCCTCAAACATATTGAAACAAATATATTATCAAAAACATATTAGCACAAACATAAAATTAGCAAATTATTAATCAATATTATCCAATATCCAATTATTTACCTTAATTTTTACAATTAATAATGATAACAATTAACACATTAATATCAATGATGCTTCATAAATAACAATAATAACAATACTAACATTACTCGTATTACATCATTAATATCTAAAAACATTATTTTTTTCATAAATTCTTTAACATATCCAAATGATGCACTACTGATTTTAAGAACCTTATTCTTATTAATACAATTTTTGCTATTGATCAAACATGATTCGATCATGAATCTCTCCTTTTCTTCAGAAATTTCGCATTCAATTTTGACAATTGGATCTGGGTTATGTCCTTCTTCCTCACAATGATCTGCCCAGTCAGAAATTCTACTTTTTTTATTCCTAAAGCTCTAATATGTTCAGTCAATCTCTCCCTTAAAGTTCTTCCAGTACTTCCACAAGATAGATGCTACCATAATCTCTGCAAGTCAGTCTATATACAATCACCATTTTATTTGACATTTCTCATTAACATTCTTCTTCTGTTTAAACAATTTATTACCTTTATAAAAAACTAATCGAATACTGTTTACTTTAGAAACATTTTTGTTTACTTATAAATCCCAAAGGTAGCTTAATTACTTTGTTACAATTACTGTTTTCTTCTTTCTGTTGTTTCACTTTTTTCTTTCTTTAAAAAATTCCTTTATGACATTAGTTATCAATGAATTTGGGTATTCATTGTTTATAAAAGGGATTATTCATTATTTATATTCTTAATTTTTCTTGAATAACCTTTCTTTCTCTGTATAATCTGTTATTCGTTTGATATAATTCTTGATAATTGTTTTTTCTATACTAATATTGTGATCAGAATTAAAATTCAGAATGTGATTACTTTTTAATGACTTTCATAATGTTCATAAGAAATCCTAATAATCTTCATTTATCAATAATACGTCTAGAAAAGCCAGCTTGTTTTCTTTCTCTTTTTCAACTGTAAATTTCAAACTAATTTTAATAGTAACATATACTTATCTTATCGATATTATAAATCCATTATAGACAAAATAACTTCTTGTATACTTCTTTTTTTTACTTCATCACAATATTTCGAATGGTCTACTCAATTATTCTTCTTCAGGTTACATATATATATATACAATAATATGTATAAAAGGGAATATATTATTCCTCTTTTTACAATATTTTAAAATCATACAAACAATGAATTTCACTATTTCTTATTAATAATATAAAAGTATGATACAAATGTACAATGATATTTCTCCAATTGTTAAAATTCTCTAATAACGAAATATTTTTTTACTGAGTTATTTTCTTCTCTTTTAAATATTTCTTAAAAATTCCTAGGGAGCTACATTATACTTTAAGGGATTTGTTCTTATTAATACATTCTTTTGAGTTTATGTAACGTGATTCTATGAGGATTCTGTCCTTATCATTACATTTTTTGTACCACCTTGGCTATTGGATCCGGGTTATGTCCTGATTTCATGGCGTGGCAAGCCCAGTTCGACAAGTTTGGTTGTCTGTTCTTGTAAGCACGTACGTGTTCGGATAGTCTTTCCTTTAAAGTTCTGCCTGAATTTCCATAATAGATTTTGTTACAATTTATGCATTGGGGTTTAATATGGGTGTATATAATACCCATATTAAGAAGGTCTTCGTTATTTGATATTTTATTTAATTTCATTAATTTATTGTCCTTAAAAGATACGATTTTTATTTTATTTTCGGAAAATACTTTCCTAATCTCTTTATTTATTTTAGTAGTATACCAATTGGGAAAAAATTTTAATACCGCAGATAGTTTGTGTAATCATTTGAATCATTTTTTTTAAAACCTTCTTTTTTTCATGTTTTTGAAAATCCCTTAAAGTATCACATAGCTCCCTGGGAATTTTTAAGAAATATTTAAAAGATAAGAAAACAACTCAGTAAAAATGTTTTTCATTATTACGCTTTTAACAATTGAAGAAATATCATTGTGCATTTGTATCGTACTTTTACATTATTAATAAGAAATAGTGAAATTCATCGTTTGTAGGATTTTAAAATACTGTAAAAAAGAGGAATAATATATTCTCTTTTATACATGTTATTGTGTGTATATATAACCTGATGCAGTCGAGTAGACCATTCGAAATATTGTCATGAAGTAAAAAAGAAGTATACAAGAAGTTATTTTTGTCTATAATTTTAATAGTATTAATATAATAATAATATAGTATTTCGAAAATTGTCTCTCTGTTCCTCTCCATATTAATATTAATAAAATATCATCAGCACATCTCAAGTAGCTACAATCAGCTGTATTCTAACTAATTTATATAAATATTGCAAATTGTTCCAGAAATTGGACTTCCCTTTGGGAAACCTAAAAATTGCTTAAAAAATTTACCTTTATATTAAAAATAATTGTTATTATATATCAGTTTCAAAAATTTCATTAATGTTTCTTTATCAATATTTGCATCTTTCAGAATATGCTGATTTGTTTCACACATTTTTTCAATCAATTCCAGTGTTTCATTAACTGGAATGTTTGTATTCTATACATCGCCTCTAATGAATAAACTCTAATCTTTTTCTTAATTTAATTTTCTTCTTTAATCTTGAGAATCAAATCAGGAGTATTTTTAAGAATCACTTCTTACAGTGGCATTTTCTTCAGTATGTTATTGATAAACTTTCTTAATTGTTGCATGGGTGATCCAAATGAGTTTATTACTGGCCGAAGTGTCTACCTTGTGAGTTTTGGGTCTTGGTTCAAAAACTGGTTTATTTGTCATTCTTTGACACAATTTCTTATATTGAAAATCATTAATCGCTTTCATTTCTTTGAGTTTTTGGATCTCCCGCTTAGTTTATTTACATAATTTGAAAATAGAACCGTAGTTAATTCTTCAAACTCAACTGATTTCAACATGCTTTCTACTTTATTATTATAATCTTCGTAGTCCATAATAACTAATTTTTTCCTTTATGAGATCTTAAATTTTCCCAGTTTTGTCTCTCATTAAGTTCTTTATTATATTTTCTTCATACATTGTAACGTTCCGTTGTTCTGATTTGATATGAAAGTTCTCTAATACTTGATAGAATATTTCTTTCTTCTCATTCACCTGGTCTTGGATTTTTTCAATTTCCGTTGTAACTTTAATTTTGTTACAATCTTTATTAATATTAAAATCTAGCCTTTATTGATTGCAAGCATTTCATCTCTACTTAATTTCTTTCTGCTTATATTTACGATGTTGTTTGAGTTTTTTAAAAATATTTCTCCCATTTACTTGTGTTTTCTATTTCTAATGTTTCTCTTAGTTTTTTTCCTTTTTTTAACATTGAATTCTTTTAAGTTTTACGTTGTACTTCCGAGATTCCAAACTCACGATGTCTTTATACATCTCTTTTGTGAAAATATTCATCATCATCATCTTCCTTCTATGTTATAGTCCTAAAAAGAACTGTTACGGTTCACTAAAATTCTCACACCACCTCTTCATCAGACGGCCCCGTGATCTTTTACCATGTGGGATGCATTTAAAAACAGCCTTCGGGATCCTATCTCTGGATATCCTATTAACGTACTTGAACCACCGATGTTGATATTGATAAATGAAATCCAATACTGTGGTGACCTGAAGACCTTGTAAGATTTCATCATTTCCGATCCCATGTTGTGTATCCAGCAGTACGACGCATGAACCTCATCTCAGTAGAAATAATTCTATTCTCATCACATTTATCGAAGAGTCCATGCTTCACATCCGTAACGCAAAATAGGTCGATCCATAGTATTATATAAACGGATACGATTGATTCTGAACAAGAGAGGGTTTCATTACTCTGTTGAGGACGCCGATTGATTTATTAAAATTCAAAATGTTTTCAGATACATGTATATCAGAATCTGCTGAGAATGACAATTTGTATTCAAGATAATTGAATTCATTAACTCTTTCTAATATTTGATCATAGACACAGATTTTCCTAGGTATTGGTTCTTTACCTAGAAAAGCATAATTTTTTATTTATTTGGTGAAATCTCCTTAGAATACCTCTCGACTAGAAGCTTTAAATTATGGACAGATCTTTGTAGATCATCTTCTGAAGTAGCCAATAAAACCAAGTCATCTGCAGAAATTAAAGTATCTAAATGGAGATAATGGGTATAAAGCCATGTCTTGGAAGTTTCAATTCTCTTATAATATTATTCATATAAATGTTAAATAACAGTGGTGAGAGACCACATCCTTGTCTAACACCTGAATTGATTATATTCGAAGAAGATAAATTATTAACTTTCCTAGATATTGAAGTTTCTTTGTATAAATTACGTACATTTTGAATAAGTTGTAAACGTATATTGTCTTTTGCTAAAATATTTAACAACTGATTACGGTTACCTTTATCAAAGGCTTTCTGAAAATCACTAAATGCAATATGATTTTCTGTGTTAAATTCTCTGTTTTTCAATAACGATTTTGATTGTAAAATAACCATCACAACATGACCTCCTTTCCTGAAACCATTTTGTTCTTCGCCTAAAATCTGTTCATAGTATTTGTATAATTTATTTTTAATAATATTTGCAAAGATCTTATATCAGGTTTTTAGAAGAGAAATTCCTCTATAATTTTCACACATGTTTCTTTTACGCTTCTTAAATATGGGTATTACAATTGATTTGGACCAACATTTGGGCGGCTCTTGTCCTTCCCATATCAGATTCAAAAAGCGGAGAAGTCGTAGGTGAAAAGTCTGGCTAGCAATAAATACCAATAAATAAATTCTCAATAAATACCATCTTCCCCTGGGGATTTATTACATTTCATGTGTATGAGTACTGTCAAAAGTTACTCTAAAGAAATTGACTCTTGAAAAAGATTATCTGAATGAGGCAATGTTTAGGATTGAATGTTATGAGCCACAAATCAGTAAAATAATTTATCCATTTTTCATTGGAGATTATATTTAATCTTGCAGTGTCTTTAATTTCTCTATTCAAAAGTTTCAAAATTTTATATGTTTGAGGATGAGATCTTGTTATATCATTTTCAAGAAAGGATACAAAAGTATCCCAATTATGTCTATGAAACTTGCGAACTTCTCGTTTAGCAATAGCTCTCTTCAGATGGTAATTGATTCTATTTTCCTCTTTCTTAGTGCTAATGAATTGTTTATATGCTTCTCTTTTATTTTCAAATTTGTTTAATATTTTCATCCCAGTTTCTAAGGCCTTTTTTTACGGTACCATTTCTTTTTTGTGCCTAAACTTTTACACGCTGCTTTTTTTTAACATAACCAAGATATGTTCCCATTCTTCTTCTAACTGGAATTGTTTCATTAACGTCATCTAGTCGTTTTTGATAAAGCCATTTGATGCTGTGGTCATTAAGAAGTTGTATTTTATATAAAACCTTTGTGTGTTATCTTTGTCTGCTAGTTTTTGTTTCTTTTTGTACCGTCTGCGTTGTATGCGAATGGGGCATACTAACAAATAATGATCAGACTCTATTTCTGGGCCGCGAAAGACTCTAGAGTCGAGGACCAGTTCTGCTAATTTGTTGTTACATGTAGCATAATCAATTATAGATTTAGAACCTCGTGCTTTCCTTGTATAATTCTGACTATCTCTATGTTAGAAAAAGAAGTTCATTATTTTCAACTGGTTGGATAAAACGAAGTCAATTAAACGTAATCCATTCTTATTGCGGGTCTCTTCGCCAAAGATGCCAATGTTACTGTCCACCTTTAAATTACCAATGCGAGCGTTAAAGTCACCCATGATCATAATAAAATCATTTTGATTGATTTTATTCAAAATATCTTGTAATTGAAGGTAAAATTGTTCATTCTCATCATCTTCACCTTCAACGGGAGCGTAAATTCCTTTAATAGAAAGGAATCCTCGAGAAAGCTTCAAACGTATTTGAATGATTCTTTCATTCCAAAGTGTAATCTCTGATAGTATTCCTTAATTTTTTTATTTATAAACATCATAACACCTGCTTTTGCTCTAGTCGTCTGTTTTACTCCTGAATAGAATTGTATAAAATTCTGGGTTTCTTTGATACCTTGTCGTTTCTTCTTAGATTCTGATATAACCGCTACTAAAATTTCTTTTTTTGCTAAGATAACATCAAGTTGTTCTTCTTTACGAGCAATGCCCTGTCCATTCCAAGTACCAAATTTCATAATATTGTCTTTCTTCCATTTCTTATCCGTTTCCGTGCCTGGGTCATCATCTTTCAGATCGGTCCTAGAAAATCTCTTAGACTTGAAGGCAGAAAAGGTTCCCTCCAACTAGTTGATAACCAGGAGAAGGTAAGTCCAGTGGTGGAGCTGCCATCTTCCAGCTTCTGAACCAGCTGATCAAGAAGTAGCATTTCCTCTAATCCTGATGGAACATTTATAACGCTGTAACTCGGTCCCCATTGCCCCATTAGTTACTTAGCAGGTTGCACCACGAGCAGGTAGGGGTTCGGATTTGAATAGGAGAGGTGATGAAATGCACTTCACTATCCCTTGCAACCCAGATGTTCTTCATTCTTTTATTAATCCAAAATTCTTTTTCTTGTAGTCCTTGTAGTCTCTTTCTGGTAATTTTAAGGATTAAACTTTCGTAAAATTTCGAGTTTTTTAGAAATCCTTCATCGGATTCCCATTTTGCCAAAAGTATTACACATTTTTGATGTTTTTTTAAACAATTGATGTACTTCAAGTCCATATATCCTTTTTATGTCAAAATTAAATCGAAATTTCTGAAGAAAAGAGAGACTTATGATCGAATCATGTTTGATCAATAGCAAAAAATGTATTGATAAGGATAAGTTTCTTAAAATGAGTAGGGAATCATTTGGATATGTTAAAGAATTTATGAAACAATAATGTTTTTAAATATTAATGATGTAATGCGAGCAATGTTAGTGTTGTTATTAATGTTATTGATGAAAAATTATTATTAATGTGTTAATTGTTATAATTATTAATAACTATGCTAGTGAATATGATAGTTTTCAATTGTTAACTTGTATAAGAAAATGTTTTATTTTTAGTTCTTATTTCTAACCCTTATGAAATGTAGAGGAAAAATAATAATTTCTTGTCCTCTGGTACCACCTGAAGAAGTCCTTCGCAAAGAACGACGAAATATTGTGGATATTAAAAAAGAGTATTACAGTGAAGTCTCACTTATACGAAACATTCAATTATACGAAGAATTTCTCATTCCCCGGCGAAACCCCATAAGTCCTGTATGTAATTCACTTACACGAAATATTCACTTATACGAATAATTTTTGCTTCCCCCTTATATTCGTATAAGTGAGACTTCACTGTATTATATTAATAGGATTTCTAGGAGTAAATTAATTACAAGATTTATATCAAAGATGCTTATGGCAGTTAAGGGTTTAATCTCATGTCTAGAGCTGATTTAAATTTATTTATTTAATTTAGATTTATTCTAAGAACTTCTTTCAAAGCAGAGAACTTTAGCAAAAATATATTTAAGGAAACTCCCGTATTCCAAATGTGTACTTAAATGAAACTAATAGCATGGAATTGCGGAAATCCATGAATTATAAACACAGGTGAGTAGAATATTGACATTAAACTTAACATTAAGGATTTACGCATGTTGTTTAGACATGATTAGAGTTTTACACCATATGTAAGAAACTTACGTAAATGTATCCTTAGGTAGACCGCAAAGCAGTGCACATTTAGATTAAATTTCTTAGTTAACATCCATCAATCTGGACCTGATAACATTTTAGATTTTTTTTTATTTTATTTTTTTCTTCTTCTTTATTTTGAAAATATATTGAGCTTTTAGCTTTTATAAGCAAAATTATCTGTCGCTATTTTCTAAACTTATTTGAATTTAAGTGATACCTTACATTACGAGACTATATTTAAAATTAAAATATAATTTCTTACAGAATTTATTAAAAAAGTTGATTTTCTTTTGAAAATTATTTTACTCATCTTGTTTAATGGTTATAAGTTTTTCAATTATTTTAAATTTATTTTGTGATATTTTGCAGAACAAATAGTAATTGACTAATTTATAGATGAGTTTAATTTTATTTTTAAAATTTCAAATTACATAACCGTCCGGGGTCTTATGTTTGGATTTCCGCAGAACCCTTGTCTCCAATCAGCGAAGCCAGTCGTTGCTCCGCATTGCTACTAGAGGGCCAGCAGGATGACGTAATCGTTTCCTCGAACTAACGTCAGGTGGCATCACCATCCGAGAAGTAGAAAGAGAACGGTTAGACGCGGAGGGTGACTCGTTCGAAGACGGGAACGTATAGGAAAGAAACCAAATAGTTTCGCAACAACATATGGACCCATGGAGACGGCACAGGGCCTAGAAAGGGAGTGCCAGCCACAAAAGGCAATGTGAACATCACCTCCGCCCCTTTCACAACCCGATGGGCATATTACGAAAGAATACCTCGCCAAGCCGGTAGGTAAGAGAACCTCCTATTTTTTTACGCCATTAAGACCTCCCCTCCTTCCGTGTTATACTCTATCCCCCACCCCAAAATTGACGGCGATCGATACAGTTATCGCCACCGAAGAAAAACGAGACAAAAGACTCACTTCCGCCCCCCCTGCCCCCCCCCAATTCCAAAACCAAAGATATCTCAATAAACACCTTACAATTTCCTTCTCACAAAGAAAAAAAAAAACCTACAAACCCTACACCTTCAATTCACCATTCATAATTTATAATTAACTGCCAATTTACACAAACGCAATGCATCAGATATGTTGTACAAACCACGTCAAAGAGAGGACAGAAAATAAAAACACGTCCTCACGTTTATAATTTCCTGCTAACTACACGATTCTACCGATGGGGTGTCTTTTATTAATAAGCTAATTAAAGACACCGCTGGAAAGCCTAACCGAAGGGGGTCAATTCGTCGTCGCCTGGCGCTCGTGCAGTCCTCCTTCGGTTCTTTAACGAAATTGTAATTATCGAACCGTAAAATGTGGCCATAATCCAATTCCGATTCATTGTGGGTTGAATAACGAAGCAATAAAATAAATTCCAAAGAAATTGAAAATCTTTTTCTTAAAGTGGAGTCAACGATCCCAAAACCACGTTTCTTTCAACAGAAAAGAAAACGTCCAAACAACAATCTAAGAATCTCTAGAAAGACTCTACATAAATATCCATACGAAATATAATAAACATTTTAAAATACTTAATGCTTAAAAAAAGGGATTTGGATTAAAGGATCCTAGACTTCGTATTTCAAAATTATATGTATCTTCGTTTGTTTTTTCACTAGTTTCGACGAATTCTTTCTATATTTAATTACTAAACTGACCGTTATTGAGAAAATAAATTTTTACGTTACTTTCTAAGACAATTTCTTGTTTTTGAGCTTATAAAAATGCTCAGTAAATAAAACTTTACTTTATTCGAATCTTATTCTAATGATATAATAATAGTAATAATATTTATACATCAGTATAAAGTTTATGTACTGTTTTTATAAATCTATATAGTGAGAATAAATTCTATTCTCAAATATGAGCGTCGTTTTCATTTATAATTTGATACTTGCAGTTATTATGTTATGCAATTAATAGTAAAGGCACCACAAACTTCATATATTTTATTTAATACTAATAAACTACTCAACTCACATCTGATCGAATTATTTTCGCCAAAAGTCTGTTAAAGTCACAGCATTATTATCTTCGTTTGTTTAACTTTTATTATTGAATCGTCACTGTTTCACAAACTAACTAATTCTTCTTCTTAATGAATGATTTTAATCCATACTATTTATCATAACCGAATTTCTCTTGTAAAAAGCAGAATTTTGTTGTTTCCTCATTCAGCGACAACGTTAATATGAAAATAATAAAAATAAGGTTTCACGAAACCCATGTATTTTTTTTTTCTAACAGCGTTATGAATAATTGAAAATGTTTATAGGAATTTCTTGGCTAATAAAAGTTTTAAATGACGTTTTCATCGATTGTGAGATTAAAAATGGGATACGAAAACAACGACGCGAGTCCATGTGCGTCCATAAGGTTACTTGTCGGCAAGCGAAATAATTAAAATTCTCTTATTACATAAACCTCATTAACATTTACAAGAGAGTTGTATTATTTGAACGTAATTAAAAGCCGCTAAGTTATAATAAGTATAATAATGAGTCTTACTAATAAGGGGAAATTACAAAACAAAATGCTGTTATTCTACATGTAATAATAACTAAGATAACGACCCAACTATCATATGCTTCTCCTTAGAATAGAAAACTCACCTGCCTGAAATGTCATTAATAAATATCAATATTTGTAGGAAGTGTGGTAACACTGTTGTTGAGGGTTACATTTCGTATGGAGGTATGAATTATCCAACATATATGACTGCCGTGTTGGAGGCTTCACACAATATTGGCAATATTGAAACTTATTACCCTCGCATTTCTTCATTCTATGATACCATAGTAAACAGAAAGAATCTGAAAATAAAACTTTGATATCCTCGTTTTCTATAAAGGTTAAAAAAAAAAAGAAAAAACAATATATTTTTTAACTTGACAAAATTTGAAGATTTCGTTGGAGGTCAACGACATTAAACATAGGAATAGCATTTCAACTTTTTCATTTACTATAAAAGGGACCCAGATCATTAACTTAACTAATTTAACTTTATCATTAAATGTTGAAATCATAAAATTTCAGCTTCCTAAGATAAATTATTTTTATTGAACTCACAGATGAACTAACAAATTCTACCTGATAAAAGCCTCCGAGTTCGCCATTTCATTATCTTCTTTCTTACTCTGGACCTCTAATAAAAGAAAAGATATTGGACATGTGATTTACTTCTTCCCTCGGATTTGTATTGTTGCTATGGAAACCACAGACACAGTTATTTTCATATTTAAATATCCAGACATAAAAGGATATTTGTGACAATTTGGAAAAAAATAGAATTGAAAGAATCGGCAATGCTAAACAAATATAGTAAACATTAAATGTTATTTTATTTAAATAACATTCAATAACTTAATATAAAAAGCAAATTAATTTTTGATAGTAATATTTTTAGATTGAATATTTATTCTTCCATGAGATTCGTCTTTCTTATCCTTGATCTATCGTTGGCAAAAGCAACTGTCTCTACTGTGTCATTTAAAATCAGTGGTAAATTGAAGGACTTCAGGAAGCAGATCTGTTCCAAGAATTTCGTCTTTTCCAAAATGTTCCCGAGAGAGTTTAGGCTTTTGTAAAATGGCCTCAATAAAAAACCAGTTCATTTCTTCTTTCTCGTGACGCAAAGGAACTTTGAAGTTCTCTCAAGATGCTAATGTTAAGTTACATGAATTGTAAAGTTACCAAATTTCTTTAAGCTTTCATTTAGATATAATGGGTTATTTCATTTTAGGAAGGATTTTTTTCCCTTTAAACTTCTTCATTTATTTATAAGTGAATAAACCCGATAGAGACATCAAGTATCATTCTCTCTCTCAATCTGCACATTGAGGAGGGGACCAAGAAGTACATGGTGATTCAAATTACAGTAAGCAGAGCACACTGGAGAGAGAACCAATGGACGAAACGACATCAGACTTGGACTGTATATATTCCAGTTCATTGAAAAAAATGTCTGCAATTAGAAAAAGAAATGACCTACAGCGGAACCAGTTGTCGAAATTTGCGTAGAGCGTTCGTCGTAATCGAATGGGTATAAAATGAAGTGTGAGGCTGGTCGGAGACATTCTATGATGCAAGCGATGATTCTCATATTGCCGGAACGCGCTTATTTTTAAAGTTATTCTAACAGAATGTTGAAAACGCTGCTGCAGCGCTTCGTGAGTACAGACGCCACAAATCATTGCGGAAAGGTTCACTGACACCGTGTGCATTATGGTCCGTTGTTCATTGTTTGAGGAGACCGGTAGCTTCACAGTCCGACCAGGAAGAGGGCGCAAACCTAGGACATCTCAAGTGGCAGAAGACGATGCAATGGCAATCGTTGAGCAATCACGTGAGAATGTTGCAGATATATGTAGTTCTCGTGCCATAGCAAGGCATAGAAAGAGTTACATGTACCGGACGCAACATTATTAGATATTTACAGAAAGCATTGCATAACTATCTCTACACGATAGCCACCTCCAAGAGTTGCATCTGATGATGGCGACATCCGAGAAATATTTGCTTTGATATTCCTGGCATGCATGTAGGTGGACGAGGATTGATCCCGAAACATCCTGTGGAGTGATGAAGTGCATTTCCATGTTTGTGAACTGTGAACACACAAACCTGTCACATCTGTGCTACAGAGAATCCTCGTCAGTTTCAACAGATTCCCTTACATTCACTTATGGAGAGGGTTTCTGATCGGCCCGTTTTTATCCGAGGAAATGCATACAACCGAACCTGTGACCGTTACAGTAACCGCAAGTTATAATCGCCACATGTTATACAATTTCATCACACATCTCTAGCAGAGATGTTGCCTCAACACGACAACATTTATATAAGATGGAGCACCTTCCCGTACAGGATATCATGTTCCACAGTTGCTGTGACAACATTTCACAGAGGATACAATCATCAGTCGCGAATTCGCAACAAGATATCTATCACGTTCACCACACCTTAACCCTGTGATTTTTGGCTTTGGGGGTTACTTCAAAAGCATGGTTTATCGTGGCAACGTTCTTCTCCTGGCAGATTTCTGGCAAATTTGAAGGACAGAATCGTACTGCATACGCGAATCATCTCTACAGATCAATTGCCTTCTGCTGTCACTCGGATCAGGTTTTGGTCTGCAAAACAATCAATACATTGAACATTACCTCTGACCATCCTTGACAGCTCCCTGCAGCCTCAGTCAGCTCTCGGTCCTATTAAGAATTTTTACAGAATGTATGGAATAAACGAATAAAAAATCACTCAATAACACTTAGTATGCTGTTGTTTACAGTTCCTTTTCCGTTCACACACCCATCCAGTTCAAACTACTGTAATTGGTAATCTCAGATAGCGCCGTGTTTCCTTTTGTTGGTCATTTTTTGAACTAATTTTTTTATTGTAGAAATCTTTTCCCGTTGATCTGAAATGTACGTAGTCCAAGTCTGACGTTGTTTCGCTCACTCTCATCAGAGTGATCTGCATACTTCAATTTGAATCACCTACGCTTCCGCGCTGAAGTATAGTAACACTGTGGCTCGACAGCGTTGAAAAACTTTTTTTCTTTTATTTCTCTTGATTGATGGATAGGAGTTTCCTTTTTTTCTTTGCACAAGTCAAATCCCTTTTTTGTTGGGTTCGTTGGCACCTAACTTCCTTTCTTCCCTCTGAAAATAAAAACTCCCTCCGCTTTACATTGTTATTAAGTAAAGATTAAAATTAAAAGTTAAAAGTTGCTAAGATTGAACAATTGTATCATTTTAGCTACAACTTTTAATTATAACTCTCTTATTTCCTTAATATTATTGTACCATTTTTGTTGCTTCTGTATTACCAGTTTTTAAAATCCAAAACTTAAACGACAATCTGTTTAAATAAAAACAGATATAACGCTTTCCTTCAGTAATCATCAATATTATTCAGCTGTTTTCCCATCTGATAAATTAGTTTTTAAGAGGTTCGTCTCCAAAAAAAAAATATTATTTGAGATGTCATATTCTTCTGTCCACGCATAAAACAGCGTTTATCAACGTTTACAACAAAATTCAGATAAATTCCAATATTTTTAATAAAAAATAAATTTGTATTTAAATCAGTTTTTTTTTTGTTAGCTAAAGGACAAATTCCAAGAAACTTTAGAGAATTAATTTTTGTTTTTTTCAAATATTTCAATTCATCTCAACTAATATGAAAATATAAAAATTAAGCTTTTTTAAGTTTGCGTTTATGATGGGCTACAAACAGAAACACATTGTTAAAATCTACAGCTGTTTCCTATGGTTACATAGAAGCCCAAGTCAAGTCTTAAACATTACTGATACGTCTATTTTAAGATTACCGGAATTATTACATTTATCATTATCATCGAGATGGTCAAAAAGATCCTAAGGTGATGACCGAAATACAAAAGCAACGGTTATTAACGATTAACAGAATTTATTATTATTCTATATATAGATATATATATATCTACCTATATAAAAAGAAAAGTCCTGACTCACTCACTCACTCATTGACTCATCAACGCCCAGCCCAAATCCTTGGACCTAGAAAGCTGAAATGTTGCACAGAGGTTCCCTTTATGATGTAGACAAGGAATAAGGCCGGATTTTTCGAAATTCCCACGGGATAGGGAATAAAGAGGATTTATATTTTCGATTTAAAGTTGCCTTATCTATAGGTGTGTGGCGCCAACTCGCAATACATCTGAGTTATCCGGAGAAGGCCACAATGGGCTGGGAACTCACATACTTTCCGATCTCGATATTAATTTGCTAAATAAATAATTTTTTTGTTTTTTTATGCTGTGTATGCAAGCGTTCCGGAGCGAAGCGACGGTACCCGACTAGTGTATATATATATATATATAAATATAACAATGCAGCATATATTTAATAAATGTTTAATAACAGTTTCCAAATGATAATTCTTCGTCAGGCTGATGGCAGATGAAATCTGATGAAGGAATGACACTGATTTTTATTATTATTATATAGATATTTTCCATTTTAAAATTTGTTTTTAGTTTCTGTAAGATTTCGTTATGTTTTTCCAAGAGGTTCAATTTAATATTTTATGTCGAATTAAATCGATGTTATTTATGTTACAAAGAGCTTTTGCTCCTACTACATCTTTAAAAATATTTCTTATATTTAATTAACTAAAAACCCATTTTGACGTTAGTATAAATATTTATTCAAAACACACAAGAATGAGAGATAACAGAGTGATCATGTTTACTTAGATGCTGGATATTGATCTGTAACTGTGGGGATCCATTAATACAATTGAAGGGGAAGAAAGGAGGGGTGACAGAAGGAGGGAGTGTAAATCTCACTTGTCCCTCTCTACCTTTCGAATTTGGATTAGCCCAAATGCATTTCCGGTTGCCAAGGTATGCCAACTGGCCCGAAGCCAAGAACCAAAAACACTGAAAAATGGCATTGGGGAATTAAGATACTAAGGGCCCTCGTACAAATGGGCATTAAACCCACGTTGGACAAAAGCAACACTCGGTCCATGTCACTAATTTCTTCCGTCACGTTTTTCCAACTTCACTCCCAGATGGAGACACTTGTCTTCTTCTGACCCTGGTAGTAGGTTGGAACTGATTAATTCAAACACTACGAAATACATTACTTGGATACTCTTTTTATTTTTTTTAATTTTTTTTTGCATTTGTTATAATTAAGAAAAGTAATAAAAGTAAGTCGGAATACCTCCACATATATAGGAATAGAAGAATATAGAATAAAACCATATTTGTATAGTATCCCCTCCTTATATATGATCGATTTTCGATTTTTCTGATCTTTTCTGATGGTTTATTCGATGATTTCTGATAGTTTTAGGATCAAGTCGCGACCCACCGGTTGGGAAACGCTGATTTAGAGTAATATTCAAGTTAATGTTTTTGATAGTTTTTCACAAATACATGCGAATTTCATTCAAATATCACTACATCTGTCACAACAACCTGTTGTTTCTTTTTTTTAATACAATGACGAACTTGATAGAGTTTTCTTTAATTTAGATTGTCAGTTCTTTTGCCGAAGAATGATCTGTTCAGCTACCGATGTGGGACATCATCAACTTATATAAATTTATATCGCTAATAAATTGATATCGTTGATATTTTTATTTAGTCAAACAAACTTACATCAACTCGTGAAAAGCATTAAAATAACAAAAAACAACTAATTCAGAATTACCTAAGAAATTACATTTAGTTTTTATATATGAATATATATTTAAACGTGGCAATGCTTTCTTTCTTACGAAAACTACATGATAGGGTTTCTTTTTACTAGTATTCTAGTAACTTTATCTTAAACTTTATCTTAAAAATATTACAGCAATACGTTCGATCTCATTGTTCGGAAAAACAAAAATTGAAAAATGACTGAATAGCTACTTCCGCTTTCAAAGCTCACTTGCAATTTTTTTTTTATATATATATTTTTATTTTTGAAAATCTTCGTTGGTGAGCTTTGAAATATATGTTATTCCCAATTCTTTATAAATAGACTGCTAACTTCGAAGTTACAAAGTAATCTAATATATAAAGAAGGATGTTTGTTTGTGCTTTATAGCAGTAAGAAAAACCATCAGCCAGAGGAAGATAAACATCTATCTTAATAGATGCAATAATTTTCTTAAAAGTGGATTTTAGATCTGTCTATATGTTTTCCTACAATAGACAAATAGAGCAAACGATACTTAAAGCATAAAAACAAATGCTTGGCTGCATATCTATCCGAACCTCAATCTGATCTGAATAAGTAAATTCATTTTCCATAATCGGTAAGAACGACATTATATTCATTAAATTTAAAGAAAAAAAATATTCAACGACTTTCTAAATAAAACTATTATTGTTTCATCTTTTGACGACAGAACAAAGCAATAAAGAGCCTTACTTTAGCAATTATTATATCGAAAGTTAAACGCATTGTGAAATGCTCCTCCATTTGTGTATTAAATATGCGTGTCTAACTCCATAAAACTAGAAAAGCAAATGTCTACAACGACAAGTCTTGGCAAAATGTCTTTTAAATCCTACGGAAGAGCAAAAGGCCGCATTTGAACCTTAGCCAAGGACCCACATCTCTTAATGCAACCAGCACTTAAGTCAGTATCTTTAAGTAGTGCAAAGCAAGCAATTGGTCGAAGAATTTCCTTCAAACAAATTAAAGTATTGATGGAATTTGATCAACGGAAATTAATTGACAATACAAAGCAGTATTACAGTCAAAGATTATTAAAAATATCCTATTTTTAGGCACATATAAATTGATGTGTGCCTATAAGATAAGATAAGCCTATAATTAAGTACTAAAATCGAAAAATTTCAAATCAGAATATAAATAAAAATATTTACTAAACCAAAAACCAATTCATTGTTTTTTTAAAAAAATCGAGATAGTAAATTATTAAAAAGAAAATATTGAATTTAGATTTCACGTAAAGATTTAATTTTCGCCAATTTAAAACTAAAGCTTTTCGAGGTAATTTCCCGGGCAACCCCGATTAGATTTGTATTGTTGTCAACCACGAGGATAAATCTTTCAAAATACCAATGAACTGCTTTTCACGGTATTAAAAATCTCTCAGATGTTTGATAAACATGTTTTCATGAAAAAAAACAAAAAAAAGTATAGTCATTTACTTGTTACCTTTTCAGTGTAATATGTCAAAGAAGTTGTGAAAAAAAATATTTATTTTTAAGTAAAAAATAATGTCCTATAAATGTTCTGTAGCGAAAAATCATGGTAGACTTTTGTCACTAACTTTTATAAATTCCCTCCAATTTTTTTTTCAGAAATTACGAATTAAATATAGGGCCTATTTTTTTATTAAGAGTGAAGAAAAACTGAACAAACTCATTTTCTTTCGGAGTAAGAGCAGATGTTAGAATCTTCAGTATCTAGATCTTTTCATTTGGCATTTTATAAAAATTTAATATGTACGACGAATCATTTTCGTTTTGTTTTTGAGCTTTAAATTAAAGCCGAACATGGGAAATGAAAAACAAAATAAAATGGAAAGAACGGAAGAAAAAGTTGGAACTTGGTCAACATTTCAAGGCAACTTCTCTTGGCAGACAAAGTTAACTCAATCTAAAGTTCGTTTTTATTTAAGAATTTACAAATTTTTTAATATATTGAAATTGATCAAAAACATTCTTGCCAATTTTTGTTTTATTACATGAACTGAATTTATTTATTTAATTTTTTTTTTATATTCTATTTTGTTATTTTTTGGGGAACTTCTTTTTTCTGTTTCTTTTTTTTAAAACATCCTTTCCAGAGAAAGACCATCAAATTGTTGTGTCTGATGTCGTGTTTTTCAGATAATAATATTTGAACGGGTGACTTCGTAAAAAAATCAATGAACTATTAATACAGCTTTTAAAAATGATAAAGTTTTGAAGGAAATTTTTAATTAGATTTCCTTCAAAGATGCGGCGGCTTCTGTAAGTTTTTTTTTTTATATTAAAATAAAATCAAAACAATAGCAGTTAAGTTAAATTTAAAGACATGATTAACAGATGCAAATCACCGCTGATCTCCTAATATTTTTAACAACAGCCTGAGCTATTTTACATTATTATTGTGTTGTGAATGAGTTTTGTTGAGAAAAATCATCTCAAAAACATTAAGTATTGCAATTTTTTTTTAAAAATTTAAATTTTTGACTGGTTCCTTTCCAATCCGCGCGCACAAAAATAATATCCGCAATGATAAGTGTTTGTAGCTGACAGGGCAACTCCTTCTGGATCAACGTTGTTAGCGAATTCGATTTTTTTGCCATTGATTCAGTGTTTGTCCAACTGTTTACATTTTTTAGTGAGATTCTACTGATAGAAATAATTTATTTCATACATAATAATACATAATAATAACTTATAAAAAGCCATTTTGTTTATTTTGTTTCAGCAATTATCAATAATTATAATTGATTTATTGTGTTTTCGGTAACAAATTAAAACTTGATTAAAACTATGCTGAGACTGGAGGGTAGATTTTTTTTTTGCTTGGAAGTACAAAAAAAAATACCCATACAAAAAAAAAGCTCTTAAAATTTTACTTCATTGTAAAGAAAAATAAACATTTATATCTATCCATCTCATACTAATAAATTTGAATCTTTGCTTAATAACGTTACGTATATACACTGTCCGGCCACTTTATTAGGTACACCTACCTAGTAGCGTGTTGGGCCTCCTTTAGCCCTCAAAACAGCCTGAATTCGTCGAGGCACGGATTCACTAAGATAATGAAAACGTTGTTGAGGTATTGTGTACCATGCAGACATGAGTGTGTCACGCAGTTCCTGAAGATTCGATGGAGGTGTAGGCTGGAGCGAACAGCCCGTTCCAGCTCTTTTTACAAATTTTCAATCGGGCTGAGATCCGGGGACTGAACGGGTCACTGCAGCAAGGAAATGTCATCGTCATGTTCCTCAAACCATCCCATAGTGATGTGGGCTTTGTGCACCTGCTGGAAGTAGCCATCTGCATGAGGATAAACTGTTACCATGTACGGTTGTACTTGGTCAGCTACGATGTTTAGGTACGCTCTAGAGATATCAATGGACCCAACGTGTGCAGGAAAACATCCCCACACCATGACACTGCCCCCACCGGCTTGAAGAGTTGTTGTGAGACACAGCATTTATGCTGACAGCAAGGGCGTACCTAATAAAGTGGCCGGACAGTGTATAAAACGCATTATACGTATGTATTGTACATACATATTATATACATATTCTATTATAAATCATACATATATACAAAAGATAAAGTACAATACGTTTTTTTCGTTTACAGCTGTTTGTCTATCTACCTACAACTTAGGACTATTTTGAAACATTACATTTAAACAAAAACCAGTGCATCCGGTACAAGACACAATCAATTCAAAACAAATCAAAAAATGATCATCCTAAACAAAATCCAATCAAGTATAAATAATATGATTGATTGTAGCTTGATGCACAGATTACGAAATTTTTTTCTTTTATTCGCTGCAATGAAAACTGATTGATGAATTTCTCATGAGAGGAAATAAAGAAGAAGGAAATATAAAAAAGCTTATTCTTTGACATGGTTTGAGGCCACTGTGATGCATGTGGGGATGGAGCCTGTTTCTGGTGGGCGGACGGTTTGATTTGAAAATGGAATGTGGACAGGAAAACGACGACGGGAGAGAAGAATGTCTGTGGTTATTACAGAAGCAGATTCAAACAGAAGCATTCACATATTAAATTTGGTCTATTCATTAAAATATGTAAAAAATCGTTCGTCTTTTGTCGTAAATCTTCTTTATTCTCTCAGCCAAATAACTGAAGTGTCAATAGTACTTGTTGGGTTTTTTTTTTAAGTTACGGAAGATATTGGTCTTAGCAGAAGAAAGAATGGCTACAATGTTACAAATACTGTACAATTTGTAATAGCACGATAACTTCACTGTATTCAAAGAAGACGGAGTACGTCTTAAGATCTATTTTATTTATTTTAGCATGACTGAAAAATCTTAATACTTTACTTACCCTGTTAATTCGGAACACTGAAAACCAAAAGGACAGTTCTAATTATGAAATTTGATTAATATATTTCACTAAATTTAATTCGACAAAAAAAGAAAATTAATTCTGGACACTGAACTGAAATTCTTATGAATTATATTTGAAATCCGAGAGCTGAGCGACTATTAAGAATACAAAGTCTGGCATTTTTGAAACACAAAAAGATTTTATTAGAAAAGGTCTCATCTATTTTTCAACATAGTTACGAAGAGGATCGATCCGTTTTGTCAGCGCAGGATTAACTTGTTCTTCCCTTGGCGAAAAAGCTCCATTCAACGGCGCAAAAAGACTTAAACAACATTGCTTTAAGCCACAACTCAGTAGCAGAAACATTTCTCTGTCTACTTGTTGCAAAATTTAGCAACAAGATTTGAATTACTGTAAATAAAAACAAAGAACGCACATAACTAAACAAAACACAAATTCACTGAGTTATTTTTTGATATTTGTGCTGGAAATTGGAGACAGTACTGTTTCGAGGGTAATTGGCCTCTCATCAGTCCGTCCAGCATACCAAGCTCAGTGAAATGGGACGATATACATGGATAAACACACAAATCAATGACCCCTGAATTACAAAAACATCAAAATAAAATCTTGTCTAAATACTAACCTTGTTATAAATTAATCCTTGATGCTAAGCTAAAAGCTAGCGGGGATTAATTATTCACCCCTTTTTATTCTTTATTTTATTT
>JAFIDM010000004.1:13596714-13642403 GCA_023159025.1 Thereuonema tuberculata | reverse complement strand
ACTTAGTGTAGAATTCTCGTCGTACTTACGGAGAATTTCCAATTTTTCACTTATAGAAAGGAATTTCCGCTTCGAAATTTTGCACTAACTTATTGTATTACAGACTCGCACTTCAAAGATTCCCTCCTACCAGGGAAAGAAAAGAATCTTTACAGTGTTACATTTCTTTTCGATACAAAATTTCCGATATAAAAAAAGCGCTACAAGCGGGATTTGAAGCTACAAGAGGATTTGCTACAAGAGGGTAAAAGTATACAGAGTTACATAGAAACTTCCAAGAGCCGTATGAAAGGAGCGTACAGAACGGGATAGTGCTATAAGCGGGAGCGTAATAACGGGGTTTTACTGTATTTATCACAGAAAGCTGATTTTTTTTTTAATGGAGATTTATTTATACAAAATCAATTGTCTTTTGACTCTTAAAATGAGGTTTCATTTTAAGAATAAACTAATTGGATGCTTAGCATTATTCTCTGCAGTTTTATCTCGTGTTCATTCAATTTCTACAATAGTTTACTAATATTTCTGACTTAGAGTCAACGGAAAGATATTTTATTGCTGCCATTAGAAAAATGACAATCATTTAAAACGAATGTTGCCTTTGATCTGTTGTAACAAAGTAAACCTGAGTATTTACTTAATAGATTTCATTCCTCTTGTTAGAAGCTGACATATAATATTACTAGAACATTTCCCTTTATAGCTTTAGTTCCCGGTTGTTATCTTTAATGTAGGGATGAGTTCAGGGATTTCCTTTGAAGATTTCTAAAAAGATTTTTTGCTATACCTTTTTTCTTCTTTCAAGAAGTGATGGACCACGGAGGTTTTTTTTCCCCAACCTAGACTACACCACTAAACCGTTGGCTCAAATTTAATCTGCAAAGCGGTTGGTGAAAGTCCAGAGGGAAAACTAAACGATTTTCAACACCACATGCATTTGCCTCGAGATTGTGGGTTTCAAATATGAGGTTACATTGAAGAAAAAAGATTAACTAACATTGAATGAAAAATAGGATAAAAAAAAACCAACAAATAATAAACGGAATATTAAATAAAAAAAGCAAGGTTTAGATGTAGAAATAACTTTTTTTTCTTAGGTGACTTCTGAAATATTAGATAAACTAAAAGGTTAAAATAAACATACACAGACACACGCACACGTAGCTAAAATTATAATTTACATTAAAAAATGTAAGGACATTTAAAAAGGCGTTACTAGTTTCAGCTCCCCATACGGAGCTTTCATCAGACCCAGCAACGCTGAAACTTTCATGGGAGCTGAAACTAGTAACTCCTTCTTAAATGTCCTTACATTTTTATTAACCTTTCTTTAACCTGCCGAGTGAACTATCTAGGAACACAATTGACACGCACAATTTACGCAAAGGATTCGCACCCCGAGCTGTCATCGCGAAGAGACTGGGACGGACCGTTTCGCACTTGCTCATCAGCCAGCCAAACTCCACCGATAACATGCTCAGGAGGTGCAAAACTTTAGCTATCCCGGCTCTTGCTCCCAAGAGCGGGACCACTCCCCAAAGAAATACAAAATAAAAATTAATAAAACGAGAAAAAAAGAGAAAAACCTTTTCACTTGTAAATTAAAATTTTAGCTGTTTGTTTAATTTTAACTACTGTAAATATCGACACACATTAATTCATCCCATTAGATAAACTAATTAACCAAATACAACACTATATGTTAATTAAGAACTAAGGTAGGTTGCCCAACTGTAAGGTGATGTTGAATTTTCGATTTGAAATCCACAATTTCCATTAACATTCTTTATTAGTAAGATGAACAAAAAATAGATAAAACAACACAAAAAAATAAGACGAAGTAATAATTAGGGTACCTCCGCCAAATAAGGCCCACCAAACGTTTAAAGATTTTTTACATTTCTACTGCAAGAGTAAGAATTCTGAAAACTGTCTTGAAAGGTAGTTTAAGGTATGCTGTTATGAAAAAGGGAATTTAGAATTAGTGGCATTTGAAATTCTTTCTGTAATAACACAGTTTTGAAAATATAACTGAAGGGCCTTATTAGGAGCCCCTGTTCCAAATAAGGCCAACTACTAGTCACAGGTAAACTCGCCCACCGGGACAAGAGTTTGGCAGTGAAAAGAGCCAATTTCCAACATTTAGTTCTGACTAAATATTAAGCTACAAATTAATAATTACTTAGTAATTAATTTATAAAATTGTGAATTTAAAACTAGCTTGGATGATTTTTGTTATATTTTTTCTCATTATATATAATTACTTTATGTTATAGAATGGAGGGCCTTATTTGGAACCCCCTGTTAACCCCCGTTTTCATTCATTGTTTTACTAAAAAGAATTGAAATGCACATCAACTGGAAAATATCAAATACAGTATCTTAATCTACTCATTATACACTTTAAAATGGCATAATACATGTTTATGTATATTAAGTTGCCAAAAAATGCAGACGATTTATCAAATTAAATGAAATAGTAACGATAAAAGCTTCAGGCCACTTTTACTGTTCAACTGAAACAAACATGGTGAAATTATCCACTTCAACGGACCTAATTTTTGGTGTAGCCGCTAGAAGCCAGGACCTGTCAGAAACATAACTAATCTTGGTAAATTGTCAACGTTCTATTAATGAAACGAAGGATGGGCCTTATTTGAAACCGGGCCTTATTTGGACAACCGACCTTGTATAATCTTTTCTATTCAAGCTTAGGAGTAGCCAAGATCTGATCAAAGGATCTGATCAAAGAATAAAGTTCCTTAAATCATCCTGATACATAAGGAAAGGTTTTGTGAATAACAGTGTTAGTAATCAGGAAATCAACCATGAAACTACCACGAATGAATGTATTTTAACATTTTTCTTTTGTAGGTTTTTTTTTATTATCATTTGTATTAGATTCATAAGCTAAGGAAGTGTTAACCAATTCACTTGCATCCTGACATTTACAAGAGGAAAGGAAAGTGACAGAGCCTTCCGTCTAAAATGAACTTGTCCTTCTGTCCACCAGAACGATCCAACAAAAATCAGATCAGATCATAAACACTGAAGAAATGAGACAAGAGCAACAATGAAAGAAACAAATAAAACTAGTTTTAACACTAGTTTGCGTTAAATAAGGAAAACAAATAGAAAAATTCCGATTAAGTGGTAAAAATGAATCTTGATAAGAAATGTAAAAAGCATGAAACTTGGATATAGACTTGAAAAATAATGCGAGTTAGGTTTAACGCTGATGATGATGAAAATAACAACAGAAAATGGGAAAATAACAACAGCATAAAATGGTCGTAAATAGTTTGGAAGTAAAGAGTTTGAAGATAGCATATGTCTTCAAACTGGCTTCGAGATGAACTTAAGTTGAGAGTTGTCGGAAGACTAGAGACAAGTCAGGTGAAATTAGCAAATCCTGAATGTTAGTACTTCTGTGGTGCACAGACTGTGGAACCAATTTCAAAATATACAATTAGCTTTTCTAAGTACAATGCAGAAAGGTGTAGCGCTATAAATTCCCTGATGTTCGATTTTGTGCCCAGCAAACTACTAGCCAACACAGCTGCAATATCCTCTTGCTGCAACTGTAGCAACACTATGTGCTTCACGAAAGAGGAATTAGCTTTCCCTCCCGGTCAAAGGAGATAAGTTTGAAATAGGAAGGGCTTTATGTCATGTGGAATGAAAATCATTGGAGTTCAGTACTACTCATAGTTGTTTACTATTCCAGATTTGTTTTGTAGAGCCTGCGCTGGAGAGAACACGCTATCATCCCTCTGATATCCGTGGCACATATGATGAAGGTAGCCTGATAATTTGTAGATGTACATTTGTAGATGCTTTGTAGAAGAAACGTGAATGTTATAGGGGTGATGTTCCTTATATTCACCCTTACACAGATGCAACAGTCGATACATTCTTCTACAAGACGACAATGCATTTCCTCGTCCTGCTTGGCTAGTAGATAAATATCTTCAAGAGGAGACCACTACACTTGTGGATTGGCCAGTCAGGTCTCCTGACCTTAATCGTATCGAGCCTATCTGGACTGTTCTCGGGAGATGTGATGCTATCCTCAAATCCTCCTTCCCCCGACCTGGGGGCTTAGAAGAACTTTAAGGAACAAAGGTCATTCCTACTTAGTTAGCTCCTAGGCACCATCATCAATATCATGAAATATTGCTGTGAGGCCTACACTGCTGTTAGGGACGATCATAAATCATATTGAGGCAGTTGACTATTTAAGTTGGATTCTTACTTTTGATCTGGTTCTATATGTGTTCACTGTTGTAGGAAATTAGTGTTTCAAAGTAAATATTTTTGAGTCTTTAGGTAACGTACAATTTTCGACAATTTTCATTCAAATTACTTCTTGTATTTATTGATTCAAAGCGGTTTTCTGTTATTTCCTCAATTAATGGAAATCATTGTTATATTTGTCTTTGTTTGAAATGAACTCATTAATGTCTCAAGTAATTCCGCTGAAGTCTAGAAATTAAAAAAAAATAATAATAAATTTGGACATTAGTCATTTTTTATTGTAAGAATCCTAATGTTATTTATTATCAGTAAATAATAACAGACTTATTTCGAATTTCCCGTGGTTTGGACTTTTAGCGAACTGGAGAGAAGTTAATAGAATTTCCATATTCGTCAATGCCCAAACCTGGAGTCGGAGCTCCATAAGTGATTTCTTGGTAGATTCTCCATGGTCTGAAGATTTGGGTTAATAATTATAATTTCCGTCCAGCTCACCCGGTTTTAGAAGCACAGAAAAATAATATATGGAGAAAATTGGTTCTCTCTATACTGAATCGACTCTAGATGAGAACGAATGATACCTTCGACCCAATGCGAATGATATACTCCGGTTCCGATTCACTGGGACTACTTGGGCGGCAACATCTCGCCTGCAAACCAATTCGTATGCCACTTGAATACCGAGGAGACAGAGATGGAAATTCTACTTTACCTTGAAATTACAATGGCTTGAATACAGGAATTTTGCTGCCAATTAATTAATAATGGATGCATTTGATAGATTACAAATTGTATGTATTGCTTGAGTTTAAGATACAATCTGTGAATTGACTTGTTCATACTTGTGAAAATAGAGCAGACGATTCAGAAACATCTTGCTTTTCTCAACAGCATGATTCCAAAATATTTAAAAGAATAATAGTAAGATAACTGTTTCATTATATTTTCATTTCTATATGCTTTTTTTTGTTTGTTATTTTTGTGTAACAAACTACCTGAGAAAGCGTTTAACAATGATATTGCAGTAAAATTTTTTCTATTAAATTGTCATTAATAATTCTGATTAAAATTCATTATTATTTAGTGACGTATGGAAATACGACAGACATTCTTATCATTGTTAGTACCTAACACAGAACTCGGAAGTTTAACAATTGCAGCTGTACATGCAGTGAAAGAAACTTCCTAAAGTGCTCACGCCGAAAGTTGAAACTCACAGAATGCAACGCAGATTATAGATTTTCCTTTCCTGGCCGTTCGCTAACATTCAAATATAAGAGATTGCTTATCTTCTATTTGGATGTTAGTGAACGGCCAGGAAAGGAAAATCTATAATCTGCGTTGCATTCTGGGAGTTTTAACTCAGGGCGTGAGCACTCTAGTAACCCTTTTAATACAAGAAGTTTTTTTAAAATATCTTAAAAATCTTACTGAGTGTCTCAGATGGATTTTGTAAAGCAAACTAAAGATTTTATGAATTACAGAACAAAATATATGCATTTCAAAATCAAAAAATGTTTGTAAGATTTAATTATTTCTTCTTTGTATTTGATTATTCAACATTTTAAATATTTACCTGAACAATATTGTTTTTATTTACAGTAAAAAAAAAAAAAAAAAATATTAATCTTATGTAATTCACATACAACATATCTCAAAATTGCAAATCTTCTGATGTTTCTAATCTTTCCGTTGTTTATTCCAAAAATCATTTTATTCCTTATCAATTGCTTGTAAAGCAGCCAATTGTAAAGAGGAAATCTACATATAGTTAAACAAATAAATTCTATTTCCACACAATCAATTGATTTTTTTTTATCAATTTTTAGATTTAAGGCCTTCATAGTTAATCTAGTGATTGTAAAACTGCATTGGTCATCTTCGAATCACCCTAGTCGCTTGATCTTCCAAATTTAATTTGTACAAAAATATTTTATTATTTTTCAAATTCTTATCAATTGTTTCTTATATCATAGATTGTATTTTATTTAAATAAGCTTGTCGTAAGCCTGAGTTAAGGCTCTTTCCATTAACAGTAGATCAGTCTTTCTTTGGAATGCCCGACCAATAGTTTTACGAAATACAGTCAATTCTGGTTCTGATAAAAGCAGAGGAGAAATACGATTAAGTAAAAGGGAAAAAAAAAATCCTCTTCATTTTGGTAGATACGAAAAAGAAACACCCAAACGAAGTGATGGAATATTCTCTCTGGGCATTTCATCCTTTGATGATTTATATATTAATTTTAATAAAAATCATTAATATATAAGATGATCTGGCAATTTTCCATTAGCAGCCTACGTTTCCATCGAGTATAATTTCTATTTCTTCGTCTTAATTTTCCACGGGCTCCATTCTGGCTTTAAATTGTTTTTAATTTTTTTCGTCTGTTCGTATCTTTCTTTAGGCTTATCTACTAGCACCGTAGATACGCTTAAATTTACTATCATCTTCTTGTGAAACTGCAATATTCCAATGAAATTTTAAGAAGATGTGATACAATTACTATTTCGATAAACTTTCCATTATATCATCGCTGTCTTGCAGGGAAGCTTATCGATGTGGGGAGCTTTTTGTACAACACTAGATTTAAGGAAAAAAAAAAAAAACTCCAGCCCTCTGACGAATGGGTATCGGCTTTCTTTCACCCGTGGATAAAGGCGGGCGAGCATCGGACTGATCATCCGACCTCAGCTTAATCCCCTTGATCAGGAAGTTCAGAAAAAGAACGGTTTCTAAAAACTGAGGACGTTTTTACTTGGTAATAAATATGTATTGGAAGGAGGTACTAAAAAGGACGTATGGGAAATCAAAAGGATGGTATTAAACCTCGTTTGAAATTTTGCTGCTTGAAATAAGAAGCCACCTAACGCCACCAAATCAAATGCCTAATCAAAAGTTTCTTCTTTACAAGTAGACTTAAATCGAATTTATGTGATTGAAAATTGAGAATTTACAGTCCTTTTAATTGCAATTTAGCTTCTTACCAAAAATTTATCTTACAGTTAGGAATAACTTTAAAAAAAAATCACACCAAGATGCTTCAACAAACATTGAGAGTAAAGCACTAAGGGACAGTTTCCATATTTTGAGTGAAATATCAGCCGAATAAAATTTAAACCTTTTATTTTATAGAATATCTATAGTTTCACCATAAAGAAGGATTTCTGAAACGACTTTTCAATTATTTTAAGTCTCCTAAATCCAATTAATTTTACTCGAATGAAAGGAAGCGCAAAAGTAAAACACAAAATGAATTATGACTTCGATAGAAATTTGTTTGCTAATATTTGATTATTTCGCTTCTAATATTTTTCTATGGGAATTATGAATCCATATGAAGAATTTTCAAATACAAAAGAAAGATCTGAAATATGCATATCAAGTTTTAAGGACATATATTCACTGGTTCCAAAGTTATTTTGAAAAGGCGAGAAGGTACTGATTTAGAAGATTACATTTTTCTTAGGAATGTGGTTAAAAAAAAGCAATTGAAAATATATCAGTATTTTACCCGTAGTAAGTTTTGTAACTAATAAAATTAATCTTTATTCTACGCAATATTTTTAGATTTTAATTATCTAAAGTAGCTTTTTATTATTCTTTTCGTTCCAAATTCTAGCTACTGATTGTTATTCTTTAAGAAGTCAATATCAAGATCGACTGTGATCCTAAATTGAATGTGTGGGTGACGAGACAGGAAGCACTCCAAATCTCCCGCAGAACACCAAGAAGTTCTTCGTTTCTGATCTTAGGGGATCCGGAGAGTCTGACAGAAGGAAGAAAGAAAGAAGAGAGGGAAAGAGGTACAATGGAAATATCAAAAGAATAGGGTGGATTGGCACCGAGTCCCAGTGCCAACACTTTCTTCATGCATCATTAACAATCCCGTCATTGGGTGGCAGCAGCCTCCCACTTGATAGACTTCTCGAGAACATTACCATGTCTCATTTCACTGGTGGGACAGAACTTCCCAAGCGATTGGATGGATATCTGCCAAACAAAGGATAATGCTATCGATTGAAGAAAGCCAATAGTCGGATACAAACTCAAATAAATCAGTATTACGAAGAATCAGAGGAAAAGTCATTGCCTGAAGAAAGTTAGGTTGTATTGAAGGGTAACCGGATCTTTCACTGC
Source organism: Thereuonema tuberculata (assembly GCA_023159025.1). NCBI lineage: Eukaryota > Metazoa > Arthropoda > Chilopoda > Scutigeromorpha > Scutigeridae > Thereuonema > Thereuonema tuberculata. The sequence continues at coordinate 13,634,006 of JAFIDM010000004.1, read as the reverse complement.
TTTTACAAAGTAATCCGAAATTAAGAGGTTTTCTTTGAAATGTCACCTCTGTCTCAATGAATATTGAAAAAGTAAAACGTTTTCTATAAATGGAATTTTCGATAAGTTGTTTTGTTTACTTCTGCATACGCAGTAGCAAATAATGGTTTCTAAGATCTAATAGGAGATTAGTCTAAGATTAGTCTAAAAAGTTATTAATATGAACAATGTGCAGTGGTTTATGATACATTTCGAGTTTATCTAAGTATTAAAAACATTTATTAGATCTTCCAACGAAAGAAAAGAAATGACAGAAATGAAATCAAATTCCTAAAGAGTTCGCAAGACCTTTAGTGAAATTTCTTTAGGTCCTAAAAACAAAATCATCACCAATCATTTAGGTCCATCACCAATAATAATTCTTCAATAAAGCCTCAGTATTTCTATTAATTTTTCTTTACTGCACGGATTCTGCTCTAAGTATTTAATAATGAATATCTAAATTTTTGCTAAGAATTAGAATCGCCGAAACATCTATTCAATGTGGTAATTAATTTTTGTTTGTCAGATTCCAAATGACATTCCAAATCAAATTTTCAAAATCACTCTTTTTAAGCTGGTATCTTAAAAATCCCGTTGTGAAAGCAAACACTAATCGGTTAAGATTTAGGTTCTTTAAGCCTGGTTTAATTTAGTACTACTCATTGAGATTACGATGAAAATTTTTAAATTGTTTGGATTTTTATTTTAGATTCTATTCTTTTTTTACAATGTCTGTAACCCGACGGCTGCTCTAAGTCTGATGGTAAATCAACTTCAGCAAGACCATATTAAAATCCGATAACGTTCCGTGTAATTACGCAAGCGATATTTTCAGGCTAGGAAACCTTTGCCCGGATTTCCTTCAAGAACTGCAACAAAATCTCAAATTAAATAGTTTTCATTTAAGTTTGTTTTAACCTTGTCTCCCATTAATCCATGTTGAAAAGTAATTTTTTTTGTAAATTTCACTTCAAATTGATGGTCATTTACGTTAACGCTCCTTTATAAATAAAATGCTTTAAACTTTAAAATTCTGGTTTTCAAAATTAAAATCATCAGATTAAAATATATATAAAAAATTATGTTATTTTGAGAGGAAATCATTTTCTTATATTACAATGGTCTGTTTTGCTCTTAATCAAAGTTGTTGAATTCACTCTTGAAAAGCTTTGGTTTAGAATTGCATTAAATTAATCGATATGATAAAAGATATTATATTGATTAAAGCTTTACATTTAAAGTATCAATAAGGAGTTAAAATTGTAGGCATTTTTCCAAGACCAAAGATCTACTTTTCATAAAGATTTGAAAATGGATCATTTTAATTCTTTTTATCTCAAATCTACCACTTGAAGCAGTAAACTACTGTAAAACCCAATTTGTGGGATCGGCTCGAGATAAATTGATTTTACGAATCTTTAACATTAAATCCTGTAAGGAATTGTGCCAATTATTACGTCAATGCTTTTTCCTGAGTGAGGTTTTTGTTTCAATTCCTTCAAAGACGCACTGTCTTTGACTATATTGCGCAGGTGCTTAATTAATTATTACCCTGCTTTATCGTCTTCGTGGATTAGGTCTTCCAGCTCGGCTAATCTTGCCACGCTTCCAAACCACAGCCACATCTCAAACTGATAATGAAATAAGGCTGCCATGTGCAAATTACATCAACAGTAATCGACAATTTAGATCCCAAACATGAGTTTAATATTAAGAATTTCTCATAGCAACAGCTAGCAAAAACTTATCCATAAAATAACAAGATAAATCAAATCTTGTACAACACTGTAAATTCTAATACAAATCCTGAGATTTTATTTAAAATGAGTTTACGTTTGAGTTAAGCATTGTTTGGGCATCTTTGATGATTATGAAGAAATCTCATAAAACTCTGTCCAATCTTTTGAAAATAATTATTAATTAAATGCCTTTTTATTGGAAATCATTGAAATCAAAACTACCTGTAGCTGAACTTCCATTGTTCAGTTTCTACTTTTGCTATATCTTTATGCTATATTGAGCTCGCATAACAATGCCAATCTGCTTCGGATCTAATAACTATTGTTACAAAAAAAAACTTGGACACGAACAATATTAGACCCCATTATCTCCTTTTTTTTCGTTTATCTAGTAGTTTTCTTCGTCCTTAATCATCTCTAATTAAGAGTGCACTTTTATCATTTCTGGCTTCATCTGAACATTTTTCGTATCCTTTCACCCCCGTTTGCAATGGAATCTTCCAGGGTAATGTTAATAAAAAAAAAAAAAGCAGAAAAACTCTTGGTCTGCTCGTGTGTCAAGCTGAGCCTCGACCTTCGAATATTTATTGTAATTATTCCATGACGGAGCTGAAGCCCGATTCTAAAGCCTCTTTATTTCGCCACGGCTGATACCCACGGACTCGTAAATGCCAACTGGAATCCAACAGACGTTGCCTCGTTTTGGGATAAAGAGCTCGGGCAAATCACGATAACCTGTTCCCAAACTGATTTATAACAAGAGGGGAAGTTAGCTACTGAAATGGAGGGGGAAAAAGTGTTCTATCGAATAAGTCATTGCAACTGACCTCCTCTTGGTTGACAGCAAGAATTCTAATGAGGATTGGTACTGAGGAATACCATCACGAGAATGTATCTGGTATACAACGAAGGATTTCGTTAATGTACACATGATCTCAATTTAGTATGTGTTCGTGGAAAGACATGAAATTCTTAAGAAATAATTTTATATTCATGGATTAATAAAAATAGAGATACAGGAAAAGTAAACTCATAATTCATTTTATTTATGGACAATTGGAACATTTGTTTTTTGTTTTTGTAATAATGCTTCTTGCATTGAGTGTGATACGAAGCACGGAACATGTTTTATTTTCTTGATTGTTATTTTTAGTTGTTTTGTGAAACGCTTGAGAAAGGAAAGGCCGATTAGGCTTTCTGAAATAACTAGCCGGGTACGTCGCTACGCTCCGGAACCCTTGCATCTATAGCATTAAAAAAAAATTATTTATTTACCAAATTAATATTGAGATCGGAGAATATACGACTTCCCAGCCTATTGTGGCCTTCTTCACTTAACTCAGATATATTGCGGGTTGGCGCTACACACCTGGGGTTGCCGCCATACACTTCATCGTCAGTTTGCCAGATTATTCCCTATCATGTAAGAATTTCGATAAAATCCGGTCTTATTCCTTGTCTACATCATAAAGGAAACCTCTGTGCAAAATTTCAGCTTTCTAGGTCCAAGGGTTTGGGGTGGGCGTTGATGAGTCAGTCAATGAGTGAGTCAGGACTTCTCTTTTTATATGTAGATTTTCATGAATTTTGTTTTGTTAACATCATTGATTAGTTCTTTATAGATTATATTTGGATCTGTTATTTTCTCATTTTCAACTCTTATCCGATTCGTTCTTTACATATTATTCCTAGTGTTTTGATATGTTTATTTATGAAAATATGATCTATATTTGTTTTCGTATTTCCATGAATTGTACAGTTGTTTCTTGTTGTTCCGTAAAGACGATGTTTGAAACCCTTATTGCACATAAGTTTTACGTATTTCTGTACTGCATTGTTTTTATTCATTTTGAAAATATCTATATTTACGTCGCCAATCAGTGTAGTGGGACAGTTATTTAATATATTTTCATTTTTTATGAATAGATTCTCTATTTTAGTAACATTTTAGTAATTTGTAATTTAACATTTTGCTTACAGAATGACAGACAGAATAGCGTTTTTATAATATACGTTTTTATAATATATAATAATAATAGCCGGGTACCGTCGCTTCGCTCCGGAACCCTTGAATATATAGCATTCAAAAAACAAACTTTATTTATTTAGCAAATTAATGTTGCGATCGTCGGTGAATATATAACTTCCCAGCCCGTTGTGGCTTCTCCGAATAACTCGGATGTATTGCGGGTCGGCGTCACACACCAAAAATTCACATTTTTGCATGTATCTTGCAAACGCTGAAGCGTTTGTGAATAAGTGATGCATCGTTCGATAGAACTTTCAAATGCCAACATTTTCTTAATATAATGTTCTTTTCCATCTTTTATACTTTTCGTTTAAATTGAGAAAAAGTCAAAATTTGACCCTCTAAAAGGCGCCATCTTGGAAACAAAAAACTTTTTTCGAAAGATTTTTGTAGCATTTTGTTTGTCTTAAAAAGATCTAAATTTTATCCATTTACATGACCACTCTATCTCTTATAGTTTGGCCACAAAATTGGAAAAACATAAAGTAAAGACAGAATAACGCTTTTATAATATAAGATGCGTCTCAGGTGTAGATTTTGAAGGTGTGAAAGAAGTTTTGTAAATTTAATTTGATGCAATCGTGATGATTTATTTTCTTAATTAATATATTTTATATAAGAATTCAACCTTTCCATTAAAACACAAAATTTTTGACATTTCTTTTTATTCTTGGGGATCAATTGTTTGCTCACAGAAACTGACGATCATTGTTAATTTATGAATCATGAGTTTTAAAGGTAATTTTGAAAAAAAACAAACCAAAAACAAACAAAACTGATTAATTAACTCTTTTGATTGCAAAAAGGAAATTGAGCTAAAAATTATTAATTATTAATCAATTATCAAAGTTTATAAGATTTTTTGATAAATTTATGACTTTCAACCTACTGCTTGGTTGTGGACTTTAATGTCAATGATTTCTGTCCAGTAGATCTCTTAAGACTCAACTGGGCTTTGAAGGATAAGAACTGGTCTTGTTTTCATTGATATAAATCATCGAACTTTTGACATGTTTTTCTTTTGTGCAATCACATTCGAATCACGAACATTTTAAGAGATAAGAAGTTGATATATTGCAAAAACACAGAAGCACCCATTGCAAAACAAAGGAAGGAAAGAGGAAGATTCAAGAGAACGATAGATCTATTCTATAAGAAGATGGAAAATATCCTGCAACCTTTAAAGATTAAGAAATTCATTAAATATTTTTTTTAAAAAAAATTAAATTAAATTAAAAAATTTGAAAAAAAAATCAAAATTACTCTCAACTTTAGTTTTTTTTACTCTCAACTTCAGCTCGCTTCGTTCGCTAATCTTCTCTAAATATTTCTTTCTTAAAAGTTTTTATGATTATGGATCTGAAAGTACAGTGGAACTTTGATATAATGAATTCTAATAATTTAGAAAAACAACTGTTTTAATATTGTAAATATCGTAAAAAATCGTATAAGTATTTATGTAACACTAGCCGGATACCGTCGCTTCGCTCCGGAACCCTTGCATAAATAGCATAAAAAAAAAAAACTTTATTTATTTAGCAAATTAATATCGAGATCGGAAAACATACGTGTTCGCAGCCCCTTGTAGTCTTCTCTGGATAACTCAAATATATTGCGGGTTGGTCGCCACACACTTCATGGTCATTTTAAAGCAAAAATATAAATCCTCTTTATTCCCTATCCCGTGAGAATTTCGAAAAATCCGGCCTTATTCCTTCTCTACATCATAAAGAGAACCTCTGTGCAACATTTCAGCTTTCTAGGTCCAAGGGTTTGGGCTGGGCGTTGATGAGTCAGTGAGTGACTGAATGAGTCAGGACTTTTCTTTTTATAAGGTAGGTTATCCAAATAAGGCCCGGTTTCAAAAAAGGCCCATCCTTCGTTTTATTAATAGAACGTTGACAATTTACCAAGATTAGTTATGTTTCAGACAGATCCTGGCTTCTAGCGGCTACACCAAAAATTAGGTCCGTTGAAGTGGATAATTTCACAATGTTTGTTTCAGTTGAACAGTAAAAGTCGCCCGAAGCTTTTGTCGTTACTATTTCAACTTAATTTGATAAATCGCCTGCATTTTTTGGCAACTTAATATGCATAAACATGTTTTATGCCATTTTAAAGTGTGTAATGAGTAGAATAAGATACTGTATTTGATGCATTTAACATTTTTGACGTGCATTTAAATATTTTTTAGTAAAACAACGCATGAAAGCGTGAGTTAACAGGGGGCTCCAAATAAGGCCCTCCATTCTATAACGTAAAGTAATTATATATAATGAGAAAAAATATAACAAAAATCATCCAAGCTAGTTTTAAATTCACAATTTTATAAATTAATTACTAAGTAATTATTAATTTGTAGCTTAATATTTAGTCAGAACTAAATGTTGGAAATTGGCTGTTTTCACTGCCAAGCTCTTGTCGTTGTGGGCGAGTTTGCCTGTGGCTACAGATCATAGGAATCCCGGTAGCGAATTCTGAAACACCCTTTATTTTATTTGATTTAAATTTAATTATATAATTATTTTGGTTTAAATATAATTATTCTAATTTAATTGATTACTACTTTTGTTTCTTTATTTATTATTTATTTATACATGGGCCTTATTTGGGACTAGAGGGACCTTATTTGTAACAGGGGCTCCTAATAAGGCCCTTCAGTTATATTTTCAAAACTGTGTTATTACAGAAAGAATTTCAAATGCCACTAATTCTAAATTCACTTTTTCATAACAGCACACCTTAAACTACCTTTCAAGACAGTTTTCAGAATTTTCACTCTTGCAGTAGAAATGAAAAAAATCTTTAAACGTTAGGTGGGCCAATTTGGGCAACCTACCTTATATAGAGATTTGTGTCAAAGTCATTACAGTACAGCTGTGACATTTTCAATTATTTCTTTGAAAAAAATCATTCCTTAGTAAGCAAATGATCCTCATTATTTGATTACGTAGACATGTATTTGTATATACAGTGGAACCCCGCTATTCGTACACAATGCGTTCCAGGAGGCAGTTCGAATGGCGATTTGTATGAATGGCGAATCATTTTTTCACATAAGATATAATGTAAATTGGATTAATCCGTTCCAGAACCCAGAGATGATTGCTTATTTAAACCTTTGTAATAATACTTTAAGCGTAAAATACATAAAAACTATGAAAACAGTAAATATATAGGCCTCTCTTATTATGTCTTTCTTTTTCAGTATAGACGATATGGTTGATTTCGCCATGCCATACTTAGTTGCCAGGTCAGAGACACGAGTTCCACTTTCAAACTTCGCAACGAGTTCTTTTTTCAATTCAATTGTTCTCACTGCTTTCCTTTTAGGCTTAGTTGAATCAGTAATCTTTTTTGGACCCATGGCTGCACTATTTTCAATAAAAATAGCAAAAAATAACAATAAAATATCACAAAGTTTCATGAAGCTTGCGTGGATGATGCGTAGCGTACGGAAGCTAGCACGAGACTGAACTGAAGCGACCGCGTGGGGCGGCCAGTAACAAGGTCACGCTGTCCGAATCGCGAGCAAGCGTACGAATGGCGAGTTCAATTTTACTTGAAAAAGTTGGACGAATAACGAGTTGTACGAATAGCGAGGCGGACGAATGGCGGGGTTCCACTGTATTCAGTGTATTGAAAAGAATGACATTGCTGACAATTTATGGTAGAAGCACCATTGTAAATTATGTTCCTTCAAACAAGATTCCAAAATATTTTCGTAGTTAAATAAAAATCGCATGTAAGTTACATTTTTAAATTTCATATTTCATATATTTAACATTTGCGTGGCACTTTGTTAATACACGTTTCAATAATTACCTTTAATAACATTTAAACTAGGGAACTAATAACATACATTAATACTCACTAACTTCTCATCAAACTTCCAATTTAAACTATGCATTGATCTACCATACAAACATTTTGGTAAATTCAAGGTTTCCTTGAATTTGTGAAGACCACAAGGTGTCAGCTCAGTTACTGGATTTCCGACACTAATCAAATCCATAAAGAAACACCTTTGAGTGAGCTGAGACAAAAACAAACAACATTTCAGTTGTTTAAAACACGTATTTTACGGCCTTTATTTTGTAACAATCAGTTATTTTTATTAAATCACTGTTTGATAATTAACCACCATTTGGTTATAAATGAAACACTGTTGTCATCTAACATTGGTAAACGGACTAAGTTTTATGTCCGAAGTTTCTTATGAAATAACTAAACTCAATAATTGCGAGGGTTAGGGTTTCTTCCAATTCTTGGGAGTGTTTGCAGGAGGAATTCGACGCAAATGAAGAGGAAGATGATGTTAATGCTGGGATTTTGCAGTGTGATTATATTTCAAAAAGAAGTTGTTATAATTCGTATTTATAATTAGCAGAAAAAGTTTTTTTAATTTACTGTTCGATGTATACAGACTATTCGAATAAATTTCTGAAGGGATTCTTACAAATAGTTGACTGCTTTGATTGAAACACACACTCACAGAGATGTAATCGTCTGTACTGACAGTATTTCATGTAATTTCTATCATCTTGTTCTTGTTGTCTACGGGGTCTGTGGGATAAAGAGATAAAACTTTTCAAAATCCTAACAAATTTTGGAGGCGTGAAGCCAAAAGTGCATTGATTAGAGAATTATTGGGACGGACGAACAGTTTGTTTGCAATCTGATGAGCATTTTCCAGATTATTCAGAAAACCAAATCATCAAAGACGACTCCTGCAACCCACATTCAAGAGACTGTCAGGACGAATTCAAAAACGAACAGTATTTGATAACGATCTAAAGAAAAGACAATGACATCGGATTATATCTGAAAATCAATAAAACGAGGAACGTCTTATCTAATCTATTTTATCATTTATGTTCTCATTCAAGTTGAATACCGGAGTCGTGGCTCGGGCCTTGAGAAAAGGTGAAAGAGTCATCCCAGAGTTCTCAACTTCAGTGACTCAGAAAGTTAATTTTTCAAACAACGCTTGTTGCTTCCATTAGGCCTATTATTTCCACTGAAGTCAAACGTTCAAATAAACTGAAGTGAAAAAATATACGATTTTACGATTTTATCGAGTTGAGATTTATTGTGAGAAATCCAATAAAAATCGAAATTTACGATAGAAATTTACGAGTTTATACTGCTATTACTGTAATACCAGTAATATTTCCAATGAAACTAAATTATAAGTACTATAATCACTTACTTAAACATTTTACTGGAATCTTTTATTCTATTCCAACTAATGTATTTCTCCATTGGAAGTTACCTTCCGAAATTTGTCAGCAATCTAAAAGATGCAAATAAAAAAACAAACAAACAATGAAGAAGGAGAAAGGCATAGTTTCGCTGAATCTGGGGGCACGGCAGTGCCCCCGCCAAGACGAGCCGAAGGCAGGAAGGGCACTACGTACCTTTTCTTGAAGTGTTTCGTCGTATTTTCGAGCCCTCATAGCTTCGGCCTGGATAATACTAGAGAGCTCAAATTTTCAGGATAAGATGCAGTTACCAGACTAATGAAATACGCTAAGTTTCATTTATTTAGCTTTTATACTTTGGATTTTATTAATACCTAAAATATGTCGATTCCGTCACTGATTTACTCACTGACTGACTGACTGACTCATGATCATCAAAACCTCTAGGGTACTTCCTGAAGTCCTAGAAAGCTGAAATTTGGTATGCAGGCTAGGATTAGCACACAAACAACAAAAAAATTAAGAAATCCGTAACTTTCACCCTCCAACCCCTCATAAAGGGGGGGTCTGGTTATGTATTATCGAACCCTCATAGCTTCGGCCTGGATAATACTAGAGAGCTCAAATTTTCAGGATAAGATGCAGTTACCAGACTAATGAAATACGCTAAGTTTCATTTATTTAGCTTTTATACTTTGGATTTTATTAATATCTAAAATACGTTGATTCCGTCACTTATTCACTCACTCACTGACTGACTGACTCATGATCATCAAAACCTCTAGGGTACTTCCTGAAGTCCTAGAAAGCTGAAATTTGGTATGCAGGCTAGGATTAGCACACAAACAACAAAAAAATTAAGAAATCCGTAACTTTCACCCTCCAACCCCTCATAAAGGGGAGGTCTGGTTATGTATTATCGAACCCTCATAGCTTCGGCCTGGATAAAACTAGAGAGCTCAAATTTTCAGGATAAGATGCAGTTACCATACTAATGAAATACGCTAAGTTTCATTTACCTAGCTTTTATACTTTGGATTTTATTAAGATCTGAAATACGTCATACCCTCAATGCTTCGGCCTAAATAATACTGTGTAATAATGTGATTTCTTACAAAAGTGCCATCAGCTTGTATATACAAGTTGACCAATAGAAAAACAGAAAAGTAGGGTATTGAAAAAAAAAATCCATTTTCTATATAATCTTAAAACTAAATTTAATTGTAATAGATAATCCCACCCAAAACATTTCATGTAAAATAAGTTGCCAAGACTCACATGCTCATAACGCTTTCACTGTTAAAAAGTTATCAGATCTCATCGTACAAAAAGAAATGAAATCCCACCCAAAACATTTCATGTAAAATAAGTGGCCAAGACTCACATGCTCATAACGCTTTCACTGTTAAAAAGATATGAGATCTCATGTAGAGTCAAGCCCCTAACTCTACAAGGCCTAACTCTACAAGCCCTAACTCTAAAAACCCTATATCTTGGTCAAAAAGTATGGCTTGGCCGTTTCATGGAACTATTTCATCCCACCCAAAACATTTCATGTAAAATACGTTGCCAAGATGCTCATAACGCTTTCACAGTTAAAAAGTTATCAGATCTCATGTAGAGCCAAGCCCCTCACTATACATGCCTAACTCTAAAAACACTAATATCTTGGTCAAAAAGTATGCCTTGGCATACTCCTTTTACATAACTTTACATAACTCCATGGGATTGTCTGTGCGACAGCCACGAAACGGCCAAGCCATAATTTTTGACCAAGATATAGGGTTTTTAGAGTTAGGGCTTGTAGAGTTGGGCCTCGTAGAGTTAGGGGCTTGGCTCTACATGAGATCTCATATCTTTTTAACAGTGAAAGCATTATGAGCGTGTGAGTCTTGGCAACTTATTTTACATGAAATGTTTTGGGTGGGATTCAGTCTTGACTCAATTCATAAACTCGGGTTTTAGAATAAACAGAAATTCGCTCCCAGCAAGGCTTCACACCGATCTTAAAATAAGATGTCCTCATGTTAAGAAACGAAATGAAAACAAGACATTTTTTAAATATCGTTTTCAAGAAGTCTTAAAAATATTGAAAAAGAATGTATCACATGATATCGATAAAGAAATGATGGCTGTTTTTTTTTCAGGGGAAATCACCTGAATATTTTAAGGGATACAGAATGATTCAATGTTAGATAGAAAAATAGAGTTAATTGACCTGCAGAAACATAAGTCTTTAAGATATTTTATGAAAAATAAGTTAAAATAAGAAGTAATTACATTTTTTTTTGCAATTGCAGTTTTATGTTTCACTTTGAAATTTGTTACTGTCTCAACAAAAAATACCTGTTTTTAATATTGCAGTTGTTTATTGTGAGAATTAGTTTGATAGAAAAGGTAGATTAAGTTTGGGGCTCAAAACCCTGCAAAGGAATTGACGTCATTGACTGCTATCTCCTATGACTACCAAGGGAGGGCTTGTTTGTCCCTCACAATCATTGAAGAGTGGGACAAACGTTCCCTTGATGACGTACATTCAACCTCAAGAATTTAACCATCAAAGGATCGCGCCAGTAATGAATAACTACAAGTCTCTGACCCAATAGGCTTTCGTGAGTCCAAGTATCTGGTTGCCTTCATATTGAGATCTTTAAATATACAACAAAACAAACAAAGTAGAATAAGCCACAAATTTCAAAAGAGGGTAAAAAATTATTGTTAAGTAAGTTTTCTTCAATTATATTTCCTTAAAAAATGAAAGATTTTTTTTTTTAAAGGACGTTTATTTTGTATTGATCTGCGCCATGATTTGGTAGTAATTCCATCAGAGATTTTGCTGATGAAATTTAAGGAACGGAAACAATTTCAAAAACGAATTTCGTTTTTCATTTCGTATCCCCTTTTTTTCCTTTCTCAATTTAAGATCGATAAATAATAAATGGTACTTAAAAGTCTAACAACAATACACCTGATTACAGCGCCATTAGGTAAACATGTATTTTGATACATATCATTTTTTTTAATGATTTTCTGATAATGATTTTGTTTTTTATCAGCAATAAAACGAGCAGCAATTTGTAGAAAGAAGAAGACACTTATCAAGAGGAAATGAATGAAAATTCAATCGATCACAACAGAAAATGACTCAAAACCTAAAAGATACGTCTTTGTTATTCATTCTAAAAAAAACGAACTTAATTACCAGAACCTACAATATAGATTACAATATTATTGAATTTTATCATTTTTTTATCTAAGAAACTTACATAAAATTCAATTATGAATTTTTCTTTTATATTACGTTTTTGTAAAGATTGAACAATAATATACAGTAAAAGACTTAAATGAAGTCTGAAAAACAACCTAAGTAATTGCTATTTTATTTCTTTCGCAGTAAACTATAAAAACATCTAATAAAATATTAGACAGTGATTTAAAGAGAAGAAAGAATTTTATTTATATATTTAACAAGAATTACAAATAAATGAAAAAAAATTAGTGAAATTACAAGAGGTGGCTGCGAACTTCTTACTAAACGCAAGAGAATCAGCAGAAATGAAGATTTTGTTTTTTCTTTAAAAGAATATAAAATTAGATATTTAAAGTAAGAGCAGCTGAAAAAAGTAAATTTATATAGTTCAACTTATCGAGAAAAAAATGTTTAAATAATAATCGATTGTTTAGTGCAAGCAAACAAGATAAATACCATTAAAAAGAAAATAAGGAAAAGAAAATAAGTGTTTAAAATAAACATTTATTGACAGACCTCCGTCCATTTTGTATTTGATTGTAATTTGACTGTAAGTATTGCGATTACTTCTATGAGAGCTTTCGTGATAGAAAACAGAATTTATATTTCATAGGATAGTAACAGAAATAATAGATTATATTCAAACGAAATCTACGTAGCTATTTTATTTAAAAAGTGAATAATAAAATATCTACAAATAGGTTTTCGATTTTTTTTTGGGAGGGGGGGGCGTGGTTCAAGTTTTTCTGGCTAATTTAAGCAACCAGGAGTGAATAGGTCACATTTCACCCTTTCTATCTTATTGGGAAATTGACACAAAAGAGACTTCATTAAGTTTTTATTAATGTACGTATATTTCAGAAAGTAGTTTATCTGTTCACTTTTTATTTGACAATCTCTAAAAAAAATTTCCAGTTTTTCATTTGAAGGAATAAGTAATCAGATCTTTACAGAATGTTCTTTAGAGTTCTTACTTTCCTTTCCTTCGTTCTTCAATAAAAGAGCACGGGCAGTACATTAAGAAATCTCAAAGCACAACTAAACACTTTTATTTTTGTATAACTCACTTGTATGTATGTATGTATGTAGTGAATGTGGGTGGCAGAGAAGCCAAGCACTGCGACCGAAGGTCTATTGTACTATCCCACAGGAAATAAGGACAGATGGAGAGAAAGACTGAGAAAGTATGGTGGGAGAAGTGCAGGGGAAACGGGAGAACCCCGAGAAAACCTGCCCAGCGCGGATCGTCCACCATCACGAAACCCACATGAGAACCGAACCTCGATACTCAGAGGTGAGAGGCCGATGTCCTAGCGACAACGCCAAGTATAACTCACTTAATGTGATTTTTTTTTATCGATCACGAAATCAAAATACAAAAAATTTTATTCTAAGATTTTTTAGTTTTCTTTTTGACAATCCTTGAATTGACTTCAAATGATCTACTTTTGTAGTAATTCTGAAACAAAGTTTTAGAATTCAATTTATTGAAGTCGAAATATTAATTCTAAAACTTCTTCTCTTCGATGCTTCTCTTGTGGTGTTTCGAACCAACAACATTATAAAATATTTTTTTTTGTAACATCAACATGCAAAGCGTAATCAAACAGAATACTCCGTACACGAATTGAATGTTAAATAAAACAAATTCAGTTAAACTATGAAGATATAAAAATAACAATTCTTTTTTTTTACTTTACTGTGAACGGAAATATGTTTTCTTTCAATCCTTCCGTTAGATTTATTATTTAAGGCAAAGATTGACAAAATACGTCCTCTTGGTTCATTGACAGTTTTACAGCTCAAACACTGGAATATTTATTTCAACTCTTTTCTCTCGAATCTTTCAGCTAATCATGAAAGCCGTTAGGATACAGTCATCGATCATTGCAATTTAATTGTCCAAACCCTATTTACTATCTGATTTCCAAGAATCAACATTTGTCAATATAATCAGTAATGTTTACTGAGTTTAGTCTAATTACCGTTTGCAATGAGCATTAATTTTACCTTCGTTTGTTTATTTCCATCCCTTAAACAGGAAAGATCGGTGAAATAAACACGATCTGGTTAAATTATTACAAGAAATCACAAAAATTAATATCTCTTTCCTCCAACTTCAGGCTTAAAATTTTAACAAAAGGTGTATTTTCGTTTTTCAATTTTAATTTAGCTAAGAATTAATGAATGATAATTAAAATAAATAATAATTATTTATTACTTTATTTTAAAATATTGCCAAGAAATTTAAAAAAAAGGTTATTTCTGCGACGTCCGTGTATATTCAAGATAATGTTACTTCTTATGAGAATATTTCAATATATTTTTTGTATAATATATAATTTATTTTGAAATCTTAATTTTAGCCGCTATTCGTTTTTGTTTAAAAAACTTTTGATTTTAATTGTAGCACCCTACCTTTACAATAAAACCGGATAAATATCTGGCAGAAAAGAATATAAAGCTCACCTGTTCACTTGTACAATAAAACGTTTTGGTTTCTCGTAATAAAATAAAGACAAAAGCACAGCTGGTGCTTTTCAGACACCTTTTCCTTTTCTTTTCTTTCAAGAAAAACGAAATCACTAAATTGGTAAACTTTGAGATGATCTCTACTTTTAAAATATTAAACCAACACACACATATAAAAAAAAGAAGCTAAAAAAAAATGGTCCGTTTCATAATCCGCTGAATCCTTTCTTGGTTTCATTCATCAATCGTCCGATTCACCATTGCAAGACAAAAGAAAAAAAAAATAGAATTTTTTATTTTTCGTTTTCTTTTTTTTTTTGATTCAACTGTAAATTGTTTGTTCTGAAATTCTTAAATAATTTTTAAACGAGAAAAAAGTTCTCTACCTATAAATTACAGAAGAACAATTACAGAGAAAAGAAGAAAAAATAACGAAAAATAAAATAAAAAAAACCAACAACTCGCTTTTTCTTTACTTTTTTATTTGCTGCTGATGATCGAATTCTTCTATTCTGTGGCTTGGCCAGAATTGGTAACAAAGCTGCGGGAAACTGGTTGAGTAGTAGGTTTTAATGGCACAAAATGCGGGAAACTGTAGCCAACAACTGCGCCATTTTCTTTTTTTAATTTTTTTTCTTAAATTATACTTTATAAATATAGATTGAGGAAAATCAATTCAAAAGCAAAATTTCTTTGTATGCCGAAGAATGATCTTCAATGAAGTTAATTTATTTTGTTTTAATTATAAACAGTAAAGACAGACTTTACTGTAGAGTTTCCTTCATTTTATTAATTGAATGATAATGGATTTATTTTTTTATTTCATTACGTTAAGGCTGACAAAATGTCTTTAGGAGTATTTTTCTATATAGTTATTCAATTACCGACCTCAGCTTATAAACTTAATTCTCTGTCCAGATCTTTAATCTCCAAGTGATTCACTAAAAACTACTAAGATACAAGACATCTCAAGATAAAATTGTAGCGAATTAGTAGAAAATACAGTGAACAAACTTGGCACTTTTTCCCATTTAAAAGAAAACCTCACAAAAGAGTGTCTTGTTTTGAAAACACGCCCTGGAATTGGAAGCAGTTATAGGAGTAACAGGACATAATAGGCAAGGATATCCAACACTTTACAACAATGGCTGTCCATCAAACTGTGAATTTGACAGCTACTCAAATGAATAGTTTCTCAACGATACGTTCATAAATCCAACCTCTTTTAATATTTGTGAAATAGAGAGATATCTGCTTCGTTTTATTCTTTTTCACATTTACGATCATTCAAAAACTATCTCAGCACTTAGGAGGATTGAAAACAACTGTTGCAGTTTCTCATTCCACATGTTGAATTTGAACTATCAGTACAGCGGAGACAACAATGGCACTCAGTCATGATAGTTGACCCACTGGATGTTATTTCCTGGAAAAATACTCTTGATCCTGTTGTAAATCTCTTTGACAGAAGATTAATCAAATATCTGTGGATTCCGTAGACTTTGTCCAAACTTTCTTGATGTTGTTCTGTTTGCTCATCTCTAACTCACTTCCTGTTGATATCAATTGTTTATAGAATAAAGATGAACCACAAAAAAAAAAGCTTTTTGGTGCAATAGCTTAGCGTTAGTCCTCTCATATACTCTAAACTATAATGTTATACACATGTACTCCTAATATTAAAACCATTGGAGTCTTTCTGTTAAAACATATCCGAAGACTATATCCGAAGACTAATCTCCAACTATTACTTTTCTCGGCAAAACTCCGAACGGCGGTCCCAAATTATGAAAACCTCCGAACGCGGTCCCAACGTTGTTATTAATGAAACATTGTGATTTGTTGCTTAGAAATCACTTTAAACGTGCCATGCAGGCCCCCAGAAACGGGGGGGGGGGGTCAGTTGGTCCCACAGCACCTGCCCACCCCTGCTATAGAAGTATGAAGTCGCGTGGTATTTTCGCGAAATTTTTGGCTAAAAATTTATGATTTTTTTCATAACATGGGGGAAGGGGGTGTGGAAAGGCCCGGTATTTCATTTGGAACCTGGGCCCGGAATTTGAGTTGGGGGGGGGGCCTGGTGCCATGGCTGGTAGATCGCAAGCACCAGGAGTAATAACGCTTTAGTCATAAATCGCACATATTTGGATAATACTTAAATAAGTTGAGCGAAAATTATATGATTTGATATGTAATAACACTTGCTATGTGTTATCCTTCACAGTCATACTGTTATTTGTCATTAAAAAGGTTTTCATAATTTGGGACCGCCGTTCGGAGTTTTGCCCTTTTCTCTAATGAAAAAAAAAACACGATAAAATAAAAAAAAAAGCTAGATAAAGAGATTCAAAGTTACAAGTTATATTTTTACCAACAGTATTTTCAGATTACTGGATTCCCCCCACATTCATTTTAGAGAATATTTTTGTTTTCTTTTTACAATTTCAAAGCAATGCCTAAAACTATGAGACTCTTGGTCAGGAGTCAAATGAGGAATTGGCCAAGATATCATTACTAACACTACAGTAAAAACGGGTAAGATATTATGCTTTAACATCGGAAGTAAGCCAAGTTTTGCCACGAATAACTGCCAAGAATTAGAACAATAAGATTTATCAAGAAACTTATCCAGTTTGAACACTTTTGGATCAAAAGATTTTCTCTTCCTTATTATCGTTTGATTACTCCTGGTTGCATCTGTTTCCAGGAAGCGATATCGATCCTCCGATACTGCAACAGTCGACTTTTAAAAGCTTCGAATATTTCTGGACGTTACTTCCTTTTGATTTTCGATGAGTAGCAGCTAAAAAAATTAATCCATGCTTTTATCGAAGATTATTATCCATAATGGTTATTGTCTGTTTTGGTTCCGTGATTCCTTAAAGGCCATCGATTGTGCCCTCCGGTCCGCCCATTGGAATGTTGACGAAAATATGGATTTTAAAGGTGCTAAATTAATTCACAAAGAATTTGAAAAAGAAAATCGTTTAAAATTAATGCAAAGAGAAACCAAAGTAGAAATATCTCGCAATCTTTTTTATTCAAAAATGATATCCAGGACATATATTATTGAAATTTATTACTTCTTATCAATGGTTATCAATTGTTGCGTGACGTTATGTTTCAGATTTTTGTGTTTTTTACGTTTTATGGTCCCACGTGATTATTTGTAAAGCCAGAAATCAGAAACTGTCCTAATACTTTTATATATACAGTCGGACCTCTATTTAACGAAGTCGCTAAATCCCGAAAAAAAGTTCGTTGTATGGAAAATTCGTTAAATAGAGTGTATCTTTTAAAATTACATTAGACTACATAGAACACATTTAAAATATATAATCAAATAATATTATTAAAAAAGGTATAATTTTAATGACATAAAGCATACATTACCACATGCTTACTTAAATTATTTACTTACAAAATTACTTACTTACTTACAAAATTAACAGACTTTATTAGCAAAATTTTGTCTGAGTTTTTTTTTGAAAAAGTGTTTTCGCTCATACGTCTCGCATCTTTGCAATGCACCAAAAATCCCTTCAGAATTTTCTTCAAATTCTAATCCGCGTCGGATTGTTTCAAATGATTTTAGCATTTCATCACACGAAGGTTTTTTGATTTCTGCATCATGATCATTTTCATTTTCATCATCTTCATCGCAATTCATAGTTGTATTGTTTTTATTTTTCATACTGTCCAAACTATCCGATTCAGTTAGTGTTTCCGAAGTCAACTTCAAAATCAAGTGAAAGATAATCATCAATCAGCACATCATCGTTAATTTCTTCTTTTTCCCTCAGCTGCAGCCACATTTCTTTCATTTCCTCCAAGGGAATATCGTCTTCGTCTTCGTCCCCCGAATTATCATTTGTTGAAATGCAAAGAATTACAGCGATTGGCGCCTTGTATAAACATTTCAAGGAGGAAAAAAAAATAGATACCACGAAAAAGTTCGTTAAATAGAAAATGCATTTCGCTATTTGGAGGTTATTTTACGAAGAAATTACCAAAACGTTCTTGGTTCCAAAGAAAAGTTCACTAAATAGAGAAATTCGCAAAATAGAGGTTCGTTAAATAGAGGTCCGACTGTATATACAAGAACAGATAATACATTTCAACAGATAGAATGAAGGCACTATGATCTACAAATTCAAAGGCATTTTGATTTTACTTATTAATGTTTTATTGCGAGTTAAATGGGTGGTTCCAAGATTTGATTATAAAAAGATCCTTAACGATCTGTTGAAGTTGTCTCCCTTCTGATCAAACGACAGAAAGGACAAAGTAAAATGTCACGTGGCAGTAGGGAATCCATCGCATTTACCCTGGGCTAAAAGCCACTTAGAGACATTTATATTTCCCGATAGCATCTTAAAAGCGCTCGTTCTTTCGCAAAATGGCTAAAAAGATTTGGTGTATTTCTTTTGTGGTGACTCTATAGAAAGATTCCAAAATAACGTTAAGGTCTTTTGTGCGTAGTTCCATTTTGATTACCATCAATGCAAATTATGTGTCTTTAAGGGAAATGACTTTCTTGTAAGATAATGTAGTTTCCTAGTTTCAGAATGGCAGTTTACGCTGCTATAAAGATAGAAAGGCTTTACTATTACGTGTAGCCACTGAACACTAAGATTAAACAAAGTTAAAAGGGATCAGAGAAACTACAATTACTTTAGGTTTTCTGTTCAATCTGCATTCTTTGAATAAAGTTTCATGGAAATTTTCGAACTTTTCTTAAAGAAGACTTGTATTTAAAATATGCTTTTTAAATAATTAAATTTGACAAGAATTATTTTGAAATTTTTTTTGGAAATTCTAAATTAAAATACTTAATAATGTAATACTTAAAAAATACAAGATCTTTATATTTCAGAATCTGCAATCTAAATTTTACTTACAGTGTTTGAAAAAGTTCAATGGCACTGTTAAATAAGATTTTAGAAATCTACGAATATACTTTGCTCTTCAAATTCTTTCTTGCACGTAAGGAGGATCTTTTCAAAATTTAAACACATTCTTCCTTACTTCAACAGACTATTTGCTCCATCTATAAATACACAAATAGCAAGTCTTTTGCGGTCTCTGGTCTACACTAAAATCCTCCCTCCAAAAAAAAAAGAAAGAAAAGTGAGTGTAGTTTGTAGATTTGAGGATGCTGAATCCATCTGACACCCAAATGTTTCTATCAGGCACCATTTTCGGGGGAGAGCCTTTTATTTTTAGAAAATAAGGGATTTTTTTTTTTAGGAATTTGCATGATTAGGCCTATATTCTCTTCAAGACTACTTGAATCCTCGGTTTCATTACCTGAGATGATCAACCAATGGCTCTCCTTATATGAGGACTCACTGGCTTCTAGATTCATCGTGTCTTTTCTAGTAACTTCGTTAGAGTACAAATAGTTTTGCATGAGACGCCGTACCGAAGTTGAATTGAATTATACGATTATAGCTATTTTCGAAACACGAATAGTGAAAAACGAGCGTAATATGGGATTTAGAATTCGTATAAGCAACATTCCTTTATATGTTTAATAAAGATTAGCTATTCTATGTTTACTATTCATATTGTTATTCTTATTAAACTAATAAAACTTATTACTACCCTTTTACAATCATTAACTACACTGAAATACTATCAAATTTTGCAAATCAATGGGTTCTTTTGAAAAATTTCTTTTTATTTATACTACAGTAAAACCTCGTTAAATCGTCACCCGGATAAGTCGTCACTCCGTTTAAGTCGTCGTTTCCTTTGGTCCCGACAAGGTCTCATACACAATAATGCAAAATAACCCTCCTTTACCCGTCACCAAATTTAATTCAACTCCGGATAACTCGTCACCCTCAAAAATGGCCAAAGCATCTTTCTTCTCTCTCCATTTTGCATGCCATCGTGTTGTCTTTTCATCCCCGCCTTTTCAGCTCCGAATGTCTTTTCATTTCATAGCGAGTAAACCCCGCTCTAAGGGCTATTTTTTTCTCTTACAATTTCGTGGTTCGATTACGTTTTTAACATGATTACGATAAGAAAACTTATCTCGTTATCTTTTAAAGAAAACAAAGACTTAAAAAATCAGATGTTTCGAAAACAGCTTTGGCCAAAGAACACCGCATTACCAGGACTACATTAAACGATATTCTTTCATCCAAACAATTAAAGAAGCTGACTGCAAAGACAAAAGAAAGAGAATGAGGAAATCGAAGTTTGACGAGATCGAGGAGGTTTTAGTTCGATGGCTAAAACATGCCAGATCGCAAAATGTGCCGATTTCTGCTGTGATTCTCAAAGAAAAAGCCATGGAAATTGCTAAGGAGTTGAACATTGAAGATTTCTGCGGCAGCAATGGTTGGCTGGAACGTTTCAAAGACAGACATTGCCTTTCTTTTAAAACGATTAAAATGTGGTAACTGTAAAAGTATTTTTTATTTTTTTTATTTTCCACTCATTCATTTGCATCCTACAGCATTCTTGAAATCTCATCGAATCCTATAGCAATTCTTAAAACTACTGTATTTCAGTGTTTTTTGGGTTTGTTTTTTTTTTAAAAAATACCCACTCCGCCTAATTCGTCACTCCGCTTAAGTCGTCAAAAATGTTTGGTCCCTTGAGTGACGACTTAACGAGGTTTTACTGTATATTTCGAGCTTTGGGACGAAAGTAATTCAAAAGATGTTTTTAAATAGATAATAATATGTCATCTATGCAAGTGTTGTATATCTTAAAAATATCCGCTTTAATTCATTGCTTTTTCTTCTTATTTTACTTAAATTTTCAATCAATTAAAACCAATGAGAAAGATTTTTAATGATCCGTAGAATATCAATAAATCAGTTGATTTAATCAAAGTTTCTGCTGATTCCAACAACATTTGATGGAATTCAAATGAATGATAAGTTACTCTAATAAATCATTTGCCCACCTAGTAATTCATCATGTATTCAAATAAAATACAATCAAGTAAATTTGTCTGAAGGCAATTACTTCTATCGAGCAAAGTATAATGATACATTTCTAACCTTACTTTGCATTGAAAAAAAAAATCCTTACGTTTTCAAATTTAGATTTCAATTTATCCTCTGTCTTGTATATAAAGCTATTTATTCTGCACGTGAGACTTATCCTGCAAATAAAGATAAATATCTATTTATTCTATACGTGACTTATTTATCTTATTAGTAGGATACTAAATTTTTAATAATGTATATATTAGCATTAAAGCAGGATGAGTGGATGGATTTATTATACTGATTAAAATTTAAAACAGGAACTAAAAGTTCTTGCTAAAAGACAACGAGATAAAATAACAATCAATTCCCGTGATAAAAGGTAAAACCTAAATTTGGTTCGAACTGTTTATTTACGATATAATAATTTAATCTTTTTCAACCTATTGTTTTCATTAATCACTTTATTTTTTAGTTCTTTCATTTAAACAATTCATATGTAAGTGGATAATCCGTTTTGGAAATGGAACAAAAGAGTTCTTTAATACTAGAATAGTTTTAATGTATATATAATAAGAATTAAAAACTATTTTATGGCATGAATACAGTAAATGCAAAAAATTACTTATAATTAGCTAAGTAAATATAGCAATCTTTCCAGTTCTAACAGTGGATATCTATCCTATTTCTATTAATACTTTGTTTTCAACAAAGAACATTAATGTTTTTGACTAATTTAATCAATTAAATTAATTAATTTAATTGATTAAATTAATCCGATTTAGACAACTTAAGTAATGTAGATTTTTTTTTTCAGAAAATGTTCTTTTTTGTATTCAGCAGACATTTATACCTCGAAACTAACTGTAGGCTTTTCGTTTTGTCGTTTTCAACACTGTCAAACTGTACAGAAAAGGTTTAAAACATAACTTTTGAAGCACAGTAGGATTTAAGTTCCTGAAACTTCTTGTTTATCTTTATATCATCTCTATTCGTCTTTTTCGTCCAATTCGGCTTCGGTTAAACGACCAATTCTAGTGTATTGACACTTTCTACTGGCTGTTTCATTCAAAGTGAGCGGCCATTTTAAATTTCCCTCCGAAGCCCATGATAGGCTGACCTCATAACCAACTCCAACAGTTGTCTCGTTCTTGAAAACAAATTATATACAATTTCTTCTGCGAATGAAATATTTTAATATATTCACTAAATTCATACTAGATTTTTACCAAATCTAGATCTTTTTTCTTTTGTATAAAGAAAAGATTTTCAACTGTTGATGTTCTTCACATCTGCATTCCTTTAGCTTCTAAATGAAATAGAAATCCTATACGACCGATTATACGTTGTTTCAAGCTTTTGGCTAAATCCAGTACATCATATCTCAGCGACATCTTCACATTATTTCATCAGTGTAAATCTTTCCTTCAATTTCAGCTGTCATTTGATTAAAAATTAATGGCATGTCGTGCAACAATTTTGATGTCGTACATATTTAAATCTTGCAAATTCCTGTAGAGCTCTATTTGCTAAGATTGAAAATTAGGCAATTCGGCGTAAAACGAACTTAGAAAAAGCTTCATAGCAAATAAAATGATAAAACATACAGTAGATAGCCGGTAATATAAAACCACCATTAACCATTAAGTTTACATTACAATTCATCTAAAAATACCTATCGGCTATGTAGCACTCAAGGTTTAAATAAAAGTATTATCTTTGTAATTAGTATTAAACCGAATTGACAGTCCTTATCTACTAGATTAACTGAAATACAAACGTTCTAATTGCGCTTTCAGATAAAAATCAATTCCCAATTGTGCTTTAACTGAATTCGAACAATCAATCGACATATTTATTGAATCGAATCTAGATCTTCAGGTCAAAGCTGCTAGTCTTTTGGTTTGAGATTACAAAATTTATAATTAACTATTAAATGTTAAAATTGCTTCTAACAATTAACTAAGCAATTTTCAAGATCAGTTCTGGAAAAAAAAAGCTCAGACTTTGTCCGCTTAAATTTAAAAAAAAATCCATACATTTATGATTTATTGTTTCTTTAGGAGAGAATTAAAAACAAAATACGTTCACTGAAATTAACAGAAATCATTTTAACTATAAATAAAAGCGCCCAATCCTTAAGATCACTTTCTTTATTTTGAGCAAACTTCAATAAGTTGGTCCAGATCCATATCCAGTGCAGTTGTAATGTAATGTAATGTGGGGAGAGTGGGTGGCTTGACAGCCGAGCACCACGACCTCAAAGATCTTTTGTACTATCCCACGGAAATAAGGACAGACGGAGAGAAAGACTGAGAAAGGATGGTGTGAGAAATGCAGGGGAAACGGGAGAACCCCGGGAAAACCTGCCCAGCGCGGATCGCCACCATCAACGAAACCCACATGAGAACCGAACCTCGATACTCAGAGGTGAGAGGCCAACCGCGCGGCCTCCAGTGCAGTTACTTAAACTTCATTTCCACTTCTTCCATCGCAATCTGAATAAATAAATTAAAAATGCAGGCGGTTCTCGGGTTTCGGACGACGGCGTTCCGTACTTACAAACAGGCTCTACGGTTCCTCATAACGATAATTTATAATTAAATTAATAATTCAGGAACTAGTTTCTTGTTAACAAACTCGAATGGCGTAAACGGTTCGTTGGCGCAGTAACTTTACGCTAGCTGCTACTATCATTTCGTATACAGCACAGCACACTTAAGCACAGCACACTTTTGTCTTAACATTTTTATTCGATTTTTGTGAGTCTCGTTTACTCTTATGACCATGCCTAAGTGTAATTCTTAGGTGAGTGATAACAGTTAATATTCTTTTTTGAAATTTCTCCTATCTAAACGTTTTGTATGAGGTTTTTTTATGTTCTGTTTGTTGAATTAAAAGAAAAATCACAATAGTTTCTTAACTTATTATTACAGTACTTATTATTATCATTATTATTATTATTACTACTACTACTATTACGGTATATGAGCTATTCATCAGGGATCCGAGTTTCATACAAATGACACTTAAAAACGTTCTCAGGAACGTAGCTCATCCGTAACCTTAGGACCGCCAGTACTTATAAAAAATGTTGTTGTCTGTTCATTTTGTTTGTAAGCGGACGAACGTGTTCCATTCCTTTTCCAAATTGAGAAACCAAAATTCATTTCCCATTCCAGTGTCCAAGAATATTTTGTTTTTAATTGGCTGCAATGACTTAATAATAGACACAATAAAAACAGATGATTGTTTTTCTAATGAAAATTTAATCACAATTTTGAATTTAATTTCAAAACGATCAAAACATCCATATAAAAGAAATACAACACTGCAAAACACATGACTCCTGTTCATTATTTGGTTAATCTTTGGTTAAAAGCATAAAATCGCATGACCTACAAAATTTCAGTCATGCAAAGTAAAAAACAATCTCTTATCCTAATGTTTACTTTCCTTAAACCTACAAATTAATCGCAAAACTCATACAAGCACTAAATAGGAAGTGATCTAATTTGAAGCAAGTTTTAGAAACAACTATACACCAGCACGCCTAGCGGCGAGAAATTTATTTGAAAAACTGCGACCGCGATAACTTCATACTGGAATCTGGATGTACTTTGTTAACGGCCTCATCCATCACATTGTCTTCTTCCGGGATCTTTGTAATCCTTTTTCTTTATGTCTGCTGTACGATGAGTGAGAATCAATAGCAAACTAAAGCTGCTAAACCAACTTCTTTGTCCTTTACAGCATTTTTAATCGCTATATCAACGGTAGCAAGACAAGATTTGACATTGGAAGTTTACAGGCTCGTAAAAAGTGATGCCGATTTCGGTGAGCTGCAGCTGTAAAATGGCAATTTTTTTTAGCGCATTTTGGGCAAGTGTTTGAGAACGTGTAAAACAACTATAAGAGAACAACTCACTAAATTTTCCATCTATCTTTTATTTATGCTTTCAATAAGAAAGTGACGACACCTTCTTATCGTAGAGTTACATTAGATAAACTATTCTCAACAAGTGTAATACAGTGATATCGTCATGTTTTTGTTTTATAGCGTATTACTTAGATAGTTTTATGAAGTTTAATTTGAAACTTTCTTCTCATTACCTCTGATTAACATAATCAAAAATGTATTTGAAACGTCTTCAGAAAAATTAAACATCAGCACGGAATCTGCTTCTACTCTAAGTATATTAAAGAAGACTTGCAGTTTTAGACCATTTTTTGGAGATCAGAGGAAAACATTAGTAGAAATGGCGGACGCACATCATTCTTTGCATTTTTCTGGAAAACGGTTGCATTTATAGGAAACAAATATCAAAATAAAGAACACAATTTATAAATGAAACGGTAAACTCCATGCATCTGCTTAATCATTCTTTATGTACAATAAAAATAAAGTTACACATTAAAAACTACCGGTTTCCGTCCCAAGAGAGAACTTTCTCAAGTATTACTTAAGAAATGTCCCTCTCGGGATGGAAACCGATAGTTTTTAATGTGTAACTTTATTTTTATTGTACATAAAGAATGATTAAGCAGATGCATGGACTTTACCGTTTCATTTATAACATGAACTGTGCATGTAAAATTACAATAGTAAAGAACACAATTTATTCTACAAAAAAGGTTCTTATAACTTTTTTCATAGGAATAACGGTCGGTTCATTACAGCCTTCAATATTTGATAGGCTATTATAGAGTCGCTTTGCTTCCTGTACCTTTTTCGTCAGCTCCGCTTTTTGTTTAATAAATATGGATGATGATAATCATATGTTGAATTTTATTTTATTTATTTTAATTATTTATTTTAATATTGTCAATTAAAGCTAGAATTGTTGTATTAACATTTTCATTATCCGTTGCAAGAATTGAATATGACATGGTGATGAGCCAAGTTATTATGAAGGCACTTAGTTAATATAAAAGATGTTGGAAGAATGTTCACTATGGAAAATGTTGAGAATTGCTTGAGTTGTTACTTTGTACAGTTTTGAAAAAGATGGTTACAATGGTGATGAAAAATATACAACTTTTGAAAGTTGACTCCATGTTGAAAGTCAAAAACATTATACAAGTAATAATATTACTAGTATAATTCTGATAAGATGATTGAGAGACTTTAGTAATTCCGCTGTTAGTATCAGCAAACAAACACAGCTTTTAAATTCACAAACCAAAAGTAAACTGAGACGTGCGGCAAAATTATCAAACTGTTTGAGCCACCGGACCAAGATCCTTCACATCTCTCTCTACTTCTTGAGTTGTCAGTAGAAAATATGAAAAGAATCTGCAAAGAAAATATGAATCCAAGCGTCTCTTAGATACGTTATTAAATTTTAAAAATGTATTCTAATCGTAGTGATGGCTCTCCTTTGAACAACTTAGAGCAACTTGTCAAAAATAAGTCTTTCACTCAGTAGTCATTCGACGTTGCTGATTCCAATGTCACAGCTTTGGATAAATTAAACACAGTTCACATTATAGGTGGCATTCAATGCTTGACGTCAAAGTCACACTTTATCAACCATTTCATCATCATCATCATCATCATATTCCAAACACGAAATTAGGCCAGTGTTGACCCGTTTCGGCTCCAGCTACACAGGGTCCAGAAGGCGTTTTTGTGGGCGTCCAGGTCGCCTTTTTCCCTGAGGTTTGTACTGAAGTATTTCAAAGGGTATTCTATTTGGTGTCATTCTGGAGACATGTTGTAACCATCTATTTCTATATGTGGAAATCTTCTCCTCTATTGGTTGTATATTGAGTTCTTGAGTATCTCCTCATTCCTTTTGTGATCCAATAAAGTATATCCGGCAGTTCGTCTTAGGTACCTCATTTCGGCCGCTTTTAATCTACTGATATCTTTTTTTTTTGAGAACCCAAATTTCACTTCCATAGAGGAGAGTTGGTAAAGCTACAGTTTTATATAATTTTGTTCTGTAATGTTTTTGGACTAAATTGGGTTTTAAAATGGAATTCAGCAATCCTAATATTTGTAAAAATTTTGTAATTTTTTTGTTTATATCGATATCTCCTTCATAACAGATGTTGCACCCTAAATATGAGAAAGAATTAACTTGTTCTAAAATCATGTTTTCAATTACAATTTTGCTTCTGATTGGATAAACACCTTTAAATGCCATTATTTTGGTTTTATTAGGTGATATTCTCATGTTATTTTTTTTTATGATTTTGTTTAACTTAAATAAACCTCTTTGAAGATTATCTTCAGAATTAGCAATTAATATTTGATCATCAGCAAAAAGAACAGTGTTTATTCAGGTGTTGTTTAAATTTGGATTCCAAATTTATAATCTTTATTCCAAAGATGTATTATTTCATCAATATATATATTGAAAAGAGTTGGTGATAAAGGGCAACCTTGTCGTACTCCTTGGTTTATGGCTCTATATTCATATCCAGCTTTATTGAGTTTAATGTTCATTGTGTTATTTGTATAAATATTATAAATGTTTTGAAGGAGGAGATTTGGAATATTTCTTTCTTGCAAGATTTCAATGAGTTTAGATCTATTGATCATATCAAAAGCTTTGGTATAATCTATAAAAGCGAAATGTGTTTCTAGATTGTATTCTCGTCTTTTTTCAAGCAATAGTTTGATGGAGAAGGCTGCATCTATACAAGATCTACCCTTTCGGAAACCATTCCGGCATTCCAGAAAGAATATTTAGCTTTCTTGTTTTAATCTTCCATTTAAAATTCTGACATATATTTTATAACAAGTATTTAATAAATTAATTCCTCTGTAATTATCTAAATTTCGTTTAACTTCTTTTTTGAAAATCGTCAGTACAGTACTCCTTCTCCATTCATTAGGCTTGTGTATAAATATTGTTTAGAAAACTTAGTAACCTTTGGTGAAATTTTTCACCAGCATATTTATATAATTCTAAATTTATGCCATCTTCTCCAGTTGCTTTTCCATGTTCTGCCTTCTTCAAACCTTCA
This sequence comes from Thereuonema tuberculata, assembly GCA_023159025.1. Taxonomy (NCBI): domain Eukaryota; kingdom Metazoa; phylum Arthropoda; class Chilopoda; order Scutigeromorpha; family Scutigeridae; genus Thereuonema; species Thereuonema tuberculata. The sequence goes on along the minus strand of JAFIDM010000004.1, from coordinate 13,605,363 downwards.
AATTAATTCTTCCATTGACAGTTCATCTACAATTAGGTTGTTGGTCTCCACTATCTTTTCAGAACAGTTAATATTATACCAAAGTCTTTCATAATAATTTAAAAATTGTTCTTTAGTTAGTCCACAATTAAGATTTACAGATTCTTTAATGTCTTGGTTCATATATTTCAATATTTTAAATCCATTTCATCAAGTGAAGCAAATTCTTTCAACTTCAGAAGTTGTAAAACTTGCCAAAGTTAAAATCAAAACTTTTACAGGTGAAGTATGTCTAAATGAAATAGAAATTTTTTTAACTTCTTGGATATGATGCTTTGCAAGGAAACGCAATGAACTATCAACAGCTGAGAATGTTTTGCATGATTGGTAAATAATTAAAAGATCCAAAATTAGAAAGATGGAGGTTCAAGAAATTACAGATTGTTGGCCTTTTGAACTGTTTAAAGTAATCTTCTGGACGCTCAATGATTTACCGGCTACTAGTTGTGATGATCTTCAATTGCTGTAATCTAAGACAGTTAAGCAGTTAAGTTACATGATATAAAAATTCACACGTCTCAACATAGATAAATAATTCACCTTTCAAAATATCTTCTTCTATAACATTCTTCTATAAAAATACATACAAAATACAATATTTCGGCTTTAATGTAAACATGCTATGTGATGTTTTGTTGTTGACAGTTCTTTCGTTGTTTTTTCTTTTTTTCCAGGATTTGAAATTGAGATATTCCTATTCTTAAATTTAGAAAGCTACATTTAAGCCATTGTTCTATTTCTCATATATGCTACAAACAAAATTCATGTACAAAAGCTGAGTGAGTTAATAAATGTGTTTCCGCATTTTCACTAAAAGGTTTCAAATAGCTAACTATGAAGAAAGTGAAAGCACCACAGGAATACGATGGCTTAATTAAGTTTACTGATGCGAGGGAAACAAAAGGCCTGTTATTAAGTGAACTAATAGATGTGTTGTTCTGTCCCAATTGTCAAAGCATACAAACGTAATAAGCTCATTTACATACGACAGCAGATTTACTGCACGAATTCAACCAGAGAAAAATGGTTTTATTCTCTCAGTTATAAATGCTGTAATGTCAGTTAAACAAAAAAAGAGAGAAAAAAAAATGGGAAATATGATTATTTCAAAACAACATGTACACTACACAAGGAAATACAATTTCAAAAGTTATTTGTAAACAAAAGTTTACTTAAAACTTCTACACATTATTCATCTTTACTTATAATAAAGCATAATTGTTCTTTAGAAAACACTTTTTTTTTATTGTTTTTTAGGAACTATAGTTGTACAAGTTTCAATTTTTTTGTGGTCGCCATTCTGCAAAAAGATGGCGAATGAAACTTAGTTTTTATTTACGTAACTAGTAGAAAGAATCTCAAATTTATCTGCTATCTCCAAAATACATGATGGAGAATGTTCAGATAGACACAGATAGACTAAAGTCCTCACGCTCAAAGATGAATCTCCAGAATGCAAAGCAGATTATAGATTGTCTATTCCTGGCCCTTCGCTAACATTGTTGCTTCTCTTCTATTTCAATGTTAGCGAAGGGCCAGGAAAGGACAATCTATAATCTGCTTTGCATTCTGGGAGATTCATCTTTGAGCGCGAGGACTTTAAAATGAAAAGAAAATCTTCTGTCAAAGTCTAACAAAAAGGAAAGAAATTGTCCTTTACTATATATTATGTTTTGTCAAATATCCAAAGATCGCCATTAAGATATTTAGACGAATGGCAGTGAATGTTAATGTTCGATATCAATGTGGTTGTTAAAACATTACTCATATTTCTCGTCGTTTGACTTTCTTAAATGCGAAATATGACAGATAAACAGACTTGTGAGATTGCGTCTTACTTTTAAAACGTACTCCCACTAAACTTTCTTTAATTCCTTCGATCAACGCTCTTTCTTCTTTTTATCTGATTGAAAGTAAAATAACTCGGTTCGTGAAATGAATATTTTTATTTTACACTAATAACAGATCTCGGATAGAACAGATAATAGAAAATAATTGAATGAGGAGATTTGTTTTTTACTTAGAATCTAGAATGGTAATTCTACGACGATCTCAATATTAATTTGCTAAATAAATAAAGTTTTTTTTTTTTTTTAATGATATCTATTCAAAGGTTCCGGAGCGAAGCGACGGTACCCGTCTAGTTATTATAATAAATCAATTTACAAAAAAAGCTTTGTAATTTTGGTTTCCCTTTCGAAATTTATCTACTGATAATTTTTGCGTATTATTCAAGAATTTAATTGGCTATATATCATCATGTTACTATTGAACACCAACAGAAAAACTAAACAAAAATAAGCAATTGAAGAACCTCGTGTCTGACAAAATGGAATTTACTTGCAATAATTAAAAGCAAAAGACAGAGTAAGATTGGAATTTTTAGTTACCATTCATGAAATTTACAGCTTTACAGATTAACAGAATTGAACAAATTACTAATGCAACGTGAACTTCAGTAAACAGAAATGGACTGTTTTTAACAAGGAATTCTATTAGACCTATTTACGTCATGCATTTTGAAACGCATGCAATTATAAGCTTTACCCCAAAATATTCCACTTACATTAACCTCTGTTTAGTGGCGGCATTTTCTGACTTGTAATCTCCTAAAGCGACCAACACAGTCCTCGTAAAAATAAACAACTCACAGCAATTCAGAAAATGTTATTGTTCTTACTTGGAATGGCAGAGACTTCTTCCTTCAAAGAGGCTAATTTAGAAAGAGAACTTGCATTTAAATAAATATGAAGAAATTAAAAGAAAAAACAAACAAACAAACGACAAATGAATAAATTCAGTGCCTCGCTCTATTATTGTGGATATACCAGTGAGATGTGCTTGAAAAATTACACATGTTAGAATCCTAATTATATTTAAGAGAAGTCATACGTTCAGGGTGATGACGACTAGACGTCATAGCTGCAACTAGGATGCTGGTTATTACAAATTAAAAACTAGATAGCAGCATTATGACCAAATAGTTAATGCAGAAAGAGCAACTGAAGTTTAAAAGGCACCTGCATTGAGTAATAATTCTTTATTATACCAAATACGTGAGAAAATAAAAAAAAGCAAGAAATATCTAGAAAATGTTTAAATTGTAGACAGGCCCTGGTGTATTAGGAATCCACTCAAGAGAAAAATGAAATCAATGAATTCATTACGCCATCAAATAAACAACACCAATATGTTATTGAATCACGTCTACAACCAGCGGGGTTCGCGTTTAGAATGAAAGAGGCCTTATCTGCTAGCTTGGCATTTCTTGCTTTTTCTTGATTTCTTTTTAATTTCCCATACTAAAGAGATTTCGTTCAATTGAAGTTTTGTTTTTTGTTTTGTTTTTTTAATTCCTAGAACTCTGTTGCAGTAATAATTTGTACAAAGTTGGTTATTTCAGTTAATATATCGTCCCAAATCTCGTTACGTGTTTGAGGTTTTTATCAGAATAATGTTAGTTTTTATAAAAATTTCTCTCCACATGCACCGATACATGCATCCAAGCAAATAATCTGCTATAATTTTAGAAACGTTTGCTTTTTTTTGTTAAATTCCATCTGAATTCTAAAATTATCTTAGAATGTCTTAACATTCAAAGCTATCGAATATTGTAACATTATCAAAATTTTATTCTAGTCATCTAATTTAGTTACCTTATTCGTTGTCACTAAGATATTTGCCTCTCACCTCTGAGTACTGGGTTCGGTTCTCATGTGGGTTTCGTGATGGTGGACGATCCGCGCTGGGCAGGTTTTCCCGGGGTTCTCACATTTCTCCTGCATTTCTCCCACCATACTTTCTCAGTCTTTCTCTCCGTCTGTCCTCATTTCCGTGGGATAGCACAATAGATCTACAGGTCGCGGTGCTTGGCTTCCCTGCCACCCACATTCACCACAATCAATCAATCAATCAATAGTTACTTTATTTCAAAAGTTACTTTTCATAAGTGTTCTACGTTATAATATAAAAATTAAACAACACGAACAAGTAATATTAGATATAAAATCCTATAACCATTGATTTAATATTGGCTTTGGTATTTATTCTTATAAAGATCTATGCTACAATAAATATTTCTTTTCACTGAATATTAGCGAAAGTTTTCATCTGATTTCCCTGTTCATCTTACGTAAAATATATATGTTATTTGCAATCTATATAATTTACAAACCAGCAAATCATTATAATATTATAAAATACGGTTTCATTTAAATACTTCAGTTTACTCCAAAGATTTCTTCAAAGAAGTGTCCTTCGCTTTCGTACTTCTTACAGTCAACTTGATTTCTTTTTATAATTCGTGAAGATCCATTTAATTTCCCATGATCCTTCCTATTCTTACTCCACGACTCGACGTCAGGATCTCTGCGGTACTGAAGTATTTTGTTCTCTTGCCAGTAGCCAAAAACTCAATAATTTACTTAAATTGATAAACTGCAGATTTTAACAGCAAGATATTAACGCGATTAAATTGAATAAGATCAAACTTAAAATTACAAACTGACACATCCTCTGGATTTATCATTAATGTTTTTTTTATAACAATCTTTATTTTAGCTTTAAGACTACAGTGATCAGCTTCTCATCTTTAATCCATTGCAAGGGGACGGGGTTAATACAGTTGTCTAATAAATATTTAAATGCAATTAAGGCAAGTGCAACTCAATGGTGTTCGCTGAAAGCCTCTCTCCATGTTAAGGAATTTATCAATCAATTTCCAGAATAATGATCAAGTCTTAATTAACATAAAATTGCTTCAATGCAGTGTGAAAATGCTCAACGTACATTATTCAGATCCCAACATTATATCAATATTTTGAGAAAGCGTTAGTTGCTTCATATCAATAGACGTTTTCAAATTATATTATTATTTCTTAACCCTTCAGTTATATCGATGTGTTTTATCGTCCTTAATAAGTTTACTAAAGTAACTATCCTCTTCATTAGTATTGACGCTAATGGGTTAATTTCTTAAGTGACAACATTTAGATGAAAATTTTCAAAGATTATCAGGGTTTTCATTGATTTCTTATCAAGTACTGTCTTTGTAACCTTGAAATGTAATCAACTTACGTAATTTATTAATTTCGTCTGTCTGTCTGTCTGTCTGTGCGTCTATCTGTAACTCGATATAATTAAGCTATTAAGATAGATCCAAGGTTCTCAATGGTACAATTGAATCAAGAGTACTCAAATTGGATGAAATATTACTTCATTTTGTCATTCCATGTTGTTTCCACGACATTCTAACTGAAATTCTAACAAAACATACGTTCAAAACCAAATAATTTTGTTACCACTGCACCGATTTTAATGAAATTTGGCATACTTACTCAGTTTTTTACGCTGATTTTGAAACTCGAAACCATTTTTGCCGTGGAAGCTTCGTTCACAAGTTAGCGCAGTACAGTAGAACCTCATTATAACGGACTAATAGGGGCTGAAGGTTGTCCGTTTTAATGAAAGTCTGGTTTATAACAAATAATTCTTATAGATGTGTAATGCAGCAGGGTGCACATCAATGAAAGTACAATAGTTAGCTATAAAAAGTATTTATTATAAATCAAATAAGAAACAGCCTTCAACATAGTAGGTTGAATTGAAAAAGATGTCTACGTGTACACTGCATTAATCTTTAGAACAAGAAGGTCCTGGTTCATGTTGATTGCTTACATTCATTGGTTTGAAAAAATAATTTATTATCTGCTGAGTTTGTTTGCTGCTTACTTTTTCAATTATAACTGACGGAGGTTCCGTAGTGTTCGTAATATGCAAACACATTTTAATTTGCCGATTGTTCAACATATTGAATAACAAAATTTAAATGATACTCACCTTAATTGGCTGAGTAGTGTCTCCTACCTCTTCTTCCTCGGTATGAGTCTTGCAGAGCATCTATGTTTACGGAAAACAACACAACGATTGATGTTTAATCGCTTGCTTGGAAATGTAAAACTCGTCAGATAAAAATAAGCATCCTTTATTATTATTACAATTTTTTTTTACAATTGTCCGTTATAAGCGACGTCCGTTATAATAGGGTCCGTTATAATGAGGTTCTACTGTATTTAGATTATACAAAGGTGAGTTTTAAATGCCTTTCGGCGTTATGAGTCCAAAATAATAATTATTCTTTAGATAAATTAAACTTTAGATGTTGTTGGTATTTCGTTTTTCTTTTTGGGTGGAAAATGATCCTTTAGATTAAACTCTCAGAACCTATATTACAGGTGTACAGGTAAGTACATCTAAATAGGTCTGATAAACATTAAAAAAAAAAAATTCAAATCAAATCATCAATCGAATCAAATATATATATGTACATATAAATGGGCTAAGTTCGTCTGTCTGTCTGTCTGTAACTCAGTATAATTAAGCTATTAAGATAGATCCAACGGTTCTCAATGGTACCATTGAATCAAAAGTACTCAAATTGGGTGAAAATATTAGTTCATTGTGTCATTCCATGTTGTTTCCATGAAATTTTATTCTTGGGAACTGACCTCGACAGCTGAAATTCTAACAAAACATACGTTCAAAACCAAATAATTTTGTTACCACTCCATCCATTTTAATGAAATTTGGCATACTTACTCAGTTGTTTACGCTGATTTCGAAACTCAAAACCATTTTTGCCGTAGAAGCTTCGTTCACAAGTTAGCACAGTATTTAGATTACATTTACTTTATATTTGATAGTTGATAATAAAATGATTTTTCAGATTTTTTTATGCCTGTCGTCCGACAGGCTTTGCTGCTAGTTGTAATCTATTTTTTGTCAATTCTGATATTTCAGTAAATTTTATTAAAAAATAAAAACTTCCCAGTAGCTGTTCTGAAGCATTCTTTACATTAGCTTTTTCTTAGGTAGATCAACGTAAGCTGTTTCTTTTTTCTTTTATCTGTTATACGCTCCGAAGTACTACCAATTATCTCTAAATCATTTCTCAATCGCTAATAGGGTGTAAAAAAAACGTCTATTTCTATTTCTTTCACTGTCTCTAATTGGTCAGATGTTCAATGCAACTTCGTTTCCTTTTCTTCTTAATTATTGAAACTCAAGACATCTGATATTATCAAGATCTTCTCTAACTTTCACAATTTTGTTTCAGAGGACCGAGATCATTAACGAATTGTCTGATCCATTGAGATAGATGGAAAGAATTCAACTAGTTTTCAGTCGTTATGAAGACAGAAATCATGTGCAGTATTTTGAGGTGGGAAAGAATAAGATGAAAATAAGAATTAAAAGCAGTTCCAGCGTAGTCACGCAAGACGGCGGCCTCGCGTGAGACATATACATAGAAACCTGGGTTCAAATCCCGACTGGGTATGGATGTTTGTAAAAAAAAATTTTTCTGTGTTTGTCTGCTTCTTCATCTTTCTCTTCAGATCTACAATCATTCCTTAATGGTTTTCTGAGGAAGGCAACAGGAAACCACCTCAGTATCTCTGCCTTGAATTTCTACGGATTCTTCTAGGGGTTCGCCATTTTGGAAACACTACGGAATTATCCACAGAACACAGACCGTAAAAACACACCAAACCATAAAAACAGCAATAAAGAATTAAAAAAAAAAAAGATATTTTTGGCATTTTATTCCTTCATACCACAAAAGTACTGCCCATGATTTTCATCTTCATAGCAACTGAAAACTACATCCCAGTTCTTTAAATCTCATACGACTCTTAAGTTCATCATGACAAGGTAAGAAATGCTGTTTGCAAATGAATTCATAAAAGGAATTAAATTTTAAGAAAAATCGATCCGTTTATTGCAAAGATTATTTGTGTATTTATTTGTTACTCTGTTTTTTTATCTCAAAATTCAAAATCGTTAAGCCGTGCGAACACCACGCAACATTCCTGCAATTTAGTGGCGCGATTTTGACGTCACGAGTTGATAGAAACCTTTGTCAAGCGCGAACACTTGCAACTCGGATATGCAACTCGAAAATGCAACTGACCCATGACAACGCAGATTTTAAATATGTCACATGTGACGTCAAGCAAAATTCGGTTATGTCGTTTCAAACATAATATAAGAGTGAATGATTTGCAACATAAGATAAATATTTTTTTTAAATTGTTAGCCGCTATGGAATTTAATTTCATGTTGTTATTTCGAATGAAAAGTAACGAATGACCAACAGCCAATAAGAAGCCATGCTCCCCTGGAAACAATGACGTCATAACTTTTGCATTCTGCGTCAGCAGCCTTCGCGTTTGCCAAACCCGATGTGGAAAATCCAAAAAAATCGGGGTTTTGAAACCTCTCTGATAAATTCTTCCGCATACAATTACTACATTTCAGTATAAACTTTATTTATGCGTGAAAGAAACTCGCAATACTCTGATATTAATTGAGTATGAGCCTGTCTTCAAAACGAATCGACAGATAAAATTTTCGACCCCATTTTTTTCATGGGCGTGGTTTCACAACTGACGTGTTCCAATGCTGCCCTGTGATTGGGGAATTCGATGCAATTTTTCGAGTTGCAGCGGAGTTGCAGGTGTCCATGCAACTCGACTCCGATTTCAAAAGTTGCAAAGAAATTGCAACTCGTGACGTCAAAATCACTCGTGACGTCAAAATCACTCGTGACGT
>JAFIDM010000004.1:13586091-13596614 GCA_023159025.1 Thereuonema tuberculata | reverse complement strand
ATTATTGATTCGGATATGATAAGACTGGTTAGATTTCTAAAATTCCATTATTTTTATTAACATCATCTGAATTCTCATTTTAATACATTCTTGTTTCTTTAACAATATTTAATTATTAAAGTTTCAACCTTAACACACACTCTTCTTCTTAAGATTCTGTGTTTGTTCTTTAAAATTTAATTTTCTGTCAAAAATGAGTCCGAGAAATTTACGTTGAGATTTACAGTAAAGTTTGAAGTCACCAAGTATTAGTTGGTTCAGAAAAGCTCTGTTGACGTCGAGTGAAATGAACACAGACAACTCTTTGATACAGAACGGCTTTAGCCTTTTGAAGTAGTCCACTCATATACACAATTGTACTTGTATCTGAATCAGACGCAAATTAACAGAATGGCAAAAGATCTGCAAGTCATCAATGTATAATGAATTGCAGATAGACGAAGACAAAAATGTGGTATGATACCGTTTATCTTTAAGGAAAAAAGAGTTTTATTTAAAAACACAACCTTGAGGGACCCTTAGTTCTTGGGGATAAAAGGGTTGATCCTTGGCGAACCTGAAAGGTAAGATTCGCAAAAAAAATTTTTGAATGAAAATAGGCGTAAGACCACGAAGGCAATAGCTACAGAGATCTTTCAAAATATCAAATTTCCAAGTGTGCGGTCGTACGCTTTCTCTAAATCGAAAAAGATGGAAACAAGATGCTCCCTTAACAGAAGAAGTACGAATGGCATCTTCGAAACGAACTGTTGAATGATGCTGGAGAAAACCACATTGCGTAGGTATGAGGTGGTTGTTGTTTTCGAGGTACCACACGAGTCGTGATTCATCAAAGTGTCTTGCATAAACTGCGAGTAAGTGCTACGGGCCGATATATTATTTGGATCACTGCTGTATTTGCCGGGTTTATGGAAAGGGATGATAACAGAACTACGCCAACAATCTGGAAAAATACGTTTTAGCCATATTTTATTAAACATTAAAGGAATGATATTTAAAGAAGTCGGAGATAACTGGCGCAACATTTCTTAATCTATATCGTCAGGGCCAAAAACGGTGGTTTTTTTTTATTATTATTATCCAAGCAAACATCAATTCTGGTGATGAAAAGGGAAGATTATATGGCTCTGTTCATAGAGGAATAGCTTCAGCTCGCTGTTTAATGTTTTGAAAGTTACGTGATAAAGTAACAGCTTGAATAGATCCGTCCGTATGCTGCAGCTTGCTCAAAGATGCTGTTTATTTCACTGCCATTTTCTTTCAGTAATCGTAAGGGTTCAGAAGAGTAGCGTCCATGCATTCTACGAATCTTATCCCAGAAGGTCCTTGAAGAAATTTTATTTGTGACGGACGATCCATAACGTTGCCAGGATTCTTTCTGGATATTTCGTCGAATGAGTCGTCCTCTCTTGAATGTTAGATGATTGGAAAGAGTAGGATATGTCTAAAAATATTTCAGGTCTTTTGTTTGACTTTCTGCACAGAAGTGTATTCATTATTCCACCAATTGGTTTTGGATGTAATGGAAACCTTGTAGAATACTTGCTCGAGCAGCTAAGATGATATTTTTCCCTTTGTCAATAATATTATCAATGGAGTCAGAAAGATCAATAATTTCAAGCTTGCATCTACTAGGCGACACCAGGGATATTCGATTAAGAAAGGGAAAATACGAGATTCCATCCAGACTATGGATTGAATCTAGCCAAACCTTTTATCAAGATAGCAACAGCCGATTGACCTCAGGGAAGATATCCTGAGACCTCCCCGTTTACCAGATATAGGGGGCGAAAGCAGTATGCAGTGATCCCCCTATCCTAGGATACGGGTCTACATACATGGTAAACACATGAGCGGATGTTTAGGACCCAAGGAACCTTCAATGGTTGGTCCTCTCACCATGTACAGAACCTGTATCAAGGGGATAGAAATAAGTTAACAACTAAATGAGAACTAACAAAAGCTCATAATACCTAATTGTCGACTGTAGATATTCCGTCTCAAAGAGTTATATTTATAGGTTTTTTAATACACTTGCTTTGCAATTGCACGCCTCTAATGTCTCCGACCAACATTTACGATTTTTCGAGAGATGCTCTAGGAAGCAGCCTTGTCATTATCCTTTATAATTCAAAGTTTGTAAGAAGTCATCTGAGGCAAATGTTGAAATGCTTTGTAATGACACTGGGGCTTTAGTCTTCCAGAATTCTCATTTAAGAAAGCATCTTCATACTTGATGCACTATTATAACAAATATTAAAGCATTAAAACATATCCCTTCTTACTTCAAATGATAAATATTTAATCCGATGTTTCCTGTAAGTTAAGCCTTCCACTTTATCAGGGATTTAATATTACAAAGATAGTACACGTGTAGTCTACAAAATTCCATTGTCAGACTTCCGAATAAAAGGAAATTATCAACAAACCAAGAAATGTCGAAAAAGTACATAAAGACATGCACGAATTGTTTAGACTACTGTTCACCTAATAACTATCTGCGCATTACTTTCTATAGTTTCTAGGAATTTCTTTGTTTGCTGATATTTTCCTTTTATTCCTAACAGTGTAATACAAAATTACATTGACATTCTTATTCTTTTTGTAATATCAAATCCCCGATGACTTCATCGGGGAAGGCAGACTTGAAGAAAATATCGGATTAAATGTTTATTATTGAAAGTAGGAAGTATGTATCATGCTTTACTAAAAAAGTACGCGCATTTCTAAAGCACTTATGAAATGTTTTAAATATTTGTTCGGTCCAACCTTTTCTGTCTATTTGCTGCTCTGTGTTAAATTGAAAGGAGTTATCAGACTGAGCCTCCTCGATATTTTAAAAATTAACAAAATAAACAAAAAAACAAAACAAATCATAGATATAGGATAATGGTTCAAGAAAAAATGGAATTTAGTCTTCCATGATCTCAAACAAAATCTTCATAAATACTCAACGTGTATTAGTCTTTTTTTTTATATAAACAAATATTAATAAAAATATGTACAATATATTATTTGTATTATTCCTTTCAATTAATTCTATGAACATACATGAGGCAGAATGCTTTTGTGTAATTCTAAGAACTCAAACAATTCAAGATGACTACCGGTTGTTTTCTGAAGCTGCTGCTTTTGAAGACCAGCTCATTAAGCGTTGGTTGTCATTTCAATTCTGCTAATAAGACTCTTTGCAATGAATGGTGGTTATGAATCATTCAAGTGCACAAAGGACATTACGATGCTCGTTTTCCAAGTTGACTCTTTGTTAAATTTAGATCCGTATCCATTGCAGCTGTCAAAACAACTTTCGCAGAAATTGGGTTTCCGTGGAGAAAGGGATTCCGCTCCGATGGCTCCACCTTTTCTTGTGTTTATTCGAGTTCAAGGAGCGAAGCAAACAAAACAAAATGGAAGGTCTTTAATATTTTATCACGAAAAAATGAAGACTTAAGTTCTACGTATATAGTTCTGTGTTTTAGTTTGTCAAGAAATTCAAATAAAAACAAACTAAAACCGTTCTTACGTAAATAGTGAAGAAGTATTGTTTATATTAATCAATCTTATTTATAATGTAGCGAATTCAGTTATGTGGTTGGTATTTTTGCAATGACTAATTTTAGAAATTAATCAGTTGTTAAACATAAATACTTAGTTCTACGAAGACAGTATAACAACACTGCAATGTTTACTCAATTCTCTTCGAAGGCTGGGAATTGTACCCCGTTGAATTCTGCACGAGACGGACCCCAGGTTCACTCAGCCCTCAGTTGAATGGATATGGGTTTCTTTTTCGGGGATTAAAGGCCTTTAGTGGAATAATAAAAATAATACTGGAATTCACAAGAAAAATTCTATTTTTCTTGAATCGATTTCTAAAACATCCATAAGAAAAGATCCTCGAAATCAAATACTGTCTTGTGAATTTCAATTTTATCTATTTTATCTTAAAACTACCGGATTTGCAGCAGGCAAGTAAATTGCAAAATATGGGCCTAAAATTCATAAAAACATGACACTAGTAATATTACTAACTGTACACAGATTCAAACACTTATTTCACAAACGTTTCCATCTCTTCTGCGTCTGCAAAGAAAACCTTTTAATAAAACTGTCTTTTTAATAGAAGGTGTAAAAAATTATTTTGTTACTTTTAACTTTTCAAATTGTCTTTTCAATAATCTGATAAAGGCCTCAGAGGCAATTACAGGACTGGATACAAAACGTTTGATCAATCCGATAAAACTTTGCTCAGACTTAAAAATAGCAATTTGGATTATTTGTGAATCACGGGAATAATTAAGAAAAAAAGCAGCATATTATTACTTGTCAGTTCAGCAAATAAAGCAAGCGAATACGTAGAATTTTGTTTTGGGGAAGATAAAGTTTGGGAACCGATCTCAAATCTATTATATATAAATATATATATACATATACATAAAATAATAATCATTTGTCTTCGAAACATCCGGGGGTTGTTTTGAAAAGAAGACATTGGGTTTTTCAGTCCAGTACTCCTCCGAAATAGAAATAAAGTGTCAAATGCTAAGATGCTTACATTTCATTTTTCATCGACGTGGATCAACCGTAAATCAGATAAGGTCAAAGGCTAAACCCTTCATTTTTGGTCGGCTTCCCTGCAACACACTCCCACACATTGGGCACATGATCTTGGATTCCGAGATCATTTTCTCAGTCACCATTACAAGTGCAACACTACAAAGACAAGAAGAAGTTGAACTGTGGTGGCTGTCTAGAAATTGTTGGACGTTGCGTGCCTGTTGGTAAGTGGCCCCAGGCAAGCTCTAAAGATAAATGACAACAACAGGCTCCAGCACATCAGAGTTGTAACGGTAGCTACTCAATGCACCAGGATTGCATACTAGGTGCGACCGGTACTCGAATCCATTAGTACCCCATACCATAATGCCAGGATGCTGAACAGGTATGGCGATGCAGAACTCATTCAGTCTTTCGCCGCGGTGATGTCAGACTCCGATGTGATAATCATAGCTGCAGACAGAAGCGAGATTCATCGGAAAAAACGATGTCACGCCATTCGTCCCTCCATATGCGACGTTCTGGGCACTATTGCAGCCACAGACGCCTACAATATACAGCTAAAGGTAGCCCAAGCCTTGCAAAAATTCCCTGATGCTGCAGGCGACTTCGAACCGTATGTGCGGAGACTGGGAGACTGTCAACACACCTAATTCTTGAGCTAGGGTTTGTGATGAGGCTGTACGATCCATAATAGCGATGCGCACAAGATGTCTGTCCTCTCGTTCGGTGGCGTGACGGGGCCGTTGGTATCCTTCACGAAGTTCGTCCCTCCTCGACTATATTCGCATCACAGTGGCCGCGTTTCGTCCAACACGAACCCTAATTTCTCGGAATGATAATCCGCAGTCTCGTGGTATGCCACAATTCTACAGCGATCAAAGTCGGAAACCTGCTGGTGTAGCTGTCGTATTCTTCGACGAGGCATACTGAAGCCGTCTATGCACAAGAACGGCAAGCAAACAATTCTAATACTGCGCCAGCGGCTCTTTCTCCTCTCTTATACTGCTTCTAGCTCACATTATTTGCATACGTGCTGAGCTGCTAATCATTTATATGTGCTTCCATGATCTACGCGTCATGCAAATTTGGATGCGTTCTTCCTGGTGTTACATTTTAATGACCAGCAGTATATAAAAAAAATATATGGTTTGCTAGTTACTTCTAAAAGAATTAGCTTATATTTATTCACTTATAACTATATTTAAGGAACTGAAATTACTCAAATTAACTTAAAATTATAAAAAGATAGAATTTGTTTTACGTAATTTACTTTTTCCAAAATTAATAACTTTTATTAAATACCACAAATTTCCTTAACTATATTTTCTAATTATTTTATTTAATGTTATTAATAAAAAACTATTGAACGTTTTTTGTTATCAAATGTTCATTAATTTAAATTTAAATTGATGAAAAACTAAAGATGCCAGACCAACAAAATGCCTAAAACTTGTTGCGCAATCTTCTTAATTTTTTAAACCACTTAGGAAAAAGATTCAAGTTTATTTTGCCAATTTTCTGTGATTAATAAATTCCTGGCTGTGATGAGATACTTAAGGTCTTTTGTAGAATTAGTTATCGATTGCGTTTCTGTAGAATTTGTCTTCTTTTAATTCTAAGAATTTAATTTGTATAGCGAATATAAAACACAAAGGAATATTTAATTAAAAAGAAATAAATTTTCTTATGGAAAGAGGAAAAAGTAAAATTATTGCTAAGATCAAAATCTCTTGAGTTGGATCTGCTTTGAGGGTAAATGGACCACATATATCGAAAGGAGTGTCAACATCCACGGAAGCCATAGATTGGCCTTAGCGGAAATACTACGACACTAACAAAACCGGAAATTAAACTACCTTCCTTCATTCATAAGTTGTTTCGATGAACGAAATTCTGAGAAGACTTCAAACGTGTAACATCGTAATTTAATTACAAAGCTTCTTAAACCCCCTACAACGGAAATTAATTCCTCGACAACCTTGTTTGTACAACTTCAACATTAATCATCAATGTTTGCAAGCAGTGACGTCATCAGCAAAATACGACCTCTTGTTTTATCAAAGAACAATTTCCATTCAATTCATTTCCGTTCTTCTGCATTTAAAACAGAAACATTTAATTCAGAAAGATAAAAATAGAAGCAAAAATAATCAAAGTAATAATAATACAGTTCAGACAATGTAAAAATACTGTAACTAAAATACAGTAAAAGTTTTATCGATAGTTGAAATTCAATAAAAAATTAAGTGACAAAACGTAATGTGAGTTTATCCCAATGACCAGACACTAACTCTCACCATAATTAAATAATTCTACAAAAACTTTTGTTTTTCCATTATATTAGTGTGGTGATTACTGCTTACAATTGGGACCTAACGAAGGGGTCAGAACCTAAACCCCGCAACATGTAATAAAGAATTTTTTTAAAATATGTGTTTTTTTAAAGCAATTTAAAACTTATTTGTATTCTGAAGATTTGTGTTAACTTATAGTTTAATTTACAAATATTTACAGCTGTTTGGCCGCGCGGTTGGCGATGTCGCTAACTCTCACCTCTGAGTCCCGGGTTCGGTTCTCATGTGGGTTTCGTTGATGGTGGCGATCCGGGCTGGGCAGGTTTTTCCCGGGGTTCTCCCATTTCCCCTGCATTTCTCACACCATCCTTTCTCAGTCTTTCTCTCCGTCTGCCCTTCTTTCCGTGGGATAGTATAAAAGATCTCAGGTCGACGTGCTCGGCAGGCATGCCACCCACTTGCCATTAATCTAATCTAATCTACAGCTGGTTTCTCCAAATAATATTAGCTCATGCCACAACTCTATTGGATTCAAGTGGATTTAATCCACGACTATTTGGAGAAACCGGATGTTTGTTTTTAAATTCTTGAAAACACCTTGGTGGGATCAATTTGGAATTAATCAAATACGGAGGAAGAAAAATTGTTAAATTAATCACTAGACTATTAAATGCCATAATACAAGAAAGAAATGTACCAAAAGAAATGAGTAAAGGTTTCATTCTATCAATACATAAAAAAGGAGACAAAAAACAATGCTTAAATTGTAGAGGAATATGTGTTACTAACCCATTAATGAAAATCTTGGGAAGAATAGTGAGAAATAGACTGGAAGAGGAATTTATAACATCTGAAGAACAAATGCGGTTTTACAACAGGGAAGTCAGGAATAGATCATCTTTTTACAATCAGACAACTATTGCAGAAAAGCCAGGAAAAAATGAAAGATATTCATTTGATATTTATAGACCTAGAAAAAGCGTATGATAGCATTCCGAGAAAGCTTCTGTGGAGTGCAATGGAAACTGCTAATATAAGTAAGCCAATCATAAATTTAGTGAAACTTATGTACAAAGCCAATATGTGTCAAATAAAGATGGGATCCAGAGTTTCTAAAGAATTCAAAACAAGCAAAGGGCTTTTGCAGGGATGTTGCATGTCACCCACTCTATTCAAAATATACTTGGATGTTGCGTTAAGGGACTGGAAAAGGAAATGTGAAAAAATGGGTATAAAGCTGAATGAGAACAAATACTTATTTAACTTACTGTTTGCGGATGATCAAGTGGTAATTGCACAAGATGATATGATGTTGAGTATATGATGAGGAAACTGTTGGACGCATATACAGAATGGGGTATGAACATCAATTTTGGAAAAACAAAATACTTAACATCAGGCTTTAAGAAAGATCTGATAATAGAAGGAAAGGTAATAAAAAATGTATCTAATTTCAAATATTTGGGATCAGAACTGCAAGATCAGGGAGGAAGAGAAATGGAAATTGGTAGAAGGATAGCAACTACAAGAAGAGCAATATCAGCAATAAATTCTATACTGTGGGGCAGAGATATAATAAATACCACCAAAAAATTAATCTTCAATACAGTTATTGAAAGCATTTTACTTTATGGGGCAAAACGTGGACAGTGAGTAAGGTAAATGAAAAAAAATTGTTAGCAACTGAAATGGATTACTGGAGAAGATCGGCCAGAACATCGAGATTGGAGAGAAAAACGAATATCGAGATAAGAAATCAGTTAAATATCAGAACAGACATTGTAAAAAGGATAGATGAGAGAAGACTAAGATGGTTTGGACACGTGACAAGAATGGGAGATAACAGATTACCTAGGGCACTGATGGACTGGCAACCAGAAGGTAGAAACAGAAAGGGAAGACCGAAAAAACGTTGGAGAGATAACTTGAGAGAAAACCTGGAAAGATATGGACTGACAGCAGCGGATGCAGAGGACAGAAACAAATGGCGAGAGAGTATGAGGACGACTTTCAGTTGAGGAAAACCTCAGAAATGGGGAAAATCCTATAAAGAAGAAGAAGAAAACACCAAGAGAACTAAAATGACATTTTAATAAAACGTAGGTTTTCAAATGGTTCAGGTCGTATAATATAAAATATAAGACCAAAGTTTCTTGAATTTCCGAAAGATGGTTTTCAAAGCAAGAATTCGTAATTTATCAGAAGTATTGAAAGAAAGTTTCTTGGATGCAATTTTGAAGAGAAGACCATATCATTGACCTTGCGGTTGCCGTCTTCTGCAGCTAAGATTAGTAAAACAAACTTAGATTCTTACTTACATGTAGATCTTCTTTGCTTTAAATACTATTTATACGATTTCAATGGCGATAACACGAAATTTCTCTTTGTAAGTCCAATGTCCTCTTATTTGTTTTTATGAAAAGCCTTCTTACTTTTTTATTCCTAGTTTTGCATTCGTAGCAATTCATTCTGTTTCGTAGCACGGTATTTTACCGCAGGCAAATCACTCAGCATAACAAACAATCTGAAAGTATTTATATTAAAAGAGTTTGCTCAAGTTGTAAAGCCTCCGAAGAAAGCTAACTAATAAAAGCTTTTTATCAAGAATTTCATCAAAATAACACACATCTTCTATTTAAAAACAAATAATAAATACACAAACAAAATAAGTTGGATGGAGGGATTTTTGGGTCTGGCTGCTCCAATTTTTATTCAAAAATTTCAGGATTTGTTACTTCGTCCTCAAATAAAACGAATGATTTTCAATTTAAACAGACAAACGGAATTATTTCGCAAATATAACGAGAAGAAGAAAACACGAGGTTTTTACTTTTCTATTATTATCATTTGAGTATTTAAAATTTAATGGAATTGATAAATTTGATGTTACAGGCAAATGACAGTGGCCAAAAGAGAAGATCCCGTAGCATTACAGCCAAAAAAAACATCTTTGGTTTTTAATTATTTTCTCACTACGATAGCAATGAAAAATACCATGCAAATGATAGGGAAAATACAGTTTTTTTCCTAAAGTCTCATTTTTATTAAAATGTTTTATAACATAATATTAATCACACAAAATATCGTTGTTCTGATTAGTCTAAAAACAAATAACATGGGTTCATACAAGAAATCCCCGTCTTCCGCTCTTTCGAACTAATTTAGATTATTTCTGAGTGGTGTGCGTGTGTTTATTCTATACCTACAGTCAACTCTCGATATCTCGGACTTCGGATAATTCGGACAAAGCTTCCCGAAAATAAAATTTTATTTAGTAACACGCAAGCCACAAGACGGTAGGCTAAAAATGCTTGACAGTTTCTTTAAACCTACATCTGCTCAACAAACTTTCATCACAGCGGCACACGAATCACCATCGTGCTCCTATAATAGACCTATCGAAAGAGTGTGTGAATCGGACTCTCATTAAAATATTACGTAAAAAGTTATTTATGTCAATTTTATAGTTTCGCATACACAGTACAGTTTATAGATAATTTGCAAGGCCTATTGCAACCTCAACTTTTCCCACTCCAGTAGCTAGCTGTGTTATTTGTATATGTATCTTATCTGATAAGTCATGTTTACCTCATCCATTGAAGTATAATATTACTTTAGATAGAGTATCAATTTTCATTCCTTAGGCACAACTTTATTTCCTCTCGATAA
>JAFIDM010000004.1:13562227-13572637 GCA_023159025.1 Thereuonema tuberculata | reverse complement strand
CGTTGATGTTGGCTCAATGGGCGAAAGCATATTCATTGTCCGGTTGGCGATTTTCTCTCCATTTATGAATGATTACGGACGTTAAACTTGCTTTCTATTAACTATTTTTTTTTTGGTTAAACAAATTCAGTATCAGTTGTTGTTTTATTGTCGTTTTTATTGTCGTTATTGGTCAAAATGGAAATAAATATGAATAATATTAATTTACATTGCCTCAATAACTTAAAATGATCACTCATTTTCTATCTTACCAGACACAAGGTCTGTAACTATCCACTGATTGCGATTACATGCAGTGGCAAAAACAGAAAATGTAGAAAAGCAAGCACTGGTTAAAAAGTATTTAATTCTATTTAACTAATTCTTTTGATAAAGGCTTTAACTAAAGCTTATGATCAAGACTATCTACAAGAGCATTGAAAATTGATCGCTGCTAACATTCTTGCAGAACCGAGCGAAATCCCAATGTTCCGTCTTCGAGGTGCACTTTCCTATATATTCAACACCCTCTGTAGGAAGAAGATATTCAGTTGATACCGATTGAACACTTGTCATTCTACCTGTTTTTATTTTGTTTTAAAATTTTATTTGCATTCTCAATTATTGTAATAAATTAAACGGGGCTGAAACGGGCCGTCCCCAATTCCCCCCGATAATTGATTCAGAATGGCAATTTGTTTCTTCCGGTGCTGTTTTTGATTTCGTTTTTATTGCTTTGTTAATAATTATTTTTATTTTAAGTTTTTTGATTTATAATTATTTTTTGATTTCAAGATTATAAAATTATTTTAAAATTAATAGAGATAGGAATGAAATTGAAAAAAAAAAAAGTAAAAAACGATCAGTTACAATAAAATTTTCTAGATTTATAACAGTTATAAAACCCCAGTTATTTATAAATAATAACTGAAACAAATTTAAAAAAATTAATAAGAAATATACTCATGGACAAAAAAATTAGCACACCAAGAAATAATTGCGGGATCGTAACGAAACTTGCAATGAAGGTACATGTCGGGGAGATATGCAAATGATTAGAACTGCAGCGTGATTGCGCATTACGTATCGCCGGTAGAGGGCGTTGAACATCGTACTCTGTGGAGTATAAAACAGGTAACCAAAGCTTGTTTGAGTGTGCTGAATCATTTACAAAGGAAGAGCTGAGGTAGACATGCCATTACGCCGTGTTCGAAGACAGTATACGCAGTTGTCGCAGTTTGAGAGAGGGAGAATCGTCGGGATGATGGAAGCTGGGTGGTCAGCTAGGCGAGTAGCTCGTCAATTAGGCCACTCTGATTGTGTTGTGAGGAGGTTTTGGGACCAGTGGACCAGAGAGATGTCATGTACACGAAGACCAGGCTCAGGACGCCCTCGACAGACCAGTCGTCGAGAAGACCGCCACATAGTCAGAAATGCACGCGTACAGCCAACTGCTTCATCGGCCGCCATCCAGGCACAGGTAGCACCTTCACTAGGGGCCGCTGTGTCTTCTCGAACCATACGAAGGCGCCTGGCTGAAGGACAGTTGGTATCGCGGCGCCCATTACGTGTGCTGCCCTTGACGCCCACCCATCGACGCCTCCGTTTGGAGTTTTGCCGCGCACGAGGAAACTGGACTGCAGCGGAATGGAACCAGGTCGTCTTTAGCGACGAATCCAGATTCAATCTCGGCAGTGATGGCAATCGTGTTCGTGTGTGGAGAGCCCGTGGTGAACGCTTCAATCCTGCCTTTGCTGTACAGCGACACACCGCTCCCACAGCTGGTGTGATGGTATGGGGTGCCATTGCCTACAATACACGGTCACCCCTAGTATTGTTCCGTGGCACCATGACAGCCCAGCGGTATGTTCATGAAATCCTGCAACCACATGTGTTGCCACTCATGCAACGGCTCCCAGGAGCCATTTTTCAACAAGACAATGCTCGGCCTCATACGGCAAGGGTGTCACAAGACTGTCTCCGCACTGTTACTACCCTTCCTTGGCCTGCCCGATCCCCAGATTTGTCTCCAATCGAGCATATCTGGGATCATTTGGGACGACGAGTTCGGCATCCTACGAGTTTGAACGAACTAGAGGCAAGGTTACAGCAAATATGGAACGAAATGTCTCAAGACATCATACAGAACTTGTATGACTAAATGCCCGATCGTATCGCATCGTGCATTCGCGCTAGAGGGGGTCCAACGGAGTATTAACTCCTCCGTTCTTTTGCCTTTTTCTCTGAAATAAATTATCCTTTTTCTTTGATTTTCTAATCATTTACTTATATCAAAGTAGTCGTTACGTATGTAAATTTTCGTTTCATTTTGACGACTCCTTCTTGGTGCGCTAATTTTTTTGTCCATGAGTGTACGTTAGAGAAAAACAAGGAAACATCTCTTTTATAAGCGCCGTTAGTGACTTTTAGTGCCCTCAGTGGTGTTTTGTTAACTACGTTATTTTCTTTTTTTATGAAATGGCCGCTGCCATGTATTGGAACAACTTATTAAATTAAGTTTGTTTACCATTAGTTGATTGCAGCCCCAATTTTTTCATACTTAGAAGAACAGGTTAGGGGCCCAGCAACGCTATAAATAGTGAATGATTTTTTTTTTCTCAGCCGATCACTGCATAATGAAAAAGGCCTAGTAAACTAAGATAAAATAAAACTTTTGCACTACTGTGTCAGTGCATGTAAATATGGCAAATTCACAAATGAAGATCGAACTGCTAAATAGTGAAAATTATGATATGTCGAGACTACAAGCAGAGGCTACTTGTATGAAAAATCATAGTTGGGGGTCCAGAAGCAGAATATCAAGCGACGGCACGACAATGTCGCAGAACGAAAACGGGGGCTGCAGAAAGATATCGTATAGAACAGGGGTGGGCAAGACGTCGATTGCGATCTTGGAGATTCTTTTTTCTTCTTTTTTGGCTGAGGATTTGGAAATTCCGGTTTTTTTTTTAGTCTTAAGGTGACCGCGCCACTTGGATTACACTTGAGGTAGCCCTTACCTTACAGAAGTCTGCCCACCCATGGTATAGAATGAATGTTTTTTGCGGGACGTAAACGAAAAAAACGCCCGCACCGGCAGAAAGCTTTTCGTCTTAGCATCAATCGTTGCAGAAAGATAAAAAACATTCTGCCTCCGGGGTTGGGGGTATGTTAACGGTGGCATAAAGTGACCAACTAAAGATGAAAAAAAAAATACAACTTCTGCAACTGCTGTAGCAGAGTGTGACAAAGCAGACCGAAAAAAACAAAATCAGATCTAATCCTCACCATTAGTCCATCGGAGTTAAAACAGATAAAGACATGTGTAACGTCGCGAGAAATTTGGCAAAAAGTAGAATCGATATATCAATCAATGGGCCTGCCAGAAAAGCGACTTTATTGAAACGTCTTTTGTTAACGAAGACACTAAGGAAGACACTAATGTGGATGATCATCTTAATCAGTTTTGTGACACAGTTGATAAACTAAAGGAAATAGATTTAGATCAAACAATGAATTGTTAACGATTATGCTGTTGCATAGTCTCCCGGATTCCTCTAAAAACTTCCGTTGAGTCTCGCGACGACCTACCAAAACACGACGCCTTGAAAATCAAGATTTTGGAGGAAACCGGCGCAGATTCGAAAGCATTATACAGTCAAAGAAAACTAAAGCAGAAGTATAAAGAAAAGAAAGGAAATCTGAAAGAAAGAAAAACAAATGACTTCGATGTATTCAAATACAAGTGTCATCGATGTAATGCTCAAATCACACCATCATCTTTTTCATCATTGTTTTCAATCATTGACCCCAGGCCCGGAGGGGCTCATTGAGAAGGGTGGTGGAAACTAACATGGCAGGGGCGCCATAGGGGCGCAAGATATATATATATGGCGCCCCTGCCATGTTAGTTTCCACCACCCTTCTCAATGAGTCCGTCCGGGCCTGGGGTCAATGATTGAAAACAATGATGAAAAAAATGATGGTGTGACTTGGGCATAAGAAAGGGCACAACGCTAAGGACTGTCGGGCAATACTCCTAAATGACTTAAGCAAGAAGACAGAGACAGCAATCTTTTCAACAGAAATTCCAATATCCTTCACAGCAGTAGAAGAACAAAGTGAAGAATTGTGTTTAGATAATGGTTCGTCGTCACACATGATATCGAAAAAAGGACTTTTAAAGAATATAACGAAAATTTCGAACATCCTCTATCTCGCCAGTAACGAAACTGCATATACAGAAAGAATCGGCCAAGCGTCTGTCATGTTAAAAAATGACAAGAAAAGCCACAGCAGCGAATTTGTTCAATGTGTTGTATGTACCCAATCTACGAACAAACCTTAGATAAGTATCGAAGATAACAGATCAAGATATGCAAGTTTTCTTTCGCAAAAATAATGCCATTGTAATGAACTCGGACTTCAAAGCCCTATTTGGAGACACAAGAAAAGGAAATTTATACTACATCAGCATGAAAGTGGTCAGCACAATTTGTCATCAAAAAAAAAAAAAAAAAAAAAATGATGATGTAGTGGCACGAAAAACTCGATCATTCGAACGAACGTTTTCTAAAGGAAATGGTAACACAACTTTAGAATATTTAGAATTTGACTTGAATGAGAAATTACCGCAGTGTGAAAATTTCATCAAATCAAATCGAGCTCAGACACCTTTTCCGAAAAGAACTAAAGAATGGACCACAGACCTACTTGAGATTCTATATGAGTATTTGCAGGCCGATGAGAACAGAATCTCACTCTGGAAGCAAGTACTTTGCGACTTTTACTGGCGATAAATCTGATATGCTAGGGTAGCATTCCTTTAAAAGGAAGAAGGACATTCGTCAATTACAAGGAGCACGTCGAAAACGTGACGGGTAGAAGAATCCAGTTTCTTCAATCAGACGAAAGAAATGCGAAGGAGTTGCTAAGCACAGAATTCGTCAATTATCTGAGCAAGAATGGCATTAAACAAAGGTTGACTGTACCTTGGGCTTCGCAACAAAATGGAATTGAGGAAAGACGGAATCGGACACCGTTGGATACTGCAAGATGTTTATTGATCCAGTCAAAACTACCACAATCGTTTTGGGCGGAAGCCATCACCGCGAATCATATTAAGAGCCTCTGCATTTCAATTTCACTTAACGGCAAAACCTTACGAGAACTGGTACGGGAAACGACCATAAGTTGCGCATCGTAGTCAGTCAATGAAACGTTTCGTAGCAAGGGTGCTCGCTTTAGATAAAATTCCTTGGAAAGGCAAAGTGGATCCGAGAGTAAGAGAATATATCTCCGTTGGGTACTTTAATGAATTCAAAGCTTTTCGAATTTGGTGAAAAGATGAAAAAGTAGTGTATCATCGTCAGTCGAGACGTGATATTCATAGATGATGAAGTAAAAGAACTCAACCTAATATGAATGAACGTCCTAATATGAATGAAATCAACTTTGACTTATTGGACGATGCTGAACAAGGGGAGGCCTTAACCGAACAGATTTTCGAAGTTCCCGCACACAACAACACGGATTCAGAACCCGAAACAGAAGATATGAAAACCGGAAACATGGAACCCGAAAGTTATGAAAGAGAGGAAGAGGACGACCGAGCATCGTGGGAACTAGAAAACCTGGAAGACCACGAAAGCAGTACAATATACAATCTCAAGTGACTCATCAAGGAAAAAGAACTTGATGAAATACTCGAAAGAGAAAAGACATAGACACAAGAAAATCACTGCCCTCACATCTTCAACAGGCCCCCAGAAGTGTCAAAGAAGCATAAATCAGCCCCGATAAAAAAGAATGGATTGAAGCAACCCAAGAAGAGTATATCGCACAAATCAAATGTAAGAAATGGGAAATAGTCGATAGAAAAGAAATTAAGAAACCGATCGGAAGCAGAAGTGTATTACGTACGAAGTACAAAGCAAACGGACACGTAAAGCGCAGAAAAGCTTGACCCGTCGCAAAAGGATATGTTCAACAACCCGGAATTGAATTCAACGAAACGTTCGCTCCCGTAGTACGAACCAGTTCAATTCGACTGCTAATGGGTTTAGCTGTTGAACTCCATCTTGAGGTTCAACAAATTGACTTAGTCATTACATACCCTAATGGTACAGTGGATGAAGAAATTCATTTGGAACTACCGGAAAATTTAGAAGAAATACTACACAATATCGTGAAGCACGGCAAGAATGGATGACAAATAAGTAAAGACATCGTCTTCACCGCACAACAATGGTTAGCGCAAATACAGGAAGGTAACAACAAAGTTTGTAGGATCAAGAAATCCCTATATGGATTAAAACAATCCGGGCGTCAATGATGGAAAAACTAAAGATTCCAAATTACGTGAACTTGCTCTAAAATCAGCCGACCCATGTGTGTACACTTGCAATAACAAAGAAAGGATAATTGTACCAATCTACGTCGACGATTTGTTGATCTTATGGAATAAATGAGATAGAATTGCAGAACTAAAGAGTGAACGAAAAAAGAAGTTTGAAATGAAGGACATGGGACCAATCCATCATTGTTTAGGAATTGAATTCCAGCAAAACATGAATGATGGCCCAGTTACTATGAAGCAATCGAGATTTATTGATTTTGAAGCACTTCGGTACGCAAGACTGCAAACCTAAAACACTAAACCTAAAACAATGGGCCCGAACTCGAAACAATTAAACCGAAGAACCAAACGAAGAAGAGATGATCAAGTTTCCTTATCAAATCATTTGGTTGGACCATTAATGTCTTTGGCGACATCGACACACCCTGACATCGCTTACGCTGTCAGTGCACTTAGCCAGTTTAATGCCAAACACATTGGACAGCTGGAAAGCGAATTCTACGCTATTTAAAAAGAACATGCATCATGGACTGGTGTTTAAGAAGGAAGGCGATCCACTTATTGGATATGTAAATGCAAACTAGTTGCATTTACGACTAGTTGCGACATCTAGCATGTAAGCTGATTATATGGCTCTATCTGAAGGCGCAAAAGAAGCAATTTACCTGAAAAATTTTCTTAAAGATCTCGGAATTGATGCAAAAAAGATTATCGTCTACAACGATAATCAAGGTGGTCAGAATTTGGTCCGAAATCGCGTATTCCATGAGCGTTCAAAGCATATCGAGGTGAGATATCATTTTGGAAGCTGAAGTTCTGGAGTAATTGATTTGATAAGTTACGCAAATCCACCGAAGATATGGCTGCGGACGTTTAACCAAAGGCCTCCACTATTCAAAAGCATCGAAAATTCTTGGAGATGTTAGGTGTGCAAGAAATCAAGCTAGTGAAGAAATCAAGCTGTGACATTGAGGGGAGATAAAGAAAACAAGGTAACATCTCTTTTATAAGCGCCGTTAGTGACTTCAAGTGCCCTCAGTGGTGTTTTTGTTAACTTTATTTTTTTTTATGTAATGGCCGCTGCCATGTATTGGAACAACATATTAAATTGAATTTGTTTATCATTAGTTGATTCCAACCCCAGTTTTTATACTTAGAAGAACAGAATACAAATAAAACCGACGATTGTTTCATTTACTTTCATTACAAATTGTGAAATCATGCACAAAGTCATTACTGACAATTTAAAATTTTATAAATATAGAAATCGATTTTTACATATCAAGCTTTAAGCAATCACGAAGATGTCATTTTTTGTTTTAATAGAAATAAAGAAAATCGATAGAACAGTCTCCACTGCATTGATAATTAGAACAAATAAAAAAAAGACAAACAAATAAACAAACAGAAAAGCTTCTACAATTGGCTATCCTACAGTGATTGTTTTTCATTGTATCTCTTAACTTCTAACAATTCTGATATAGCCTTCTTTATCATCAACTTTGATATTCTGTAAAAATATCATATTTCTAGACAGCATCAACAAAATACATTCCGTCATACAAATCAAGTTGCCAAAAGACTAAATTTGTCAATAAATTGACCTAAATTAGGTCAATAAAAATGAAACTTTCTTCTTCTTTCTTCGAATTTGGCCGACTATGGACCACGTGAAATAACTCATGATTATTTTTCTACTTTCTTTCTTCTCTTCCAGTATTCTTTCATTCTTTCACTATGTTGTTTCCTTCTTTCTTCCGTCCATTTTGCTCCCGTCTTCTTCTTTGCCTTTTCTTGAAAACCCTTGAATCCCCTGATCTTTTTTCTGAATTCTTCTCTTCTCTCCACCTCTTCTCCATCTATTTTCATTTCTTCCATGTCTTTTCTGACCTCCTTGATCCATGTCATCTGAGTCTTGGGGTTTCTGTCGAAGAAGGTGAATAATCTCTTCGTCAGTCTACCTTCACTCATTCTTTTAATGTGTCCGTAGAAAGCCACTCTTCTTTTCCTCATTGTGTCAGTTATTTTTTCTGTTTTTGGGTAGATTTCTTTGTTGTTTCTCAGTTTCCATTTTCCATCTTCATATTTTGGTCCCAGGATTTTCCGTAAGATCTTTCTTTCCTTTTTTTCTACCTCGTCTAATTGTCTGGCTGTGTTTAGTGCAAGGCATTCTGAGGCGTAGAGGCCTTCTGGCTTAATGACTGTATTGTAGTGCCTAATTTTAGCGTTTATAGATATGGACTAAAAATATGAAACTTTTATATTGACTTTTATATTGAAATGAAACTTTCAATATAAAAGGTTTTTTTTTTAATAATAAAGTATGAAAACAAGAATTTTAAGTATCCTATCCTTAAGCAGCAATAGAAAATTAGGTATAAATACATTTATATTTGTTTGCAATGATCAAGTTCAGAATTATAATTACAGTAAAAGCTATATATCTAAACAAAACAAAACAAAACAAAAGGAAAATTGTCAATACCTGTTAGTCATCAAATTATATGATTTTCATTATACTATGCAAACATTCAAGGTAAACACATGTATCATTCACCTTTTTTTTTTAAAGGTTTTACGTTTTCTCTGTTTGTTCCCACTTTTTGAGTTACATTTGTCATTTTTTTTTACAATAATTTGTTTTAGAAGTCTATTGGTTGATATCCGTATAATCATTTTCAGAATATCTTCAGAGTTATGACTATTTGGGCACATATCCCAATTAACTAAAAATTCCTCTTTCAACAGAACAATTGCAGTGACTTTCCAGTAGTGATTCTCTAGTTACTAATTTTCAAAAAAAGATCTTCGGAAGTTGTTGTTAATTTGTTTATAATTGCATAATTGTACATTACTATGTTCACAACAAAATGCTGTGGATGTAATAAGCCACCCCTATCCAATTTTCTTATAAATATTGTTACATTATGCTAAATAAAGCATTTAACGTGCTGTGAAAATTGATTAAAAAAGGGGAAACAAGAACTAAACCAGCACTTGAATAAATTAAAATTGCCCTTCTGTTTTAATTATGGGGAGGAGTTGGGAACAGTTGTTTCGTCCTTCTGCGAACTCATCAGCCCAACCCCGCCTTCCCGATAAAAGAACCAGAAAGGCAAGATCATCATATGCCAGGTGTGGCTGTGAGCTTCATATGATGATCATGCCTTTCTGGTTCTTTTATCAGGGAGGCGGGGTTGGGCTGATGAATCCGCAGCAGAACGAAACAGCGGTTCCCAACTCCTCCCTATAATTAAAACAGAAAGGCAATTTTAATTTATTCAAGTGCTGATTTAGTTCTTGTTTCCCCTTTTTTAATTGTTACATTATCACGATCCATTTTCTTATCGAGGACTAAATTTAATTTACATTTCAGTTTAATTTTTTAGTACCGAACACAATAATATGAAACATATTTGATGATTTACAACCCATTTCTGATCTCAGATATGTCATCATCAGTTAACGAAATATCAATAAGGTCATGACTCATGAAAACTCGGATGAAAAGAATCAAATGGGTCCTAATGAGCAGCTTCTGTACAGTTGAAGTTCCCTGTTATTAAAGAAAGATCCATCACACTACAGTCGTCGCGGCGAATTTTGAAACCGGAAACACATTATCATTGACTAATTTCTCCAGTATCAATGCCATAAGCTCCACAGGAAATATCAATCTCAATTATCAAAAATAGGAAACAACAAAAATCTCACATACATCTTCTTGTAATCGACGAGCAACGTTAAGAATAATTACCTTAATTGACTTTTGAGAACTTTTCCTCGTCGAAATGTTGATTGTGAAGTAGCGACCGCCATTTTTGAATGTGACCGACCGGCCAGGAAAGGAAAATCTATCATCAGCGTTGCATTCTGGGAGTTTCAACTTTGGCCGCACTTACTTTAGATATCCTTAGTTGTTTTCTATTTCATATAGCTGTCTAACAAGGAGAGGGCATACTCTTAATATCGCGAAAATCAATGCAACTTTTGTGAGATGAAAGTACACACGGAGTACTTCAAATATATATACAGGGTGTTGCAAAATTTGTGTAATATTCAAACCACGTGTA
>JAFIDM010000004.1:13544038-13554233 GCA_023159025.1 Thereuonema tuberculata | reverse complement strand
CGATGATGGATCATCGGTAATAGAATCTTATAGTAAGAATTTTTTACTAACAGAATTCCGTATCAATATATATGATGAATGTAATTATTTTTTTAGAGTATTCACAGAATAGAAATAAAGATACTGGAAATTTTCTTCTTTTTTTGAATTTTTTAAAATTTGAAATACATAGATTTTATTTCAATAAAAAAAAAAAATTTGCTATTCGGTTTTTTTTCGTTGTACTCGGTTCGGTTGTTTTATCTGATTCTTTTTGATCTTAGAGTTCTGTGGACACGACAGATCAACGGATACCAGAGTTGCTGCCAGAGGTAGATGACTTATCGCCTAATATGAAGAGGGCTATTTCATGTGACAGTGTTAGCTCAGATACATCCGTGGCTCTTGAAACCCTTGAAGAACACAGCAATGGTCAACTAGAAGTTGGGCTCGAATACGACAAGTAATTTACTATCATCTTTATTTTTTTAGAAATTATTTTTGGATTCTTCCTTTTTCTATAATAAATTGGCTAAATGTTTAGTTAGTGTGTGTCTTCTTGTAAAAAAGTATCACTAACAATAAGGTAAAAATACATTAAATGTTAAAAAACAAAACAAAATACAGTATTTCCCCCTTTGTATTTCATCGTGATATGTTCCTCAGTTTATTAATTTATCAAGGTTTGTACTGATGTCGACGCTTTCATTATAAATGTCAAATTCTGTTCAAGTAATCTTTCGAATAACTCTAATTATTAAAACGTTTAACGTGCGTTAAATGTTCATAGCAAAAACTCAAGGCCATCACACAAGTACAATTTTTGTTCACAAAAACCTTGAGAAAGTTTTGAGAGATTAAAACGAAATATTGGAAAATGTCTACAGTGTAAGAGTTTCAGGAATTTATTTATGTGTTTATCTGATTTAAAGAAGATGAAGGATATTGATGTACGTATTTTTATACAATTATAATAACTTTATACATTAAAAATCACAAACATTTTCAGAACTACCTGCGTTTCATTTTGAAAATTTGGTGAAATTTTGGCGAAATTTTGGTGTCTCGCATTTCTTTTTTAAAAGGTCCATTTTCAATAGCCCGTCTATGAAGACATCGAGATTAACATTCGCACGAAGGAAAGAAGAAATTTGGAAACCATTTTCCATATCTTCAATATTTCACCATCTAAAGTCAACCGGCTTTCTCTAGCCAACGATGGATTCCCAAAGGTCGAAATATCATAGTAAATATTTGAAGATGTTTTCCATGGTTCGATTTTACTTTGAACTATATTATTTTCATCTGCATTACATGTGGGATTTAGAATTTAAATTTGCTTATTTTCTCAAATGTCAAAAATTATCATCAATCCAACATATTAGTTCTTTTTAGGATCGATAGATACCTTAATTAGGATATAACTCTTCTCCCTAGAGTTTTTTTATGTTTTTTTCCTACATATTCACGGCGAAGCAAACCTTTCATCCAAATTACCATGAAATTTTAAAATTTCACGTAAATTTTAATAATGATAAAATATTTGTTTCATATAATCATAGTACGTGAATTTACATGACTCTATCTTAAAAGGATTGTGTACTTAATAAAATAATGAAATAGATTCTGAAGAATTAATTAAATGAAATTCTTTTTTGTCCTCCAAATGTTTTTTTCCTTCTTCGGATCTACTTTTTTTCAGTGACCCTAAGGTTTCCTCAGCCACTTATCAAAGAATACCACATCTTTTTCTTGGGCTTGAAATGGTTTGGCCATAGGCGTAAACTCTATCATTTAGTCTTGTGCTGATGACCTCGAGAAAAAAATTGAAAGGAATTGCATTTGCAGTCGAATAGTATCTATAACTGTAACATAAGCATTGTAGAGTCACTTTTGTGCGTGACAATCGTGGATTAGTAAAGGTCATATGATCGTAGGAGCATTGCTATAAATTCGAAGCACAGTGTAAATTTTGCACAGTATCAAGAATCGATAAATATATAGATCCTATAAAGTGATTTTTTTTTGTTTTTTAGCGGCCCCTAGTTACAGCTTGCCTGTAAAACATAAGGAACCGCTCTTAGTTTTATGCATCCTGGATGTCACACACTGTCGTGGCCAAACGGTTAGAGATATTAAAACGAAACCTTCACCATTGTGTTCAGCATCAAAACGTAGGTGACCACGTCCAAAAAAAAAAATCAGACCTGTAGGATCACTCATTGACCTCCCCCCCTTCTCCCCAAGGCGTTTTTAGCGGCTCTTAGGTTACAGTTGCCTGTAAAACATTGTCTTAAGTGAAAACTATTAACAAAATATTATCCTTCAATTTTTTGAAATATATTTCATTTTATTTTTATTTAAGATTGTGGAAAAGCAAAGATATTATATCAAGCATGGAATTACAATTCTTTTTAATGTTTAATTTCATTTATATTATTCCTTTTTATCTTTCTTTTAAAGGCGTTTTCAATTCATTTTTTAGCGGCCCCTAGGTTACAGCTTGCCTTAAAGGAACGGTCTTGCATTTATATGCCCTTGCTTTTAATTATTTTGTTTATAAAATTGTGCATATTATGGAGCCGCTTTGCTTTTGACACTGTCTGAAAGCATTAATTACTTTGGTTTTTTTTTTAGTCAGTCATTAATAACTCGACTTTCAAAGAAATCTGATTTCCTTAGCTCGGTTTCTTGCGCACGCAAAAGCAAATGCTAAAATTGGAAATTAAAACCATTAGTTTTACTAAACATTGTGACTAGGTGATGATTCAGATTGATAATTTTCATTCCCATTACTGTTTTTTGAATCCTTTCGGTTTTCGTTTTCTTTGATGTTACTTTGGTTTTCTTTCTTTCTTAAGAGATACAGCTGACCTGATCGTGAGTGTTGTCCAAGCACGTGATCTGAGTGGACCTGACTTCTCGGCTCCCATTGACAGCTACATCCGGGTGTTCCTTCTCCCAGACAAATCCTCCAACATGCAAACAAGGGTAATTATATCAGAATTTTATATATACATATAATTTAAAGTTTTTGCGAAAAAGAGCAAAAGTAATTAATTTCATTCATCATTTTAAAGTAATTGTACAGTTAAAGACCTGTGACTAAAGCCACAGTTCTCCTCTTAGTCAGTATCGCTCAATTGCAAAGGTGGTCTTCATTTAAATATTACTGCATTTTAAGTATCTAATCATTATAATAGCCGTGCTGACGTGGCCGTGCGGTCTAGACGGCGGTCTGCCGTGGCGGCCAGTGCGCCAGTACCTGGGTTCGATTCCCGACCGTGGCTTGGCTGTTTCAATTTCCTTTCCTGTGTTGTTCGCCTCTTCTTCGCTTTCTCTTCGGTCTGACGTCATTCCTTAATGGCGTCCTGGGGCAGGCAACAGGAAACCACCCCAGTATCTTTCCCCAGGCGTTTCTGGGAATTCCATGCGAATTCCATAGAATTGGACCTGTCTCCGGACAGAATACCATGGATGGATGGATCATTATAATAGTCGTTATAAACTTTTCAATTCATAAACAGATTAGACTGAATTGATTAGTAAGAAGGTTTAACGTGCATTAAATGTAATAAGAAAACGGAAAAAAATCGGGAAATGCACAAATTCGTTAATTCGTTTGCTTTCACTCATTGAGCCATCATCGACAGCAATCTGGGACAGCTGTTTCGTCCTTATTAGGACTCATCAGCCAGATTTAGCTTCGATGATCAAGCTCAGAATGCGTGCATACCTATGGTTCCTTTCCCCGCTCTCGGAAGTGGGACCGACAGAAAGCAAACAACAACAGGAAAATCGCTGTAACAAGTACAGAAAAATTGCCTTGGCCCGCTGAGTGCTGGGCACAAAAAGCATTTAATAAAAAGGATAAGTCTAACGCAAAGGCGAAAAGTTAATAAGTAAGAAGGTTTAACATGCATTAAATGTAACAAAACAAAACTTTTGGTTTTAAGTTTACTTACTTAGGTATTCATTTAGTTTCAAGAATTTCTATTTATACATTTTTGCGCCACTTCTGTGAAAATCACCAAATTTTGGTAGAAAAAGCTATAAGAAGTCTGAAACTCTCTGCAAAATATCCTGTGGACATTTATAGTTTTAAATATTCCATTGACATTGAATTTATCTTTAATATTTTTATCTCCTTTAAGCAATTGACATAAAAATGCAAAGTATATGTGCCTCCGTGTCCATTTCTCCTTTCTTTTGTTTGAATAAAAACCGAGAATTTATTTCCTTCTTAACTGTTCCCGTTCGTGTAGATAATAAATGTCTAATCTTTTGTGTTTTTTAGATTCAGCGCAGAACGAGCGACCCAGTGTTTAAGGAGCGTTTCTTATTTGGAGTTGAACCCAATGAGACAACGAAGCGGTCTTTGCTCTTCTACGCACACGCCTGCGATAAATACAGCAACAATCTGATCGGAGAGGTCGAACTGAAGCTGGGTGACATCGATCTGTCGCGTCCCTCCACGCATTGGCTCACTCTGAGCGATAACTCTCAAGTAAGACAATACTACAAGTGTCGTCGTGATTTAAGCGCGCATTGTTTTAGTAAGCAAACGCGAAGATTCGTGCAAATTAAGATCAATACTTAAAAATACTTGGAAACCCGAGGAGACGAATTTCACGAAATGGTTACCGTCTTTTTTCTTTTATTTTCTTTTTGCTTATTTTATGCAGGTAAATTAAAACCTCTCAATTTTTACAGAGTAATAAAATTAAATGAGAGCTATAGAAAGAATTTACATTTATTAAACAAGAAAGAAATTCAACTGAAACTTAACACTACAATATTTAGAGATTGAGGTTCGTTTCTACTGGGGAAAAATATTAATTCACTCAAGTCTTATGATTTCTTGAGAAAGAGACTAATTTCTTAAGCCTTTTTCTTTTCTTTTTGGTCTCCATAATACATAGCCCATTATTTGAGCTCTACGCGTCCTAAGATTTATTTATTATTACTATTTCTATTATAAAGGCTTAGTTTTCTCAAAAATGTAATAAAAACAACTGAAATCACGACCGCACATGAAATTGATAATAAAATTTAAAATGATTTTCTCTATGTTTTACAGTGTTTATTTTAATTCAATTAAATTTTAACGTGTGTAAAAAATTGTGACATTAAAAGGAATAAGATAACCGACACATATAAAATAGTTTGTTAAAAAAGTAAAATGTATTAAAAAGACATATTTACAGTTTTCAACCAACTTAACATTGGTTATCATCGGCGACAATATAACATTCTCAATAAAGCAAGCTCTTATATACAGAATTTTATTGGTTATGTAAATGAAGTAATCCGAATGCATCAAGGACACGGCCTCACGTCGGTCTGGTCTTTTATTTCTTTTAATAGTATTTATTTTAGAAACTTTCCTGCAATTCAATTTATATAACAACGTCATCAGTCAATTAAAAAAAAATGTCTTATTTATAAAATGAATATGGTAATATTAATAATCTATCAAAGCTAATTAAACAAAGATTTGGATTTTCTTATTATTGTAAGTATATTCCCATCATCTGTATTAAGTAGGGTCTCAAAAGTAGAATATTATTACTACGATCTACTAAATGATGGTCAGAAATAAAATGAAATGTGTAGACCTTATTATTTGGTCTTAGGCCTTATTTGGTTGAAAAGCCGTCGTTTCGTTTCTATAATCCTATAATCCTACAGAAAACGACATAACTTTTTTTTGGTTGAATGGCTAAAGCTATCGTAACCCTTCCATTCCAAATTTCTAGGTAGGCTTATGGTTTCTCCATACGAAATGAAAATATCCGAAATTGTGACAAAGTGCCGTAGATGTTATTAGGTGAACTCAAAATGCTTGTGATAAGACATTCTTCTCTTTATTTATTTTATTTAAGAATCTATAAGGGTTATTCAAATGAATAGTAAAAGGCCGAATGGGTTTATTGAGGGATCTTCAACACCGAACATAGCTGGCGCCACTGTAGTGTTATGAGCCAGTCACAAGCGACGCACAGTGGGGCAAGAAGCATGAAAAGTTGGCATCAACTTATTGGTGAAATATTTTGAATATAATTCGTGTTCTAATTACGTAACTTTATAAATAGATTTAAATAAAAGTCATTATTTACAGTTATGCACTACATTTTGCTAATTCAGCATTTTTAAAAAATCCCCTCGCAGTGTTGCCATCATTCGTGTTTCCAAATCCTGGCTTAGGAGTGTCAACAATTAGTCCAAATTTTTCCCTAAATTCCTTTTGAATTCTGGATTTGTTAGTGGCCACAATGTCTTTGTCGCTTCCTCCAGCCTGCCACTTCTTGATTGGCAATTTGTGCCATTGCCATATTTTGGGTTACCAAAATGTTAATTTGAGGTCCCAAAATAAACTTTTTTGTATCACTACAATTTTTTCCCTGTTGTTCCAGCATGGTATCTAGATGCCATAAATAGTGCTGCCAAGACAGGAAATGGCTCAGAAAATACTAAATTAATTATTTGAAATTTGGCTGGGTGTTACACATCTGACATGCACATTGTGGATGTTATCAGTATTTGACATACACATAAACTTTCAGCAACTGGTGAATAAATAAAAAATGAACAAATATCTAATAATTGTAATTAGTTGTATCGCATTGATCAGATTCTATTACTATGAGCAAAATTTTCATGTCAAAATTTTGAAAACAACCGGCAATTCAAGTCAAGCGGCCATCTTGGTTCGGACGTTACAAGCATTTAGCACATGGTTTTCATCAAAAAACAGGTTTCACAAATATAGTTAAAAAGGCGCTTTCTACAGCAAAACCTTCTTTAGAGCTTAAACATCTTAAGAAATACTAAAAACGATTTTAAATTTGGATTAGTGATTGTTTTACAGAAGCCAATCTCTGAATGTCGGACGTTACAGATTTTGACAAAAAAGAAATTTCTCGTTTCAACATAGGCTTACATTAAGAATTGTAGCACCCTCTGAAGCTACGAAATTTGCACAACTAAATACAACAATAGACAGCCCAATAAGCCTAATTTTGATCATTAAACAATGCAAAAAGTATAGTAAAAGATTGATTGTTTCGGACGTTACATTTTGACATACACAAAACTGAATGCAAGTCGGATTTTTGAAAGGAAGATGTGAGTTTTTGCAGTCGGTCAGATATCTCCCTTTGATGGGAATTGTTGGAACTAACTTCAAACTTAATTTCACAATTTATTCCGTATCAAAAGCGCTAGTAGAAGTGGAGCTATACTAATTCAGTGACAGCATTGTTTGCTCAGTTAACATTGCGGCTGTCAAAATTAAGCACTTTTTGCTAGTTTTATAGTTAAAATTAGTCACATAAACCATTTTTATTATGGTTTTTATTGCTTTTCTTGTTAATTTGAATATTTTAAGATTAGGTAATACACGATTTTTTTTTTGTTTAGGTTGTAATAATGAAACTTGAGACTTTTAAAAAAACCCAGTTTCTAAACTCCCCAGAATATGGCAATGGCACATTTATATGCAAGATGCAGAAGTTATTCAAACATGCGAATCCATCCGTGTAATACCGACAAGCCGAACTCCAAATTCTCAGGCTGAACTTTTCTGCTGATCATTTCATCAATATTATTAATCCATTTTTTTTTCCCAATGTCTGTGCTCTCACATCTTTTAAAAATGCTAACAAACATTGTTACAAACATTGTGTAAGAACTTGAACCTAAAAATAAGAAAAACATAAAAATTGTACCAATCACATCTGACTAGACACAACCTATCAAAATATTTTTTTAAAATAAAGGAGCAAATTCGAGCAAAATATTTATATTGTTCCAAAAAGAACAGTTATCAGGCTTTCTAAGGAAACAAATACGAAATCCGGGTCATGCTCGGAACATTAACAAATATCATGTTGTTTGAGGATAAGCAAACAAATTAAACTTTTTTTGACGCTTATTTTAACATCATCAGTTTAATAAATCAATATTGAATAAAGCGCTACTATTCATGACGTAAAATATTGCCATAAACCTGATAATGAAGCCTCCATAAAGTAGATTATTAATTTCCTTTTATTTTAATCAAAAAACGACACCGAATTAGTTGCAATTAATTAGTAATATCAACGTACGTATTGACACCATTGACAAGGGGCTAGAATTCAACCTCGGGTAAGCTCAAGAGCGACATGGGGTGGGGGAACAGTAATTACTAACAGAAGCGCAGGACTGTGAAACATATAAATAATAGGTAATAGTCACTAAATCTTGTTTTTTATTTTTATAGTTATTGCCAACTTTTCGTGCGTCTTGCCCCACTGTGCGACGCTGCGATCACGTGGCGAGAGTAGCAGTATGCTTTTGTTCAGGACGTCAGCTACTGTACTTTCCAAATAGTCGTGATTGGAGCAATGAACGTTGAACAGCGAGCGGTTATCCGTTTTTTAACCGCGGTGTGGGAGTACAGAAATGCATCACCGCATGAGTAACGTGTACCAAAAATGCATGTCTTTGTCACGTGTTAATAGAGTAAGCGGTCATCGCTAACTGATGATTCGAGGCCAAATCAAGCACACCGCGCGATCAACAATGCTTCCGTAGCGGAAGTTGCCAGTCTCATTCAGGAAAACAGAAGAGTCACGGTGGACGCACTTTCCCAAGAAGTTGGAATAAGTGTTGGGGGTGTGCATTATGAAGGATCATCTGCAATCCTGGAAGTTTTGCTCGCAGTGGGTGCCACACATTGGATTGTGCGCATTCGCACGGGTCTTTCCCTGGAACATTTGCTCTGATATCAATATTGGATTCTGTCAAAGGACTTTTTAGTCCTTTGGTTCGTTTTTATTTGAATGATCATTCTAATTGGAACCCCCCAAAAAAGTCGATTATCCAATAGGGGACGAAGAAAGCTCTATTAGAAATTATAGTTTTGTTTTATATTGCTTAATTTAGAAACTCATATTTCATAAATCAAATTTAAAAGCCTAAAACAATCATTAAAAATTTATGTGGTCTTGAATATTTTTAATTCTCTTCGTCTTAATTTTTTTTTATGTCCTACTTTTCTGTATGACATAAACCCATACAGTGAAGTCCATCCATCACATCTGGACTTTAATTCGAGTATAGGTTGGAGGGAGAATATAGCGGTCAAAACTCAGAATTTCCAGGACAGTAGTGAATACCATGACGCTACTGTAGAGTACAAAAAAAGTGTTTAAGAAGATTATCCGGACTTCGTTTCCGCAATTTCATTATTAGCATTGTTGAAAACTTTCATTTCAATGAATTAAACATACTTTTTATTTGGCAAATGTGGAAAACATCATAGTTAGAAATAAATCTTCTGTCTAGTTTTAAATACCAATTTTAAATAAAGTTTTCGTTGACTAAATATCTGGTATTATTTAGTAAAAATTAGTAAAAGTTTGTATGAAAGGATTTTGATAATTTTTTAAAGAAAATTCGATTAAAAGCCTCTGTTGCTAAGAGTTTTTGGTTTCTTTGCCTTGAATTTGAAGGATCTGTGAAATATCCAACCTAGTTTTGATTGTTGGAACTAATATAATTAGCTAAGATGGATTCGATTGAATTTATGTTAAAATGGAAAAATACAAAATACTGCTTTAAATTTGGCACAAAGTAATATATAAAAAATGTTTAAAGAAA
The DNA here is from genome assembly GCA_023159025.1 of Thereuonema tuberculata. Taxonomy (NCBI): domain Eukaryota; kingdom Metazoa; phylum Arthropoda; class Chilopoda; order Scutigeromorpha; family Scutigeridae; genus Thereuonema; species Thereuonema tuberculata. The sequence goes on along the minus strand of JAFIDM010000004.1, from coordinate 13,544,606 downwards.
TGTAAGTATGTAATTACTATTAATGTAAATAACAGCACCTGTTGATAGGAATTAACTGTTCCTAACAGGACTGAAATTGTAATAATTGGTAAGGAAATAAATAAAAATAAACACAAGGACTGTGCCAGTAGCAGTGTGTACAAGACGACCCCAAAATCACACTGAGCAAAAGCCGATGACTACAGAAGCAAGGATACATTTGGGAATGGGTTATTATGTTCCACTTTACCATGGAAAAGTCTACATGATCGGAAACCTTGATTGGTGAAAACATGATTGATCTGAATCAGAAGAGTCATGTGGAATAGCTTTGAGATTTAGATTGTTTTAAGTATCTAAGCGGATACTTCCTGAACATACTTCGATATACTGTATTTGCTCTTATTTAGAAACTTATTAAACAGAATATAAAAGCATGGATTTTTTTTTCTTTTCAGAGACCTACGGAATTAGGAGAAATCATGTTTTCCTTGAGTTACCTTCCAACGGCTGAGAGGTTGACAGTAGTTATAGTGAAAGCGCGAAACCTGCGGTGGACAAATAGTAAAGAAGCCGCAGGTAAGTTCTT
>JAFIDM010000004.1:13505469-13530895 GCA_023159025.1 Thereuonema tuberculata | reverse complement strand
TAAACCCGTCTTATTGTAAATAGAGTCAGATATGCTAACTGTTTATTCCTATTGTTTACGACCCAAAGAACACACAGCAAAACTATGAATTCTCCATAGTGTTGCAATTTTCACAAGCAATGGTGTATTTCCTAACATTAGCAAGCAATGTTAGAATGCTAAAACAACCACTAATCATTCTATATTTTCTTTCAGACGGTGCAACTGCGAGTGACGATGGCGGAATATCAACAAGATGGACGTGCCCCATCCATAGGACACGTGATAGTAGGTTCTCAGGCGACAGGAAAATGTCTGTCACACTGGAATCAAATGATGTCATCTCTACGAAAACCAATCGCAATGTGGCATCCATTGCGCAAATGAGAGCAGATTAAAATACGAAACAAATTCTAACCACAAACGATTTTAAGTTCTTACGGCTCCAAAGGAATATTATCATTGTTTACTGTACTTCTATTTTGCTGTAATTGCTATATTTGCCTCTGAATGGGTTATTTTCTTTTGTTATTATTTTTTTGGAAGGGGGGGATCGTTTTTTTTTAATCGTTTTGTGTAAAAACCTAGTCATCACATACGTATATCTATATGTCTATATAAATATATCTATTTAATCCTTTCATTCCCTTCCTCCCTTTATCCATATCAAATCACTATACATTTTTATTACATACCTAGGAGACGCCATTTTTAAAGCATCATTCAAAAAAATAAATAAAATACAACTGACACTACTGATATAGATTAACGGTAAAACTAGCTTTACTAAGGATTTGGCAGCTATTTACATACTTCAGGACAGCTATTGTGAAAATTGAGATCTTAACACTTAAATCTTTAAATGTGGTGTCTTCTTCAAGCAATTTGATTACAAGTGAAACGAAATGTCAAAAAAACAATCGTACTAATCAAGTTTTCAATGTAAGTAGACGAGAAAGAAATCTTAAGATTATCCGAAACAAACAAAGCAAACAGAAAGAAAAGAATATCTTCAATAACGTTAATATTTAACAAAGATAAGATTTTTTATTAAAAGTGAGAGTTTAGGTAAATGGGCTGTCCGTAGTGTGATCAAGTGATACGAAAACCTTAATCAAAATCGATTCTGGCAATGATTACCAAGAAATAAAAATGTTCTATTAAAAAAAAAACAACTCCGAGACAAGAACTTTGTTGTTGAATGTTTACCTACATTCATAAAAACCAAACAAGTAGTTCCAGAATTTTGTAAAAAAAAAAATTAAATCAAGCAAAGACAGCATGCCCCTATCGTATCTGATGTATTTCTTGCAGCACAAACCCATCGTCATGAAATAAACGTCTAGCGTTATTATGTAACAATAATCAATAGGATTCGTTTTAGATTGGGTTTTATTTTTATTCATTTTTCAGTTTGAAAGTATTATTTTATAAATGAGATTGAAGAATTGCTTTTATCTTCTGCATATTCCCTGCAATTTCTGTCAAAAAAAATTGTATTAACGAATGGATATCTGCACAAAGTATTGCTAAGTATTTGTAAATACCTAAGGGGGATTTTTGTTTTTAATATCTCCGAAATATAAAAAATTAATTCTAATATTTTTGAAGAGAAGAATGACCTTTGGAATTTACTATTAAGGGACACAATTAAAACTAGCAACCATCTTTAGAACGCATTTCATAAACTTTTGAGAAAACTTTTTTTATTTTTTAATTGAACGAAAAAAAAAGGACAAAATATCAAGTGAAATCTGCAAATGCTATGAATTTAAATCAATGAAAACCTACAAATTTGATAAAACTTGGGCGCAGAATAGCCAATAGAAATTCAGTAAAGAAGGATTTGTATTTGTTTGGTTAAGGAATTATTTCTATTCGAATAAAATTATGCCTATCTAAAACTAAAACATTAGGACTGTAAAATCGATATCATACTTTAATTCGAAAATTTCAATTTATACTTTTTCTTTCTTTCTTTTTGTTCTTCAAAGAAAGCTTTTAGAATAATGAAAAGTAATTTAGAACGTGACTTTTTTTTTTCTTCTTAAATATCTTTTCAAAGTTCCAAAAAGGATTTTTTTTTCATTATTGGTTTTCGAAAACGAACTAAGAAAATTTCAGAATGTAGTAAATTAAGGAATTACATTTGATCACTCGAGGAATTTTTTTTTTTTTTTTCAATTTTAAAGCACAAATTCAATAACATTCCTTGAAAATTTGAACAAAAATTTTAAATTAAAATTATTTAAGCTACGATTAATATTTTCGGAAAACGGTAAAAAATAAACAAAAAAATTTAGAAGAATGTAGAATTGAACAATTCAAGCAACAAAGTTAAAGTCTCATTTGAACAACCTCAATTGTTTGTCATGGTGATTTATAACAATAATTTCGCAAACCTAACCAAATTACATTTATTTCTAGTAATAATAATAATAATAACAACAAAAAAATATATACTGTATACTGGATTGAAACTTTAATGTAAAAAATTATCAACACAAGACCTTCACCTGAATCTATTAATTTAGTAGCTCAAATTTTATGACTACATTGCAGTCATAAAATTACGAACAATATGGAATAAAAATCTCATAAATTAAACGCCCCCTAGTAATCATAAAGAAGCTAAATTGAAAAGTTCCTTGTTTACAAAATGTCAAGCAAAAGTTACAATATTTTATAAATAAGGACTTATATATTTTTGTATTTTCTTTTAATATAAAGCAGTCATATATTATTTGGTCGATCGCCTATGCAAATGATACGAAATTAAAAAAATAATAACTTTGATAATACTTGCAGAATTATAAAATTGCAATCTACAGCTTGGATTGTTTTTGTCATCATTTAAAAACATCACAATTACGTAAAATTATTACAATTCCTGTAGTTTTTAATACACGCATTGTATTATATAAATACATAATCTTTAGGAAATTGGAGACATCTAAGAAAAATTACATTTATTTCTTAAAATGCTTAAATTTTAAATAAAATTTAAATTTACTTCTTTTGAATTGAGTTTTTTTTCTCAATTAGATTTGGTTGCCATGGTAAACAATTGCTTTATTTTAAGAATATGCAAATTGAATAATAAAAACACCAGAAAAAATTCCAAACTAACTGATTAGGGGTACTAAAAGTAACAGTGCCTTCATTTCTTGGCTAATATATATCTTCCATTTAGTATCCCCAACCCCTTCCCACATTAAAAATTTACCAAACACGGGAACCAGATTAATAACTCTGCTCTGTAAAATAATCTTTACAAAGTGAAGTATACTTAATCGAAATTTAACGACACTTTTATGAACAAGTGTAGATTATTTTCTTCTTATTACTCATAGATATAATATAATTGAGTTGAAGTTTTATTTTTAAAAGAAAGATTAGAAATGTATTTTTAAAGAAACAAAAAAAAACAAAATTATGAATTTAGGTAAAATATCTCTTAGATATTTTCTCACGTTTCATTTAAAAAAAGAATTAGATATTTTTTAATATTTTCTGAATTAATATAAAACTCAGTACAAACATCTGAATCTGCAATTGCAAATTAGAATTAGTATTACAATCCAGTATCAATAAATTAAAAAAACAAGAAATGGCTTAAAACTAAATGCTAAGCACTAATAAATCTATTTCTTTAAAAATCTGCCAATAATGTTTTAGGTATCAAAGTATTTTTGAAATTCATAATACTAAGTTTAACTTATTTTTTTTTTAAATATTCTAAATTCAAATGGCTTAAAAATTCAGTTAAAGCCTAATTTAATTGCATATTTCTAAATATTTAACTAAATAAAGTCTAATTATCTTAATAATAATGTAATTGAATAATTTCTTTTTTTAAAGTATTAAGTATTGAAATTAAATTTCGTTATTACGTTAAACATCAAGTTATAAGTCATCATTTATAAATGAATTAAAAATTTCCTAAAGTAAATTTAATTATTAAACATTAATTACATTTAAATAAAAAAAATCATTTAGTAAGTTTAATTCCAAAATTCTGTTAAAATTGAGAATGAAACTTCTTTCAAAATATGAAAGTGAAGTATTTTTCTAATACTTTAATAAACATCTTAGTTTTATTTCCTTAACGATCGTAAGTGATAGAATGAAACAACATCTGATTTTAAATATTATCATTAGAGTAAAAAAAAATGGTAAAAAGTAAAGCTATCCTCTTTTCAATTCCTCAGCATTAACACAGGAACATTTGTTTGTGCACAATAAATATATTAGGCCTAAATAAGAATTAATTCTTTATCAACCAATAAAACATTGAATTGAAATGATTTTCTAAGTTATCAGCAGGGTTTGTTAATGTTTAGATTACGTATTCAATGAAAGATTTAAGAATGGAATACAATGAAATAAACCAATCAATTTCTTGTAACATATTCCATTACTCATAAAACTATTTATGTCACCATTATTTTTTAATCCTTTCCAAGGATGCCAATCAACATTCACCTTCCACCAGTTTTATTCGCAAAAACCAGATTATGGAATTGCAAATCATTTCTTTATCATGTAATGTATTTACGTACAACCAATATTTTTCATTTCGTCGAAGTAATCAGTAATGTTTGTTGAAATTAAAATCATTCAGCTATTCAAATAAATGTAACGAAATAACATTTTACCATGCCTTTTAAAAATAATTTCTGAAGTTACGAATCTGCCATACCCTTCTTTTTCATAATATGAAATAATGTAAAATTAAAATTTTACACATGTATGTAGCTATCTAAGAAATAAAAATAAATTAATAAATAAACTGGAATCATTGGATATTTTTTTTAAATTATCGTACGATCATTAGTCTAAAGCTCTCTTAACAAGAGACAGGAGGATCAATAACATCAGCGGTTTTGAAAATTTATATAAATCCAAAATAAACAACTTTTTAAAAGATTTACTGCAATATTTAAGTCAACAGCAATTCAAGATCTATACTTTGAATCCCGTGCAGACTCTTTAATATAGAAAATGTTTCATGCTTCATCTTGCTAAACTCTAAAATATGTCTCTGTTAATTTGTAAGTTATTTTAAAGTACACATGAACCCATTTTGCAAAAACATTTTTATTTAATTAGGTTAATTCGGATTTACAACATTGAGGTGTTAATTACGGCAGCAGGCATGTGATGTACTTGGATCAACACATAAGTCACTCATAAAAGATATTTAACCAGTTGAGGTTAAATTAAATTTGATCCATAATATCAAGGTATTCATTATATCAACCAATGTAGTTAGGATCAACGTTACTAAGGTTTTCTGTCATCAACAACTTTCATCGACTCCCTCATTCTCTCATATCCTGTCACCATGTGGTCAAAACCCCGAACACAATCACTAATCTTCAAGTACCTTGTGACCAGATTAGGTGCACTTCTAAAGAGCAATTCCCGCTTTCCAGAGTTTCTCTTCATTCACTGCATTATTCATCATGAACACCTGGCAACCAGATACTACAACTATGAAGATGTCATGAAATCTGTTCACTCACTTAAATGGCAAAGCTCACTGATGGTATAAAAATTTCTTTAAAGAACTGAAGCTTGAAGATAGTGATGTCTCATTCTACTGCACTGTGAGGTGACTGCCAGTCAACAATTTCTTAAGTAATAATAAAGTAGTGGACCATCACCACACTTAAATGTTAATGATAAAGTATGTCATTTTTATATGTTTTATTATTAATGCTTAGAGTGGTAATGGGTCCACTATCTCATTATTATTACATTAAATATGTTTATTCCAAATGTCAAGTAAGTTTGTGGATCTCTTGAAGATTAATTTTCTACTTTCTGTACTTATTTTTAACTTTTCTTAAGAAAAGATTCTCTGCTCAACTGGAAAATGAAGAATGGATACAAGACCTAATGTTCTTTGCGGATATAATGAATCATTACAAACTCTTAACTTGGCACTTCAGGGGAAGGATAAGATTATCCTTGACCTTATTTTATTTTGAAAGCTGAAATTGGCTGAAAAGTGTTTTTCAGAGACATATTCTCAACAAACTTGAGAATCTCAAAAAGAGAATAAATACATTCTTGATATTGAAATAAAAGACCACAAACTGAAAAAATACAAGTTGAAATTACAGGGACTAAGGTAAATTTCCTAGACAGGTTTGAGAACTTGCAGTAGCTGGAGCCCTGCTTCACCTTTCTTATAACTTCACTTATGATTGTTGTGATCAACAGTTGTCCAATTCTCGAACCAGTGGTTACAGAATCATCTGCTGTGGAAATGGAATTAATACAGGAGGACCACTAGGTCTAATGTGATCCATAAATCCCAGTGTACCATGGAGTTCTGGAAGCAAGTTCCTGAAATAAAATATCCTGAACTGAGGAAAACCAATGTGTGACATATCTCAGCACAACATACTATTGTGAACACTAGCAGGCCTTTCGCCCCCCCCCCCTTCTCAGGCTCAGCCGCCTTCTTAAAAATGCAGTAAGAAAAGGAAGGTAGAGAGAAGAATTGAGAGAAGGAAAGGAGAAGAGAAACAAAACACTAAACATTAAGCACAGGGACGAGAGAGAACGCTTTGTTTGGATCAGTAGTCCCACGCACAAGCCACAAGACAAGAACCTTTAACATTTGCCCCCCCCCCCCCCATGGGTCCAGGCTAGATCCGCCATTGACTGTGAATCACTTATTTTGTAAAGAAGTTTGCGAAGTTCGAAGCATCATACAATCCTTACAAATCACCACCTGATAAAACTTATTCATTCAAGTTGATAAAATATCAGTTGGATTTTCAACGACTCACAAGACCTCTACTAGCAGTAAATAGCCTGATAATAATTGTAGCAATGTCTGTTTGTATCATAAAAATATTATGATAAGATTAAACTTTCGAAAGGTGGTATCTAATTAAAATTTTCCCCAATGTATTTACCAGATATTTATTTAGACAAAAACTATCGTTAAAAATATCTGTTTTTATGATTTCTATTTTTATTTTTGGCAGTCTCTTTAAGGTGATTGAAGATCTGAGGGAAAAAGGATGGATGCGAGCAGAAGGATGGATCCTAGACAGAGAGAAATGGAGAGAAAGAATAAAAGAAAGGAACGCCAAACCCACATAGAAGTGGGAAAAAAGAAGAAGAAGTGCAAATTTGTCTGTTTTTCTTAAATGTTTTTGTAGTTGTTAATTACTGTATTAAAAATGCTCATTATAGTTAAAACAATAATCAGGTAGGATTTTGAAGACATTTTGTATATGTATGAGTGATTAGTAAAGTTAATAGAAAATAACAATTTAAAAACTAATATGTGAATAAATATTATTATGTATGTGTATCTTCTATGTCTTGAGGCTCTCAAACATCTAAAATTTATAGTATGCAGCTCTTGCCTTAAGCAAATATAATAATTCAGATAATTGGTCAATGGTACACAACTTGAACATACTATTGGGCAAAGATACCTTCTGTTATCACCCAGAAAATAATGAGGAAAATGTAACTGGCTATTAAAGGTACCATGCTGTATGGTATTGCTGGGAATGACCTTACTGATGAAAAAGTAACTTGAAAATTAAACTGTTCAGCAAATAACAAATCAAATGTGTTCTAATTTCATTCTTCCATAAAAACTCAGTATTAGTGATGGTGAAAAACATATGATAAACTGCTTTCTTGAGTAGGACCTAATTTGGAAGGCTATTATCTCAAATTGTGGGTCCTGTGGTGCCGACAGGAGGAGCTGGGTTCAATTCTAGAAAGAGGTTAGAGATTTTTCCATAAGTGTTTCGCTTCCAGATAGATCCTAAGATTCCTCCAGTCCTCTGTAAAATGGGAAACAGGTTTCTTTGTCAGAATTGGTTGCGAATCATTAGAGCCTATACCTCCAATGGCCCAAGGGGCCTAAATGGATAACAAAATAGGATCCTTTACAATCTCAAATCAATAGGACTTACTAATTAAGACAATTAGAAAGATTAATTACGAAGATCTCTTTACAAGAGGTGTTCTTTGAAAAAGTTCTCAAGACCGGCAAGCATCCTTGAAATGAGCAAATACAACTAATATTTTCTTGAAATGTGTAAATATTGTGGAACAAAAATAAGCATTGGATATACACAATCATAGGCAACCATTATTTCAGACTAGCAAGGACGGCGGGGGGGGGGGGCTATTTAACTTTTATACAAACTCCAACCACAGCAATGACACACCATATCAAGGCAACTAAAAATTTAATACCATTCAGTCAAGGAAAAGAAAATGGTAGTGATTCTCAATATCCAACCTATTCGGAAGGGCTTATCCCCTTAGTGCCCCTCTTGTCTTGGCTGAACCCTTATGTACAAGTATGCTAAGAGTAACGTGGTTTATTTAGATTATGACTGGAAATATATTTGTGCTAACTTTATACAAACTACAATGACATATCAGAAAACAGACATCTGCCTAATAACATGTAGGTTTTCTTTTTGATTGGATTACTTCAGCAACATGACAGGGTATGGACTCCAAGAGCTCTCTGAATTACTGTGTAGATAGTGAATCATGCCTCCTTAATAGAGGTCCACAACATTATTCGCCAGTGGTGGAACCATGACGTTGATTGCATGTTGAACTGAATTCACATGTGTACTAGAGTTCAAATTCGGCAAATGACTGGGACAGCTCATGATGCCAAATGCAGAGGAATGTTCCTTCAGCTATAGTTTGATGACTGTGGACACGTGAGATGACAACATTGTCCTGCTAAAAGGGTCTGTCCCATCTGAGTGAATGCATGACATGAATGGTTCAAATGATCTACAAGGATGGTCAATCAATGATGTATGCAGATGTATCAGGAGTCCTATGTGGCACACCTGAAAACTCCCCTACACCATAAGAGTCACATCGCCCTGGACTATGTTTTGTTGGCATGCTGTTCCTTGTTCCATTGCCTTGTGGGCTTTTCTTCACACATGTAATCGTCATAGGTGGACTTGGTGGGGGGCAATATTTTGAGGAAAAAAAAACAAACTAAATATAAGTTATTCACTTTTGCCCCCCCCCCCCTCCATCAAAATTCTGAAATTTCACTGATGGCAATCGTCTTTCTCCCCAAAACAATTGGACTCTTCAGATCACCTACACGTTTTCAGTTTTCTTGCTTTCAATGGCAGTGTTCATAAGCCCAGACCAATTGGTTCCTGTGCCTCATAGAAGAAAGAGAATGTTGTACAGTCCAAACACTGATATTACTTGTGGCCTCAGAATTAAATTGTTCTCTTTATCTGCTGCAATGTTGCAAACTGGTCATTTGTTACAATGCAAACGAGATGATGCTGTCCACAATCATGCGGAGCTTTTCGACGGCCCATGGATATCGCAAGTTAGATATCTTGCCTGATGTCATGTAGTAACAGTAAACCTTTGAAATTGTTGCACTTGCAAATCCAAAGTTCATGTTGATTTAAGAGATGGAGTGGCTGATCTCAGAGATGGATTGCAGAGATATGTGCCTTTAAATGTACTTCAATTGCAGAACAAACTATTAATGCAGGGGTATGATAGAAATGGAAATAACTGTCTGAGTTTTTCTGGTAATTCAGTTATTACATGACTTAGCTGTCTGGCTGTGTGACAAACTGACATCAGTCTCATGCATACCTATTATATGAACTTGTTCCGATAGGTCTAGCTACTGCTAACTTCATATATGATGCTTTGATATATTACACAATGGCATCAATTGAGAATCTACAATAACAGTTTTCCTTCTGCTTGTTCAAAGATTTTTATAGGGCTCTAACAACTAACAATGCCTACATATCATAATGATCTGTATCATATACATTCTTTATCCTGTGTGTGTTGATTTTGAGTAGAAGTAATTAATAATGCAAATGCTTCTGTGGCAACCAGCTAAGTTAAATTGATATTCAATACAATGAATTTTTTTGGTATTATATTCTTCAGTGCTGTTGAAGAAATTATTTTTTAATTTGTATCCAGTACTCGTAACAATCAACACTTGATATGCACCAAAACAACAACAAATAGGTATGAGACACTAATTCTAGCTAACAATTGTAATAAGGACACTGGTGGGGTGAAAACAAAGCATGTTCAAAAATTGTCTCCACAGTGTATTTAATAATAATTAATGTTGTTATGGAAACCAATTTTCAATATATGCTTAATATCTTCAAAATCATAAAGAAATTAATTGGTTGGGGATTAAAAAGATGAATTTTGATCTTTTTACTTTTTATAGGGCATTACTGGAGAAAGAGTACCTATTAATATTACCCCTTTTATTTCCTAAGAAATCAACATCAGACGATAATTTTTAATGATGTAATGTAAACTTCACTTCAGTAATTTTACAATAAATGCAATATTTAATATAATGAGAGATGCTAACTCACCAATTTTTTCAGTTTACAAACATCTTCATTCATTTCCAAGAAATCAAAAATCACTGCTATTTAGAAGCAACTCTAAATATGAAGGTTTAAAAATTACTTTATTAAAATTTCTTATCAAATGACATATATATGTATAATGATAATCAATAAAAAATATTCATAAAACAATTAAACAACAAAAAAATCTGTATTTTACAAGAATTAATTAATACAAATATATTACAGAGGCCTGAAAAGAAGAAAAAAAAGTACTTGGGTCAAAACTGAAAACAAAATGGACTAAAAAAAAAAACGTCTGCTTCTTCCACCATGACATTATAAATGCCATATATTTTTACACATATTTATTTACACATTGTCCTATGAAACTTGTGATATAGTTCTCTCTCTTGTCAATAAAATGACCAGCATTTCATAATTAAGGCTTAATTTCAGAAAAATGACTAGTTTAAATATAAAATTAACGTAAGTATAAAAAAATATATTCTCAAAGCTACAAATTCCTTTATTATATGAATCCAGTAAGCTTTGAATTACTATTTCTAAATGTCGTTATTGCTAAATTAAAAAGTTTCGATGAAAATGGCAAAAGAATGATGAATCATTAACATGAAAAATGTTCAAAAGAAACATCTGTTTTTACGTTAATTCATTTGACATTCAGGCACTTTATAATCAAAGCTTCAGCTTGATCTACATTAAGACAATTCTAAATTCTTCGCTTTCTGACCTTTTCATAATATCAATAAAAGACAAACCAACGAAATATTGATATTAATAATAATAATTTTAAAAATACTTCACTTATATTTGATGTAAAATATGAACAAATTTTATCTAAATATTATTTTTACTTTCTTACGATGCTATACTTTTTCTTTATAATTTATCATCGTTTAAGATTTCTTAAAACTTTTTGGTATTTTGATATATAATGATTTTTTTCTTCTTTGAAATTCTTCATCAGTAAAATAGGAATGTAATTTAACTTTTTAAGGCACAATTACACAATCCCTATGATTCTATTCCTGAAAAACAAAAAACAAAATGCAGTCCTAATAAACACTTATAATCAGTTTCCAGATGTAGTTAGGCATTTTAGTATTATCATTTCTGCAATTTCCTTACAAACAAAAAATCTATTTTCATTAAATTTCCAACGGATGTTTCAATAAAAAAAGAAAACAATCTGGTTATTTCTAAAGAAGTGTAACAACCACATCGTCATCTCACATCTCATGCATGCCTAAGACTATATACATATGCAAATAGATGATGTAACTGTATAAATCAAATGCCTTTTTAAATATATATCTTGCAAGCATGAAGCACCCTGAACAGAATGAGGACGCACCATTTTTTTTTCTTCTGATGTCTGAAAGAAGCAATTCTGGTAATCCTACAACTGAAATGGATTTATGATAAACACTGCCTTGGGTGAACAGCTACACATGACTCCTGTTATATCATATAGAGTAGGACAAGGATTAACTGAAACAAAGGCAAATTCCAATTCCAATGAAATTATATTTTTAGGTAGCATTAAAATTGGAAGTAATCAATGACGAATATTCAAAATCGATACAGAAAGGAACAATTAGAGGTTCATTAAGCAATGCTATTATCCTACTAAGAGAACGATGTTAGTACTGAAAATAAATATTAGGAATAATGTCGTAACAAAATGCAGCTTTCCTCTAATTAAATCACAGCTTTCTAAACATTTTCCTTGTTGTCCTCTTATTTTATTGAAAGCCTCATTTTAATCAAAATTCTTTTTTATGGAACTATTCAGGAAGTAACCTGAAACAAATTCAGGAAAATTTATAAATTGGATCTTTCCATAAATAAAACTGAAATATCACGTGACCTCTGTAAAAACTTAAATGCTAATCATGATTTACTCCTAGAAATCCTATTAATATAATGACACTCCTTTAATTCCCACAATATTTCGTCCTTCTTTGTGAAGGACTTCTTCAGGTGGTACCAGAGGACAAGAAACTGTTCTTCTTCCTCTGCATTTCATAAGGGTTAGAAATAAGAACTAAAAATAAGACATTTGCTTATACAAGTTAACAATTGAAAACTATTGTATTCGTTAGCATAGTTATTAATAATTATAACAATAATAACGATACTAACATTACTCACATTACATCATTAATATTTAAAAACAATTTTTTTAATAAATTCTTTAACATATCCAAATGATGCACTACTCATTTTAAGAAACTTATCCTTATTAATACATTTTTTGCTATTGATTAAACATGATTCGATCTTAAATCTCTCCTTTTCTTCAGAAATTTCGCATACAATTTTGACAATTGGATCTGGGTTATGTCCTTCTTCCTCACAATGATCTGCCCAGTCAGAAATTCTACTTTTTTTTATTCCTAAAGCTCTAATATGTTCAGTCAATCTCTCCCTTAAAGTTCTTCCAGTACTTACACAAGATAGATGCTACCATAATCTCGGCAAGTCAGACTATATACAATCACCATTTTATTTGAAGAAAATACCCGTTCAGGGTGTAGAAATATTGAGAAGCAGTAAAGATGTTTGATACTATAAGGAACGATGTTTTTATTTGTTTATATATAGAAGAATTAAGGTATTACGAGTTATCCTTCTTCTGTTTAAACAATTTGTTACTTTTATAAAAAACTAATCAACTACTGTTTACTTTACAAACATCTCTAACATTTTTGTTTACTTTAAATTCCAATGGTATTATGTGTGATTAATAGCAAAAATTGTATTAATGAGGATAAGTTTCGTAAAATGAGTAGTGCTTCATTTGGATATGTATAAGAATTTATGAAAAAAATACGTTTTTAGATATTAATGATGTAATACGAGTAATGTTAGCATTCTTATTATTGTTACTTATGAAACATCACTATTATTAATGTGTTGTTATAATTATTAATAACTACGCTAGCAAATACTCAATTGTTAACTTGTTTAAGAAAATTTTTAGTTCTTATTTGTAATCTTTATTTTAAATGTAGAGGAAGGAGAATAGTTTCTTATCCTCTGGTTCCACCTGAAGAAGTCCTTCGCAAAGAATGACGAAATATTGTGGTAATTAAAGAAGAGTGTAATTATATTAATAGGATTTCTAGGAGTAAATTATTTACAAGATATATGAAAAATGCTTATCATGCCCTTATAATAAGATTATAAACTTATTATTTTTCTTTTAAAAACTTAAAATTTGAAATACATTTAACTCAAAACTCAACCAATGTCATTTAATTATTAGCAATAGTTTTACATAAGAAGATCTAGAATGGAAATTCACAGAAGGTGATTTCAAAATAATCAGCCAGTGGTTTCTGTTATCAAGTTCAGTTCTTCAACAATTTCTGGCTGACATACATTGAAAGTATCCTCTTGAATATTATGCTTCTCTGACTGCTTACCACTACATCCTTTGCGGTGTCTTTCCATGTGATATTTAGTAATAAAGCGCTTTTTACAACTAGAACACTCAAAGTCTTTCTGTCCATCGTGCATTTTTAAATGTTTTTTTTGAGTCTGCAATCTATAAAACACTTTTTTACAAACAGGACAAGGAAATTGACGTTCATGAGTATGAGAATATTCATGCTGCCGTAAATCAGAAGCTCTTGCAAACCATCGTTCACAATAGTGGCATTTCAATCGTTTCTCTCCTGAATGGGTGAGGTAATGAGATGTCAGATGAGCCTTTTGGCGAAATGCTTTACCACAGGTTTCACATGAGAATCTCCTTTCACCTACCGAGAAAATAATAAGAAAACACTGAGTTTCTCTTAACTATTCATTCAGAAATAATAATAATATTCAAATAAAATTTGAGATAAAAATGACGAGTTATTTTTCCTGTATTTCATTAGTAAAACTATAGTACAGCAAACCTTTTCAATAGTGAAGGTTTCGTAGTCAAAGAACACTTTTACATTTTTTTTTTAAAATAAAAGTTTCAAATTAAATAAAGATAAGAAAATATGCATATAATAGAATGAACTGATCAAAAATAGATTTCAACAATTTCAATTACGCGTAATCTAGCTTTAGGATAGAACAGTGCCAATAAATAGGCAGTGTACAAAGTATTGAGGGAAGAAGCAATGGTCACAACATTAACATCAGGATTTTCAACCACTATTAAGCGACTTCATAATCATGTTAATACAGATGCTGTTCAATTGCTGGACACAGAATTTGATTTACGACGCCTTAAACGCAACAAACTACATGACCTAGTGATGTGACAAGTATTTACTCATGTAAATATGGAGGCCTAGAAAATGTTCTAGTATTCTCCTACTGTGATCACAGCAGTAGGTAGGTTTCTTTTGTCACATCTAATACTTATTTAATCATGTAAGATTAAGATCGTAGTAAACTATTTAAAAAAAAAAAAAACTATTAATGTTACCACCATTACTAATATTATGGTGGAGAAGGAGCTGCACAGCACTTAAATTAGGAGTGACCCATTTTTTGGTGAGATATGACAGCAAATGATCATGTGAATCCTTATTTGTTCAGTACACTATGGATAAATGTCTGTCAGTCTGTCTATCGCAGAAGGAAATCAGAGACATGGATCCAGTAAATATTATTTCATTTCCGTATTCTTCTTTCAATTCCTTCCTTTTCATATTACTATTTTAGACAAAAACTCCACACACTCAATATCTTAGTATTTAAAATTGTTTATTCCAAATAAAAGAGGTATGAAAATTTAAAAATAAAGTTTTTATATTAATGAGAATAGTATGGTTTTGAAGAATATTTGTAAATCTTTTAATATAGATGTAGGTTTCAGATATCAGAATACAATTAAAAATTTGTTATGTAAAAAATAAATCAAAAGGAATAGGCAATATGAAATGGGAATAGTATACAGGGTGGACTGTAGAAAGTGTAGGGATTTTTATGTAGGAGAGACCAAAAGAACAATGTCAGAACGAATGATGGAACACGGAAATGCTTTGAAAAAATAAAAATTTGGATGTGCATTGTCTAAAAAAGGGACATATAATGAACAGTAATGTAAAGATATTATATAATGAAACAGATTTAAGAATTCGAAAAATATTAGAAAGCTGTGTAATAAAATGTACTAAGGAAATAATTTTAATAGATATGAAGGTACCAAAGTAGACCCTTCTACTATTATGTTGGTAAGGGATTTAATAAAACCGGATGTGAAATAAATTGTAAATATTGACAAGTTTAATTATTGAAGTGTTTAATTATAAATGATAATGCAACTAGTAATTTCCAGATTTTTTTTAAAGTAATGGATTTAAATGGTATGATTTAATGGATTTAAATGGTATTGTGAAAACAATTAATTTGTTGATCTAATGTGTTAATATTTTGTTATTTATTGGAATTCTTATTTTAATTGTTAAATATTTATTTTCAATAATTGTCTGAAGTAATGAAACGAACTTGTATGATCTTTCATTATAAAAACAATTGTATATTGCTTCAACGTGTTTTTAATTGGTTTCATGTTCATTACTATTTTGTTTTATTTATTCCAAAGAGTATTTTAATTTTTTCGCTTGAAGAAGGGATGACGATACAATTTTATCCCGAAAATTCGCATAGTATTTGGAATAAGACGAGTAAAGGATAGTCTCTATTTATGGGATGTCAGATTTTCCACATTCAGATCTAAAATTGAGATCTGATAAAAGTTTTGTGAAATGATCTCATCAAAAATTAAGTAAAGAGAGAAAGTGAAGGATTCATGACAATCTAGATTTTTCTTGAGGTCAGCATGAGGGAGAACTAAAATCTTATTGCACAGAAATTAAAGTAAAATGATGCAGCAGATAGTTACACCAAGTGATGGAATATCAAATCCAAATACTAAGTCATGATGGGATGTATTAACAAAGCATGAAAATATACTCTTTGACAAAAAAAATCGACACACCAATAAGGAATTATCCAATTGAGACAAAATGTGGTACGTTTAATGTGCAAGTACAGAAAACGAAATGATCAGAATTTCAGAACAATTGGATGATTTATTGGACAGAAAGAGCTACATAAAGTGAGCAGGTCAGTATGGGTTGTTCCACCTCTGGCCAGAATACAAGCTGTTATCCGACATGGCACTGATTGATACAGTTGGTGGATGGTATTCTGCAGGATTTCCAAATGGCCTCCAATTGGAGGGCTAATTCGTCGATATTCTGAGATGGTCGCAGGCGACACCCCATCGCATCCCAAATATGCTCAATAGTGATCTGACTGACCAAGGAAATGTGTCGCAATCACAAAGATAATCGATGGAGAAGTGTGCCCTTTGTGGCTGGGTGTTATCTTGCTGAAAAGTAAGTCCAGATGCCATGAAAGGAACGGCAACACAACGGGTCGTAGAACTTAGTCAACGCACTACTGTGCTGCAAGGGTGCAATGGAGGACTACCAAGGGGATCCCGGCTACCAAATGAAATGGGACCTCAGTCCATAATTCCCTGTTGCCAGGCCATGTGGCTTGCGACAGTAAGAGTGGGACCTTGACGATGTACCGGCCGTTTTCAGACATGTCTGCGCTAGTCATAGGGACTCAGTTCAAAACGGGACTCATCAATAAAGACAATTCTGCAATTCTGTCCCCAATCAGCACAATTCTACATTAATTGTGCCTGGCACCACTGCAATCGCTCTTGACAGTCTACCGATCAGTGGTAGGTGGCATAATGGGTGCCACGAGTGGTAGAATCTCCCGTGGTCTTCTACTAATGGTCCGGATGGTCACTTCAGTATTGGTCACACGTTGAATGGTTGATAATGACAAAGCTGCAACAGCTGCTCTGACAATCACTCTATCTTCTAATTCATCCACTGCCCTCTTGTCACTGAAATCTGCCATTCAGGACCCATTCTTGCCAGCATTGTTTAATTGCCACATCGCATTAATCCACATGTTGAGCAATTTGTCATTTTATCCATCCAGCCTCATGTAGTTCGATAGCATGTCCTCTTTCAAACTCCGTCATATGATCATAGTGGCCACAAAATCACCGATGAGGCAATATTACTGTCAAGATAGGAAAATACAATCTCAATCCACTGGAAGTTTTGTTCCTGAAAGCGAGATTCGCTCTTTATATACACCATCACAATGTTCAGTTCCAAGGCATTGTAGCTATTCATTCATTGGATGTGAAATTTTGATCATTTGCATAATCAGTTGAAAGGTTTTTGCTTGTGAAGTTTCATTACTATCGGATTATTTTTCAGGGTGTGTCAATTTTTTTTGTCAAAGGATATACTTCAATTTCAATTGAGATATCTATCAGAAAAATCAGTAAAAAAATCCCTCTCCACACTACAAGAAATATATTGTTAAATAAATCAACTATGAAATATAGAAATCAATCAAGCAGCATGGTATTAGTAAAGTGATAATGCTACAGGGTCAAAAAATCATTTTGCCATTCAAAATAGGATGAAGGTATCCTGAATTTTAATTATGGAATTGAAAAAAAAAAAAAAAACAAAGACACAATAATACTCTAGAATATAATATTCTAGATGCCAACTGATAGTAAGGGCAGACTGGATTAGCTCTAATGGTAAAAATAACAATAATGAAAAAAAAAAAAAAAAAATTCAATGAAGATAAGATCTAAAGAAAAAGCTCAAGTATAGTCTTAGTGTATACCAGCGAAACTGTACTATCTAAATTGCAAATGACCAAAATACTTCAGATCTTAAAGAATGGAAAAAACAAAAAAACAAAAAAAAAAAACAAACAAACAAACCCTAAGGTAATAGGATAAAGTTTTTTTTTTCTTTTTCCCAGCAATTCCAAATAGATTGAAAGTTTAATTATCTTTTGAAGTTTTGATATATAAATCGTCTTATCATCTAATTTTAGTAAGGAAATCTCTGTTAAACAAAGTATTGTAGAATTTCTTGCAAGAATTAGCTAAAAAATTGGAAATGAAAGCACTGACATGAAAATCCCAGCTTGGATGGGCCAATCTGGCAGAAACACAATAAAGGACAATATGCGGACATCTGAGTTTAGAGAACAAAACTTTTCTTAGACTTCTAAAAGGCAATTGGAATTTCAAATGAATGAAAAGAATTCAAAAGGTATGTATGTACATTTCTCTAGTGGATTAATGACTGAAATTTTCTTTTACGAGAAAGTTAACTGATAGAATGAACTCCAAGCAATACTTTTTATCACTGATTTGTACTCTTGAATTGGTCCATAAATGCAAATCGAAAGTAACATGTGCAAGTTTAAAACCATGTGCAATCATCAATCATCAAAATATTTATGATGTAATGGTCTTTCTTATATAGATGAACTTATAAGGAGTCCTAAGAATACTAAAGGAAGGCATACGGAATTTATAAAAATTGTCAAGATTGATCATGTAGTTGGAAATTTTAAAGCTTTAGTCAGGGAAATTCTGTTTGTGATGCTTGTGTTGAAAAAAAATCAATAAGAGCATTATCTATTATAAATCTTGTAAATAGCAAGCAACTGATAAATTCATTTACTGTATATGCTCCAATAAACGCCAAGTCTCTTATTGTCGCCGGTCTCTAATAAGCGCCGGGCTGCAGAGGGTACACGGCCAAATAGTAGCCGGTCTCTAACAGTAGCCGGGTCTTTGATATTTGCCTACCGGTATTAGTGTAAGCATCCGTATCTTTATAGTCGTGCGTAATACCTTACGGTACATTGCCTTACAAAATGCCGCCGAAACGGTCATTTGACATTGCCTTTAAGATTCGCGCGTTGGAATACGCGAAAGAAACTTCCGGTGAGGCGGCCGCCCGTCATTGCGGAATAGCAGCGAAAGATACAGAAAGACATTGCCATTTATCTTCAACAGTCTTATGTAGCATGTGAAATTCAAATAAAGTAGCTGTTTGTAATATTAGCCGGTATTTATGTGTAAAAATATAGCGTTCTGAAGGTATTTCTTAGTAATGGCCGGCCTCTAATAGCAGCCGGTCTCTATTAAGCGCCGGGAGCCGAGGCTAGTTTTGCAAATAAACGCCGGGGGCCTCTATTGGAGCATATACGGTATTTATATAAACAAGACCTTACCTGTATGTATAGAAAGATGGCCTCGAAGATTACTGGCATCTGTAAATTGCTTACTACAGTGCTGACATTTATAAGGCTTAAGACCTATGTGACCATAAGTATGAATACTTAATTTAGCAGCAGATGAAAAAAACTTCTGACATGTTGGACACTGCCATTTTCTTCCAGCAGTGTTTGGATGAAGATAGCGTTTATGGCGTTCTAAAGCATGCACTGTGATAAACTGTTTGTCGCACTGAGGACAACTGAAACCATCCTGAGGTTTCAAAGGAAGCCCTGAAAAAAATACAAATTACCATCATTTAAGCCTAATAATAATAATGATGATGATGATAAAAGCAATAAAATATATGTAAGAAAAGAAGAATAAGTTGTACTTCATAAGTCACAATACTGTGATATGAATGTCTTTATATCCACTGGAATTCAGAGATGCAATCAATATTTTAAACAGTGCACATGATCCAGATGCACTGAAAACCTGGCCAAAAACTCAAATATAAAAGTTGTAAAAATGGTTTGATGTCAAGCTAGTTTTCAAAGAGGTAGGTCCATTGTATTCAAAACTGTCTGCGGTGGCAAAAAACTCACACCCCTCTCCATGAGACACTCTCGAATGCAACGTATCAGTGACTGTTTGAAATTTGTGACTTTTCTGTTTTTCATGGCATAGATTCATCAACTTTTTAAGCACTCCAGCCGACTTTTTCTGATAAATTATTTGGTTAATTTCAACATTAGTCTGTAACCTAATGCCTTTGACTCTGTTTTTACAATAAGGTGACTTCTCTACGCAGGTGGTAAATGATAATAATTCCTAGAATTATTATAACTTCTCGTAGAATTGTAAATTGACTTAAATGTTATTGAGTTTGTTTTTTTTTTTTTTTTCATAGTTAAGTTCAAACCTTGTATTATTCTAAAAGACAAGCAACTTTTGCTCCTTTTTGCTCCATTTCTCAAAAAAGTGAAAAAACCTTTAGTGTATGCGTTTAACTCATTTTTGTCTGAATTATAACAAATGCAAATGATTTAATATTTCTACTTATTTTTAATTATCCATGCAACCATTGGTTGAGAAACTCCTACAGCCCTTTGGGTGCTAGGGTTCTCACCGAGAATCATAGCCTTCACTTTCTTAATAATATTAGGAGTTGCTGCTGGTCATGGGTGTTGTTTTCGGGCCTGTGGCTTCCCCGCTCTTGGCTGATGGGCTTCATACGACATTCTGCTATTACCCAGTTGACGGTGGACTTGCAAACAGGAAAATTTCTGCGTTTGCACATGTTCACAATTTTTAAAGCTGCATATTTAGCATCGGAAAGGGCAACTATGTACCCCTCCCACATATTTAGGATTTTTGGCGGCATATTTAGAATGCAAAACAATTCCAGCTACCAGATAATCAACTACAGGCTTATGACCTCTGTTTCGAACGCGTCACGTGCACGTGCTCTTGAAATCGACCGAATAAACATGAATCAACCCTCCATATTAATCAGTTCCTCCATTAACAATTATGCAGATGCCAGAAACCTTGTCTCCGTTGTGGTTGACTGGTAACCTTCACTGAGAAATTTAAATCTTCTAAATGCTACAAAATGTGGCAGAGCTTATTCGCCATAAGCCTGTTGTAAAATTTCATATGCTTCTATAGCTGTTTTCTTTAAAAGAAAGCAAAATTTCAGTATTGTAGGTTAACAGTACTACTTGCCACAATCAACCCCCAATATTAGTATTACTGTTCGATAGGTGGAAATCACTTGACTTCAATTTCCAATGTCACAGTTGCCAAACCACTTTGATAATTTAAATAAAACTTTCTGCGAACCTAAAACAAAGGCACTTGTTACGGCACTACACATCCAGATTTCATGATGTTAAAAAAAATTCTTAATTTATTTTGATTTGCTGTATTGGATTTTTTTCATAAAAAAACAAAACAAAAATCCAATACAGTAATGTTTAGAAAAATTACTAATCACTTTCAAAACATTACACATGATAATTATATTTTATTAAGTTTCTAAGAAAAAATTGCTATAATTATAAATCCTATTTTTAAAATAAAAAAAATTACTATAGTTTTCTTTAACCTTTCTATTCTTAAAATTTTATAGTAGTTTTGTTTATATTAATAGAGGATTCAACAGTACTACAATATTCCTAATCTTTAGAAAAGCAAGAAAGAAAATGGATGAAACTTACCTAACAAGCGGCAATAATCTATCGAGAACCAATAAAGAAGTTCTGTGTTTGCAGGAATAAAGCATGTAGACATAAAGAAGATCTGTGAATTAGATAAATAAGCTACTAGATTCTGTTCAGTACTGCTTCGAGCACGCTGAACAAACATCATCCAGTTACAATCACTTTCATCTGATAACGATAACCCTTGAGACAAAGAACCATCTTGGAATACCTACAAATACAACAAACAAAATAAATTTGAATTTCTACTAGAAAGATACTAAAAATAAAAAAAAGGATATTAAGCACTTCATTAGTGGGCTCGGTAGCCAAGTGGTCAGCGCGCTTGGCTGCGGGTTGGAGGTCGCAGGTTCGATTCCCGGCCTCGGCGGAGGGCGAGAATTTTTCCACGCTTCTTTCACCTCCAAACGGGTCCTAGGGTCTACCCAGCCCTCTATGAAATGGGTACCGGGTTTCTTTCCCGGGAGTTAAAGGCGGGCAGGCGTCGGGCTGACCACCCGACCTCAACTTCGTCCCAATGGTCACGAAACGCTGGGAGCCTGACCTCCCTCGCCCCAAAGGCCAGCCCAGGCCTGCAGAGGGATACTTTAACTTTAACTTTTAAGGACTTCATTGGTAATTTAAAACTAAAAAGTTTCAGGTTTCACAAAAACTTTTCTGTTAATATTAATGGGGGGAAAAAAAAACAGAAAAAAACCAAACAAAAGTGACACGGATGTATGAATGTTTCAATGAAAGGAAAATATCAACTACAGAATTAACTAAAGTGAGGTTTTGACCTAAATCTGATTTGACCTTAGATGCTACAGGTATATATAACAATTGTTTACAAGAACTCTTTACATCTACAGTACTAAAAAAAAAGAACTTGAGGCATTAACAGCTGAACAGGATTTATAACCTTTTCTCACTGTCATCCATTACTCCATAAAAATTACAAATAAGCAACTGAAAATTAAATTTTCCTTGATAACAGAAGGAAATCTCTTAAAATTAGCAATGCACTCATTAATAACGAATTCAAGAATATTTTGTAAACTCAAACAAAATGCAATTCAACAAAAATTAAGAATTCTTTCTGCAACGGAGGGCTATGTAATGACAAAAAAATTAAAATTATGAAGACCTAAAGATTTATCACACAATCATGTATTCACAAGTATTATCTTCAAAGTAACATTTTTTTATATGACAGCAATGAAATGAGCCAAGATTGAATATGCAGGATTAAAAAAAAAAAATGTTATATAATAAGAAAAAAAAAGCTTAAAAAAATACACATTAATAGTTTAATACACAAGATTTAGATTTAGGCCGAATATTAGTTTGACCACAATTTAACATATACAAAATTAACATTTTATATTATGAAGATGAACACATTAAGAAAATTATCAAATAATATAATATCAATAACCTGAAATGGCATAAAGAATATGAAGTTTCTCTGGAAATTTCTAGAAAATGGAAAAGATTAATAAAACTTGTAATTTATCCAGCAAGGTAAAAATGCCTAAAAAAAAAATTGTTTCATTCTTGATAGCTGAAATTTTTGAATTATTGTAAACTACTCAGTAAATTGTATTAAAGGTAGGTGGATATATAGAGGTTATTAGCATTATATGCATATTAATATGATCAGTGGGGAATGTATTAAAAATCTGAAATCTAAAGGAAAGAAAGTCCTTCCTTATATTGGTGACCTACACTGGTCCAACCACTTTATTAGGCACACCCCAGCTGTGCGCACAAGGGGTTCGTTTCACTCATTTGCAAGTCACTTGGACAGTTGTGGCTATAAATACAGAAGTACAGACCTTCCATCATCAGTTGAGAAAGCAAATCACAGCGATAATGGGAAAGTGTAGTGATCTAATGGAGTTTGAATGTGGCATGATCATCGGGGCTAGACGTGCTGGTCAAAGCGTATCCAAGATGGCAATGCTCTTGAACTTTTCGTATACAACAATATCAAGGATGAATAAGGAATGGTGCAACGAACAGAGAAGTCAAGTCAGCTGCACTCCTGTGGACGAAAATGACAGAGGCTTGAGGAGTTTGTCTAGAATTGTGCAAGCCAGAAGATGGGCTACAGTTGCCCAAGTGATATCATACTTTAACAGTGGTGCGCAGCAAACCATCTCGCAACACACCACTAGACATACCTTGATGCAGATGGGCTACAACAACCGATGGCCTCATCGGATACCCTTGCTATCAGCAAAAAACAGGAGCGCATGCCTTCTGTGGGCAAAGCAACACCGATACTGGACCATCAACAACTGGAAAAAGGTTGCTTGGTCCGATGAGTCAAAGTTCCTGCTGCATCATGTTGATGGCAGACACAGAATTTGGCGCAAACAACATGAATGTCTGGACCTGTCGTGTCTCACAACAACTCTTCAAGCCACTGGGGGCAGTGTAATGGTGTGGGGGATACACACATGCTGGGTCCATTGATACCTCTTGCGGTACATCAGGATGCTAGAGCATACCTAAACATCGTAGGTGACCAAGTGCAACCGTACACATTAACAGTTTATCCTCAAGCAGATGATCACTTCGAGCAGGATAATGCACCGGTACACAAAGCTCACATCACTATGGGATGGTTTGAGGAACATGACGATGACTTTTCCTTGCTGCAGTGGCCTGCTCAGTCCCCGGATCTCAGCCCAATTGAAAATTTGTGGGATGAGCTGAAATGGGCTGTTCGCTCCAGGCCTACATCTCCGTCAAATCTTCAGGAACTGCGTGACACACTCTGTCTGCATGGTACACAATACCTCAACAATGTTTTCAGCATCTTTTGGAATCCACTACTCTACGAATTCAGTCTGTTTTGAAGCCTAAGGGAGGCCCAACAAGCTACTAGGTAGGTGTACCTAATAAAGTGGCCGGGCAGTGTATAATCCTCACTGGAATTAATTAACTTGGAATGAAGCTTAGTAAATAGAATGCAAAGATTACATTTTTTTGAAGACTGGCAAAAAATTCTTCACCAACTTTCACTTTTTGAACCTTTACTGCTATATGATGCAGTAAAGTAGGTATTTGTGCTTCTACTTCTAGAAGTTACTGCAATATATAGCAGTCATGAAATTGAAGAGTATAAGTTAGAAAGAATTATGTAAGAGCAAACTCTTAGTGAAATACCATACTAAAATTATAAAAATGTTTTAAGAATATAACTATGTAACGCAAAAGGTTAATTAACAAATAATGACAATATATAATCTATATTACTAAAATCTTTTATTTCTCTGTCTGTCTGTCTGTCTGTCCGGCACAATTTCCTGAGCGAATGGAAAATAGAAATAATTTTTACAATGAAACGTCTGCGACAGGAATCGAACCTACAACCTTCTGATCCGAAGTCAGATGTCTTATCCATTAGGCCAAGGTGACTACTACTCACTTTATATTGTTTTTTGACTTATGTCCTTCCCTTTTCCCCCATCAATATGGAATGTATTCAACCTTTTTTTTTTTTTTTTGAATCTCAAGATTTTTTATTTATTTCCGATCCTTCTGTATATTTTTAATTCGAAAATGACAATTAGAACTATAATTGTCGAAATGTTGGAATATTTTAAATATAATATTCTTACTTAACCAAATTCTATGTGATATTGAAAAACACGGGAGATGTTTGAATAAAAAAAGAGTCAAGAAAGAAAGAAGCACTATTTCTATTAGATAGAATACTGAAAAATCACTATTTG
>JAFIDM010000004.1:13472857-13495894 GCA_023159025.1 Thereuonema tuberculata | reverse complement strand
GCCAATTGAGCATGTGTGGGACATGATTTGACCACGGCTCCGGACTCATCAGCAACCAGCTACGGTCATTACTGATCTGACCATACAAATGCATTAAAGCAGGAGTGGAACACTGTCCCACAGCATGACATTCGGCAACTCTACAATTGGATGCATGTGTGTGTGGACACCTGCATTCAATGTGACATTGACTACAGTGGGTACTGAGAAGAATGACATTCAACTTTGTACGCACATCATGTGGGCTGTGACGTTGAAACTAGTATAAATTTGCATTGGCAGACAAATATTTTGTATAATTTTCATTAATCTAGCTTAACTCAGTTTTGGTATTGGGATTTTCATATCCATCAGTGAAATTATTAAAATGAAGCACAAGTAAAAATGGTGATTAAATATTAAAAAACTTTCGATTTCATTTAAACTGTTTTTAATTTTTGTAATTATTCCAATCCAAATATTTTTATTTTCATTTTCATATACTGGATGTACATCATTTTCATTAGCTTTAGAAATAATAATGCAAGAAATAAATGTATATAAATTTTCAATACTGTGATGATTCTTCATAAATGCATTTCCTGATTAATAAAAACGACAAAAGACAATAATGTTCTCTTAAATTATATTAATTTGAATCGAGTTATAGCAATTTAAATTATTCAAGAAAACTATCTTAAGATACTTAATATTTTAAAATACTACTAAAGTCTATATATAAAATGGATAAAGAAAAAAAAATCCTCACGATCTGTATTCTGATTATTGACTTCAGGATTGGATGGACCACTTGATGGTACAAGGGTAATTGTCTGTACGGAAGGATTAGCATCATATTTCAGGAGTTGTGATTGAGGGTTCGGCAGTTTAGGAAGTATAGACTGATAATGCTGTGTTCCGCTACCAGAGTTAGAGACATTATTGGCTGAGAAGGAAAACAAAAAAAAAAAAAGAGTTTAGTTAAAAAGGTAACTCAGTAACATAAAATGTTAAAATATAATGAACTTACAAAATTTAAGACAAGACACCGAGTTACCACTTTATTACAAACACCATACTAATAATGAGTTGGTCCTCCTCTAGCTCTGATCAAAGCTGTAATTCTTCTAGGCATAGATTCTACAAGGTGTTGACCATTCCGCGCAGTGACAGAAGAGCAGCCCTTAGTTGGTTCATATTGGAGGATGGTGTTTTTAGGCTTCAAATGGATCATTCCACTTCCTCCCATAAATGCTCGATAGGGCTGAGATCAGGTGACTGAGCCGGCCAATGAAATAAGTGTAAATCAGAGTCATGTTCACTGAACCAATTGGAGATCAATCATGGTGACAAGGTGCACTGTCCTGTAGAAAATGGCCATATGCGTCAGGAAACACTGTAACCGTAAACGGGTGGCAACAATATTGAGGTAGCTTGTGGCATTAAGAAATGTTTCCAGCAGTATTAAGGGACCAAATGTGTCTTAGGATAACACTTCCCAGACCATTATTCCACCGCCACCAGCTTGTAGGGTTGTCACTAGGCAAGATGGGTCCATGGACTGGTGCTGCCTATGCCATATTCTCATCCTGCCATCAGCATGGTGGAAAATGAACTGAGACTCATCGGACCAAGCAACTTTTTTCTACTCATAGTGTCCAATTGTGGTGCTCTTCTTGTGATACTCCAATTGTGATCTTTTACAGTTTCCAAAATACAGGAGTCAGCTCTTCTTGCCCCCACGATTGTGTCTCTTTCGAAATCTTTTAACTCTTTTGTCTTACCCATCTTCCGGCGAACTGTACTGATACACAGTTCTCTTTATACGGAGCATGCCTTTTATATGCTACTCATTGCTATTACATCATTGTGTATTATTACCGGATCCATCCAAGTTAGAGTGAGGGGTGTTTTTAATAAAGTGGCCACTTAAGGGTATTTGTAGGTACATATTTCTCAGTGTTATATTTTATCAGTTAGGAAAAATTAGGGTAAATTTAAAAACAAAAATTTAATTTAAAAGTTTTCACAAAATGCAAAATTATCTTGCACACAAAGAAGATTATAGTGAATTATCAACTTTTGATTGTGGATTAATCCATATAAGATCAAAGAAAAATATAGAATAAATTGAATTCTATCTTAAAGAACTACTTTTATTTAAAACAAAAAAGAAGTTACACATGCAAAGCAAATCGGAATCTACTCTTGACATCAATTAAAACACAGTGAAGTTTATTTCAAAATCCTTAAGTGTCTCCATCCAAGTTGATATTCCCAATAGCTATTTATGCTAACAGTTATTTGACATAGTGGTATCTTTTATTTTCTTTCATAGAAACTAGAGACTGCAAAATGTTTGGTATTTTGAAAAAAAAACAATATCCGAGATATTAACAGATTTAAGATTAGGTAGTTAAGTCATAGCATAATAGTTTTAAAAAAAAATACTATTATTAAAGGATAATGGTATTTTAGCAGCTAGCTATTTATGATTTTATTATTAATTAACGAGCAGCAAACAAGAGGAAAAACCAATTGTCACCTTCTTTAAATGGTTTAATGTTAGGTCATCTAATTATTAACAAAGCTCACCTGCAGTTGTGTTAACAACACATAAGAGTGGTATTCCTTTTACAGACTCTTGCTTTTTCTCAGGAGCAGAAGTTACTGATTCTGAAAAGTAAAAAATAAGAACTAACTTTAGAATAATCCCAAATAAAACTTACATCCATGCTTTTTAAACATTAAATGCATATACTTCTTAATAGAAATTCAGTTATTGCGACACTTATAGCTTTGCAGCTAATATAAGGTAAGATTATAAATAACTCATCCTAAATCCTTCTTCCACTTACAAAACATCTTTAATCCTCTATATTTCGATGCCTTTAGCAGAAATCTTCTTCATGGAAAACTACAGAAAATGTAGAGAAAAACCTAACATTTTCTCTAACATTTAAAAACAGAATTCTAAGCTTAAACAATCATGTAGTCATACATGGTACAAACTTTCTTGAATAACAAAATAAATTCATACAACATATAACAATCACAAACTTTCTTTCCTGAATAACAAAAAAATTTATACAACAATCACAAATTCTTAAACAAATAACATTCACTAATTCTTACAGAAACAATTTATGTCAATTTCAATTTTTGTTTAAAAATTTTATTATTTTTTATAATTTTTTCAAAAAAACTGAATGAAATGGGATTCATTTTAAGTGCTTTAATTTTGTTAAAACAATTTGTCAGATTAATAAAGCCTGATTCCAACATGAATCTTTCTGATTCATCTTGGGATACGTATATAATGTCAATAATTGGATCCAGATTATGTGCCAAATTTATTGTATGATATGCCCAATCTGACAGTTCTGGTTTATTGTCTCTACAAGCATTAGTATGTTCCGTTAACCGTTCTTTAAATGACCTTCCGGAACTTCCAATATATAATCCCCCACAGTCCCTACATTCTAATGTATAAATTACTCCCATTTTGTACAATTTGTTGATTTTTTCTTGCCTTCTTTTTTTGAATAACACGTTTCCCTTATAAAATACTATTTTAATTTTGTTTTCTTCCAAAATGTTTTTTACATAACTATCTATTATAAAACCAATAGGAAACCGAATTAATTTGTAATTTGTGACTTTATTACTGTTTATTTCCTCTTTCTTTATTTTCCTTTTGCGAAAAAATTTATCAATACTTGATTTAACAAATTCTCTTGGATAGCCATTCATTTCCAATTTTTCCTTTAAACTATTAATTTTACCTTTCCATAAGTTTTTGTCCTCAGTGTAAGCAGTTATTCTTTTTAAATTATTGAAAATTATCTCTTTCTTAGTGGATACTTTGTGATTTGACTCAAAATTTAACATATCTGCTAAAGGAATCGAAATATAGAGGATTAAAGATGTTTTGTAAGTGGAAGAAGGATTTAAGATGAGTTATTTATATTTATATACTAAAGAAGAATTTTTGAATTTCATTATAAGGTAAGATTATTTTCCCTTACATATTGGAAAAGAAAGTAGTCATAAGCAAACTGAATGTTGGAAATTCACTGTAAATTTTATCACAGATAAAGTGAAAGTATTAATAAGCAAAGAAGGAAACTTCTTTGTCTCAAAGAAGTCAGTGTTATGTCATGTATCATGCTAAGCTACACAGAAAGTAGACTAAATCAAATAAGATGGATCTAATAAGATAATAATTATTAAACAAAAATCATGCATGACTGATATCTGTACTGTACAGATAAACTTATCACATTTTGATGCAGAAAGAAAGAAAGAAACGAGAAACTGCATTAGTGTATGAGTGAATGAAAGCTTTCTAAAATTCAAAATTTTCATATACAGGTTGACTATCCCCAGTCTGAAATTCTAAAATTCCTCTCACACCAAGGAGCCCATTTCCATAGCACTATGACTCACCACCATTCGGGCCATGAAAGTTGATGCAACAGTGTCAGTACAGCTTGACACACTGTTGTGAATTCACATTTGAATTGTAAATTGTCACATTTTAATCAGTGTTAGATGTCTGCAGCTGCATATTTTCTGTTTTGTATCATTTACATTTGCGTATTTGAAAATCTGAAATCAGAAATATTACCAGTCCTAAGCATTTTTGATTAGAAATACTCAACTAAGCACAATACCAGCAGCCACATTAGCAATTGGAAGCAAGTTAATATATAAAATTTTGTTTTGATATGCCATAACTATTAGTGAACTTGAATGAATGTTGTAAGTGAGAAAACTTTGTGACAACCAATCATTTAAATGTATTTCAGTGTGGTGAGCGAAGATGATATTGTAAACCTATGTGTAGGAAACTATCTAATAATAGGGAGAGATTTTCTGCCAATTTCTTTAGCCTTTCTTGCTACTAGTGTAAGAATTATTGTATAGTTTAAAGATTCTCATACTGATATATTCAAAATAAATAATATTACAAATACAGTCATAACTGAGACCATTCAAAAGCTGATTCTTTCTGCCTCGGTTTTCCAAATGCAGAAAACTACAAAATTCAAAACCAAGAGGTGATTTCAGGCTATGCGAGACTATTCTCTTATGTATCAATGTGAGTTGTCAAGCAAAAACCAAGGTTGCCTGTATCTAAAACTATCTCTGCCCATAAAATAAAAAATGGAAATGAATAAAACACACTTACTTATCAAAAGTTGAATATAAAGTTGTACATGGAATTAATCCGACAGTTTCGAAATACTGTGCGTATTCCTTCATCAGGGACGGCACAAACATATAGGACATAAGGACAACATTTAGGACGACATGATGAGGGAAGGTATGTTGAAAGTGAGGGAAGTAAGAGGATTAAGAAAGTTTAGCAATAGTGACGGGCGTTTTGCCCGCCGGTTATTGGGTTGTAAGCTTTAAGCTGTATTATATGGAAAGATTCAGCAAGGAGACGGTGCGATAGTCTATTATGGTGGGAAAGGGGTTTAGCAGCTGAGAAGTTGGGGGTGTGTCCTGTCTCTTTACAACTGTGTGTCCTACTGTCGTACTTAAGTCAAAATTTTTCAAAAAAATTTTTATTGCAGTTTTAGATGGAAAATCTTGTATGTCACCTATATTTAATGCGAAAAGTTGGTAAAACTGAGCATTTTAGCGCTCTAGTGGCGAAAACAAAAAAAAAAAACCATGTAAATCAACTTTTAAACTGAAAACCTCGGATATCACATACTTACTAATAGTAAAACCTTGTAAATCAAATTATTATGTGAAATTGTTTTAATTTTATGAAGCACCATTTGTTTTATATTCAAAACTACGAAACGTCATTACTTAGAAAGTAACATAAAAAAAAAAAAGTTTTTTGTGTCTACTGTAAAATTTGTGTTTTTTGACTTCCTTGGTTTTCACAATAAGACGATGATATTTTGTTTAATAATATTTTATTTGTTGAGGGGCTTATCTTGCATCAATTTCAAACTCTAAATTGAAGTTTACGTACTGAGAAGTGTTCATTTTTTGTTTCAAGCTTGTTTTACAAAAGGTAAAAAATGATTTTCAAAACATTAAGATGTTAAAAGAAATAAAAATATCCCTACTTGTTCCAATTTCACTGTTGGAATTTCCAGGAAGCATTAAAGACAACAGAGTAATTCCTGAAACAAAAGAAAAAGAACAAGAAACTTTTATTTAAATAGACATCAAAGAAAGAATACTGAGAGGTAAAGTAGAAAGAAGAAATTACAAGAGAGTAGATCACAGTGTCGGAGGGAGATATGATTTCTCAAATCTTAAAGGATTTAATAGTAGTAAATAGAGAATAATTAAGTGTGAATGTGAGATGCATCTACAGGAAATGACAGTAATGCTTTGATAAATGGTCGAAAATTAAAATAATCTGAGAAAGATAGGTACAACCACTTGCTTGCACTTCAAAAAAGTTTTAAATTATTAAACAGGATTTTATGCATCATAATTATATTGCATTACCAAAACATAACTTACTTCTCAATGGATTAAAAGTTGATAAGCATTACATTATACTATGAAGTTAAAACAGTAAACCTTATATACTTTACAGCTTGATCTTTTCCAGTTGTTTAGCTGAAGTTTTTACTACCATTTACATAATCAATCAATTCTTATTAATTGCTGTGATGTAAAAGGGATTTGCTTCTTTAAATATAAACAAATATAAACTTATTGGCGAAAATTTCAAAAGCTAACAAGCGATGAAATAACTCATCAGTTACTCTGAGATGCTTCATTGGTTTGAATTAAAAAGTGTATCGAAACAGAAAAATTGAGTTTTTAGGTATTTCTTGGAATTTTCTGATTGTCACAATAATTTTCCTTTGGATATTAATTTGCTTTATGACCTCCACAGCTGTCAATATAATTATATCATTAAAAAGATTTGAAATCAGTTACCTGGCATTGATTGCTGAGAGGTGTTTTCAGTTGCTTTTTTCACAGCAGCAGTGAGCTGGTCAGCATTAAGAAGGTTCAAGGGCTGTTTTCCTTCATCCATTCCTTCTGCTTTTTCCAATCTGATCTTCTGTAATCTTTTATAGCTCCATTTTACAAAGTTCTCTCGCTCTCCATCACCTCACTGTCGACTGAGTTTTCAAAACACTGGAAGCACAATGGAGATCATTTCTAGCTCCCTTAACACCTTAGCCAAATTATTAAAACACTTGTGACGAAGAATTACTAAAAGTTACATTCTAAATAATTCAATTCTCATAGAAAACTAAATAATTCCATTTTCTTCCAAATCACCATCGCTTTGCAATCAACGACATCGAAGCCATTGACATCGATTCAGTTTAAAGACTGAATCCTTCTTTTAAAAAAAAAAATAAGAGAAAGAAAAGAAAAAACTAATTGATAAAACATATGAAAAATCTTAGAAATAAAAACAGCAACTGGAATCACACTTTATAAAATAGAAATGAATTTATATCAATGTTCTGTGTACATTTACAGTGCCTTGTTCGACTAGGGTCGTTATTTTTGCTTACAAGCGAAAGGGTTTCTTTAGTTCACATCAGATGGCGCTGCTTCTCACGCTAACTCCCTTTTAGTTTTAATGTTATTCCGTTTTTTATTTAAGAAAAGGGTTCTGCTTGTACGTCTCAAAATTATTGAAGAAACCAATATGTTCTCCTATGAAAAATAACTCAGTCTTTTTCGTTCCGAAAACTGATGTCCCGAAATAAAAGCAAAGCCATAACGAAAACCTGATATTTTCTTTTCTATTTAGCGGAAAATTAACTTTTTAATTTAATCGAAAATTATTTAGATCTGAATATAATTTTTGCTTACAATTTTTGCTTATTGGTTACATTCACAAACTAATTCTCCCGTTTTCAGTATTATAAATTGTTATATTTAAAAAAAAAAGAAATTAAAGACTATTTCTGGAAGAAATAAAAGCCATTATTCTAGCTTGATTAATAAAAATGAAAGAAAAAAAGGGAAAAATCACACTTTCTTTCCTTCTATGACTAACAAGTATCATCAATACAGAGAAGAAAATGGAATACTGTATCATCAAAACTAACAAATGAAGCTTTGTTTATAGTTTGTTTATTTTGTATTACTATTTTTGAATTATTATTTGTATTACTATTTTGTACTGTTATTATAATTATTTGAGTTTTAATTTAAAAAGTGGAATCGAATTTCTTTTATTTCTATTCTTTTGGACATGGCTAGGATTTTTGGTTTTGCTTTAGGCTGATTTATGACAAAAAAAAGATATCTGATGTCTTTGATTTTAATGTATAATTTTTTCCCAAAACTTTCCAAACTCTTCTTTAAGTTACTTAATACGAGTGAATTAATAGGTAAAAGTTACTCAGCCAACGACAAAAAAATCTCAACATTTTAGAAAGATAATATTTTTTTTTCGATAAGAACTCTGCATCGATTTTAAATTTAACTAACATTTGGAAGTCTTCTCTTTGTGATAAAGTCTCCTTATGTTTTTTTTTATTACAGGGTGCTGCAATTTCCAATGGATAGATGATTGTCAGCTGTAGGACAACAGGAAAGGCTCTGCCTTTGGACATTGCTATTCTTATATCGCTAAAGACTATCTGATTAGATATACAAGGATTTCCTTATTCTACTGTTTTCAATCTTTCTTGTGATCATTTACTCGTTGTATTGGATTTGAATCTCCAAAGAAATATTCTGCATATTTTCCCTGATATAATTATTAAATATCAAATTGCTCCCAAGTTTCTAATGAATCGATCATTCTTTGTCTTCTTTTTAAACTTTTTCTCTTAGAAATATGCTAAGATCTTGGGAATGACACCAGAAAGGAAATATTTGAAAAACTTTTCCACACAAGATTGCGACCATTTCTCACGATTCCTCACTTCACGGATGTAAACTTAACCTAATGGAATCGAGACCGAAATTTCTTGCGAAGTATTTCGTTAAAATACTTTCATATATTCTCATTAAATAAGAAACTTTTCTTTTAATAAAAACAATATTTTTTTTTTTATTTCAATATAATTCTTTCAATTCTTACATTGAACAGGAATGACCTTTGCCGAATAACAAATACACGTTCTAATGCTGAAAGGTTTTCATAATTCTAACTTAAATCGAACAAATAAGCTTTCAGTAAAAAACAATAGCTTTTTTTTTTAAACAAAAAAGAAAATATTTAGAAAAAATCAGAAAGTCAATCCACTAATGTGAAAAGATAAATTTACAATTTCTTTCAAAGCGTCACTTTTAAAAATATCCAAGAAATTTTACTAAAATAAGTATTTTCATATTATTTAGTAAAAATGTTGTTGGTTGAATCAGATATTAAAAAAAAAAATCCTTAGAAAGAAATCGGTTTCTTTTCAAAAATAATTTAGCTAAAAACGATTCTAAATAATCTCTTAAACAATATTTTCGTCTTACTCTGTATTCCTGCATATTTTATTCTAAAAGTACAATGAGAATGAATGACTTGATAAATCGTAGAGAGAATGGATTAAATCTTAATATTTTTTGAGGCTACTTCTCTTTAATGTATTTTTATTCTTCAGTCAATTGCTTACAAGCGCTATTTTTGTCTTCCGTGTATGATTTCCGTCTTCGATGATTATTTATAAACAAACAAAGAAATGTTGACCACTTATCTGTCTTTAGTCATCGGCCGTGCCATAATCGAAGAAATCGCTTTCGTCAGAGAGAGAAGAGTCTTCAGACGATTCATCAGAAGAATTATCTTCAACCAAAAAAGCAAGATTCGTGTAACTCAGCCTCCAGGAATTAAAGATAGGTTCGTTGAAATTTTCGATTGTTATTGCCATTGTAGTCTGGATATCGTCGTCAGAACTATAAAACTCCAGTTCCATTTTGTGGATATCTTATGTAAGGGAAATATTTAAAAAAAGAAAAAAAGTATTGAGTAATTTTACAGTAAAATAAGTTATGACAAAAATAATAACTCAACTTTCATCCAATACTTTAAACAAAAACTTTAAAATTCAAAATTCAAACTAATTTCCATCAAACAACAAAAACGTCAATGTGTACAAAGACGTAATGTATTTTCATTACAAACCTCTCTTATATTACAATCAAAATCTATTCCAATAGGTATTTTCAAAAATTTATAATTTAGATTGACATCATTAGCTTTATCTACAATAATTTTGTTTTTATTCCTAAAAAATTTAATAATGACAGAATCTACAAACTTCACTGGATATTCATTCATTAATAACCTTTCCTTTAGATCTTTAACTTTATACTTCCGTAAATTACAATCTTCAGTATAATTCGTGATTCTCTTTAATATCTACAAAAAAGGCTGTAATTTTTAATAATGTAAAGAGAATCACGAATTATACTAATAATTATACGAAAATAAAGTAAAAATCGTTTATTATAAAGGTAACAGGTTATTTAAGAAAAAGATTAAAAATGATGATTCTTGTGATTTATGTAAAATGGGGATTATTTACGCCATAAAATGTAGAAATTGTGGTGAAATGTTATTGGAAGTACTGGGAGGTTGTTGAAGGAACGGGTTGAAGAACATGCAAGAGCATACAGAAGAAATAAGAAAGGAATTTGAATTTCTGATTGGGCGGATCACTGCCTTAGTTTGAACCATAGTCCGGATCCTCTGATTAACATATTATATGAATCTCATGATGAAACTGAAAGATTACTTTTAGAATCTTGCTTCATCAATTGGAGTAAATGCATAAATAATCCATCTTTGAAAGTAAATAAAATTTCTTTCGGAAAGTTTAAGAAATTTATGGAAAATAACAGCAAACTAAAAGAGAAATTTAAACTGTATTTTATGTACACCTTGACAAAGATTCTTGATAAAAGAAACGAAATATTGGTGAAGTTATGTTTTGGCGTCTTTGTTCTCATTGAAAAACTTTAAAACTTTATTTTGGATCTCTTTCCAAACCAGTGGTTTTTTGGTACCCCGAGCAAAGAATCTATATAGGTGCTTTGCCCCGAGGGCAGGGGTGCATAACCGAAATGCCGCTCTAAGACTCCAAGGTCTTATTAACTAACTCCTCCCCCCAAAAAAAAATTCAAATAAAAAAACCCATCAGGGCCCATGTTGCCGTCCTCTTTCAAATTTGCCGATGTCTCTCAGTCGTAGGCTACTGGTACCTCTTAGCTGCAACTTTGAAAAGAAGCTTGTCACAGCTTCCAAAAAGTTAAACCTCCTCAGCAGCGCAATGCCATTAATAGAAAATCTTTTGGATGAATAATAAAAATAGAAAGACCAAATGAAAAGCCTGGTTCTCATCATACAAGCGAAGGTTCGAAAAAAAAAGGAAAATGTAAAGAATTCTTGCCCGAGTTGAGATTCACATTAGCTGCACGATTCTTCCCCGCATGAATCAAGCTCTCTTCCTTGTTAGACTGGTTTAAGGAAAGCAATGCAGGAAAGCACTACTTCGCAATTGGGAATGCCACCCACAGTACATTCTGCAAAATCAACATGTACAGAGATGAAACAAAATCAGTCAACAAAGAATACTTATTATTTCTAGAACGAGAAATAATATTACTCGATTTCAGTTGATAACAGATACTAAGAAACCTTTATCTGATATATTCTACATGATGAACTTTTGCGGAGATGAAACAAGAAATTTGGGCGAGATAATTGGTTTACCAAATTGATATTAAGCGTTGAAAATTAAGCTATGAAGTATAGTTCTGAAGAAATTATTTATTTTTAAACTAAAAATGTATTTATTTTATTGGAGTTTACACAACTAAGAATGTGGAGAATTAAAATGATCCGGTGATACAACGTCATCATTGATCTTCAGGAGAATCTTTGAAGTTTCATCACATATTGTAGGATAGGATTACTATGTGGTAACGATTTGTAAACTTAAAACAGAAGGTCATTCAAAAACGAAATGCACAATACAAGATGAACACTGTCATCTTATCGATGCAAAATCGAAAAGCCTTCCCAATTGGTCAGTTAAACTGCCCTGTGGTTGGCTGCACCGAGAGGCCAATCGGTTACGTACGAGCTCTCTCTCCAAGTAGCGGACCGCACAGAAAGCTTCGAGCAAGTCAGTGACGGACCAGAATGAAAGCTCTATTAGATTCTCAGAATCCAGTCCAATATGTATATAAACCTGTAAATAATTGTAAATAAAGTGTGTGCGCGCCTTAAGTTGACGCTAGAACTTGTCATTGTTTTGACCACACATTATGATAACTAAGAATCAAAGACTGTTAGTTAATAAAAACCTTTTAGGAAATTACAAGTAATAAAAGAAGTTTAACGTGCATTAAGTCTCACACGACATTTTTCTGCAATTGAACCCAATTCCAGAATTCCTTAAAAAAAAAAGGTAAAAATTCGAGGATAAACTATACAAGCTGTAGAAACTCAAAAGTAGAGAAAAATAAATAGGAAGCAATGGATTTACATTGTTTAGATTCTTGAATGATAATATTTTTTGATGCTATGGAATTATGAAATACTTACCGATCTGTTTATTCCTTTGCATTTTATAAAGATTTTCTACAAAAGAAACAGGCGTCTCTTTCTCTATAGCCAACCTCAGAAATCTTAATTTGGAACAAGAGAGCAGAAACGAAGTAATATTTTCGAAGATATCTTCATCCGTATTCAATCGAAAAGGTTGACGATACCAAAGTTTTACTGAGGGGGTGGAAAGATTCAGTTTTAGAAATATAATAATAACAGCAATTTTCCAAAGAAGAAATAGAAATGATTTCCTTAGTGCCTAAATATCAAAACTGCCACATATCCACATATACTAAAATATATAAAATAACGTTGTGTGTGTGGTTTTTTTTCTGTACTTTTACTTAAACGAATTTAGAACTTGGTAAATGCTATTTATTTATTTATTTATTTATTTATTTATTTATTTATTTATTTATTTATTTGTTAGCATTCGCTCAGCAGATATGTTATTCCGCAATTGCTGATGTTTCAGCACGTTTTTACAGAATATTTTCCCTTTATTTATTAACTTCTATTGGCATTGATGTAACGTATATTAAAGAAAAGAAATGAAATATTTTATAATAAAAATATTCGTCAATTTCCTATTAATTAGATATTTAATAAAATCAAAGCCTTTGAATTCATTTATTGTTATCGCTTTTTTTTTTTAGCATTAACTTATAGATATTAAAATAACTTTTTCTTAAAAAAAAAAAATTCTTACAATCAGAGCCTTAATCAATACATGCAATCAACCAACATTATTACACCTTTCCTTAAATTGTTGGTTGGTTCCAAAGACAAGCCTTTAAGCTATGAGTCTTTCGCGCTAATGTGAGGGAAATTGTAGACTATTTCGTTGAATAAATTTTTACTCATGAGGCACCACAGAAGACAGGGTGAGCCTTTGCAGATGCGGGGCCCAATTGGGAACACTTTTTGTGAGCCCCAGGTCCTGAGCCGACGTCTGTAGAACCATAGAAATTTAAATAAAGTCTATTACAGACTTTATATCTCAAATGGTAGAATGGAAAGTAATCAAAATATGCGCTTAAAAAATACACGCGAGTTACTGGAACAAACAGATCTAAGCTACATTTTAATATAAAATTGCATAGCCTACGTATACGTAAGCCTATAAGTAACAAACAAAATGTGTAGATCACCTCTGAAAAGTACATAGTTATATCACTTGATGTAGTGAGTGTAAAATGATTTATTAAAAATATTATTATTTTTTTTTCTCAGATTAAAAAAAAAATCCGAATTTAAGTGCATTGTTGGAAACGAATTACCTTTTTGGGTTCCAAAAAGATAATTTGTTTCCAACAATGCACTTAAATTCTGAATTTTATTTTTCTGAGAAAAAAGGCAAAAATAACATGATTCATTTATTATTATTATTGCCTTTTATTATTAGAAAGTTATCTTTCTTGCTTTTTTCTCTGCAAAGTCTTTTAGAATTTTATTTAAGTTTAAACTCCTGTTCACTTCAGATTCAATGGACATAATTACCAAACTGTTCAAACGTTGTTGCTGAAATGATAATCTGAAGAAAGTTTTGGAAAAACTCGTTTCTTCAGATGTCACAGTCACTGGCATTATCAACAAAATCTGAAGAGCAATAAATAAATTTAGAAATGCAGTAGATCTGATGTTACAAGCAAGGAATTCAAGCATCTTCATGGGGTTTTGAATCTCTGGTGGCAGAATTGGCTTTTGTGTCTCCATTTCCTCGCAAAGCATATATTCATCTCTAATAGCCAGTTTTTATGGTTTTAACTTGATCTTTTTCTATTCCCAGCGTGGGGGTCCCCTTAGGCGCGGGGCCCAATTGGGAGCAGTTGGTCCAATCGGCTTAAGGCCGGCTCTGATAGGAGGTAGTTTTCAGTATATCTGTAGAAAGAAATACAAAAGACAGAAAGATAAGCATCCGCACTAGTTCCGGAATTCAAAGCCAGGTTGCGGGAATCGTATCGAACCTTCTGAATGACTCTTTTTCTCAAATTGTGCAGTATACAATGCTGTGCTCTTCGATCAACCAAAGTGTTAAGATAAAATGTGTATGCGTGTTTAATGTTGCTTCAGCACTTTTAAACCTACGATTTCAGTTTGCGATTTTCATAGCGTCCTTTTTATTAATTAAACAAAATCAAACAAAAAAGTATAGTTAAATAACATTCAACTGAACGTATCAGTCCATCCTTGCCGGTCCCCACCATTGATGATAGCTGCTGAAACCTTTTAATGTGTTGTAAATGTCTGTAGTGTATTTGTTCATTCTAAGAGACTAGCCAACAGAAAAGTGGGAATAAATACGTACTACAATCTATTTTTATGATGAATTGTGAATGAAACACAAAAGATATCCGAATACCTACCTAACGTGTTTGCAAATGTATTT
The DNA here is from genome assembly GCA_023159025.1 of Thereuonema tuberculata. Lineage (NCBI taxonomy): Eukaryota > Metazoa > Arthropoda > Chilopoda > Scutigeromorpha > Scutigeridae > Thereuonema > Thereuonema tuberculata. Next base: position 13,481,015 of record JAFIDM010000004.1, on the reverse strand, counting down.
TTCAAATAAAGGAAAAATCGGCCAGGGCTCCAATCTCCTAAGTCCGAGGGATCAATGCATATTACTAATGTTTTTGCAGGCATACATGGAGGCAAAATAATGGGAATATAAACGGAGCTGATAGACATAACTAAAAACAAAGAAAAAAAATCCAAATATTAAGAATAAAAACAATATAGAATAAAACTACTACAAATGATTTAAATGCTTTGTGTTAATTAATGGTTCATCAAAAAAGGAGGAATATTAGAGGATACTCTTTTCACGGAAGATGGAAATAAAATCCATTGACTCACAGTTAAATACTACATTTTGAAGCCTATTTCTTTTAAATCAACACAAAAATTACATCAGTCTATATGTTGTCAGTATTGAAATATACCGGGTGATTCATGAAGTACTTGAAAGTACTGGTGGTTTTCACCGCCCCATATCTTTTATACTACTGCTCATAAAAATCTGAAAATCTTTATGTAAAATCGTCAAACGTATAATAGTTACATTTTCATATTATTATTTATTCATTATTATTAAAATTCATTTTATTTGCGTTCAAACACCCCAATATATCGTATATTAAAATAACTGTTGTGATGTTGTTTACACTTTAAAAGTCTGGATCCAATATTCAAATGATACAGAAAACCTAATTAGGAAAATTTAAGCTAAACACTTCTGTCAGTAATTTATTTGTTTAATTAAAAAAAATATTATTTTTTTTGGTTTCATTAAAAAAAAATTATTTTTTTAATAAATGCATTCTGACAAATGACTTTTTTGGGAGACAGTCGAATAATTTGTTTGGATAATAATTTCGATATATTGGGGGTTCAATAATAATGAATAAATAATAACATGAAAATATAACTCTTATATGTTTGACGATTTTATATAAAAAGTTTCAGATTTTTATGAGCAGTAGTTTAAAAGATATGGGGCGGTGAAAACCACCAGCACTTTCCAGTGCTTTATGAATCACCCGATATTCTATGCAAAGACTTGAATAACCCTGTTCCTGTAATAATTAAAGGTTCCACAGAAAATTAGATGATGATCTTCAGTAGTAGAATTAAACAACAATGGAAACAAAGCACATTTTTACAAGTTTCCAAATAAACTTGACCTATATTTGTACGCTAGATTCACCTAATTTCCCATCTTTTTTTCTAGACATCACCACTAAATTTCCATTTTTTTTTTATGATATGTATTACATACACAGAATTCTATGTGATTCATTTTATTCTAGTAATATAAACGCAAGCAGAACGAGCGATGTAGAACGCTAATTTATTCCTGTATATTCTACACATTACTGTTATAGAATTCTGTAATAATAGATTTATAATAAAGATCTGTGCAAAAGCAATGATACAAGCATGATCAGTAATTATAATGTACAATTTTATCATTGGATTTTGACTCACCAATGGTAGAATGTGTCTAAAAAAAATTAAAAATAATTAGCAGGGTGAACACATTAACTGTCTTAAGGGCTAAACGCACTTCTCCATCTTCCGTTATGTTTCCGTAACGTAATTGCTTTAGTGACGTAGTTAGGTATTAAGGGTCACCAGAATTGAGTCTCGTAAGCCGTAACGGAGATCTTGAAATCGACGAACATAGCCTTTATTAATTATTTATATAACATATGTTCGTCGATTTCTCTGTTACGTCTTACGAGGCTCAATTCTGGTGACGCTGAATACGTAACTATGTTACTAATACAATTACGTTACGGAAACAAAACGGAAGACGGAGAAGTGCCTTTAGCCCTTTAGGAACTCCAATTGACAAAATTTGAGTTAAAATTGGCTCAACTTGACCGTAGACACAGATGCACTTGCTAAATTTATTTTAGCCTAAGTTTAATATTTTTCATAATAAAACAAACATATATATATATATATATATATATATATATATATATATATTTCTTTTCCATTAGTATTTCTACACTAAATTATTTGCCGCTCGCCGTCCCCAAGATGTGCCGCCCGGGTACCGTGCACCCCTTGTACCCCCGTTTTTCGCTGCCCTGCATACATGAATCAGTAATACAGATCAGGACAAAAATAACCACACATGTTCTCAGGGATGGTGAGCAATATAAGCTATTTTGCGAACATTAAAAGTATTTCATAAAAAAATTGTTTCTCTATAAATTTAAATTTTTTGTTAAGTTCTTAATTATTTTTTAGAAAATCGTGATATACAAAGTACCTCCCCTTAGTCTAATTATGTTTTACACTTCATATGAGTCATTATTTACATCAACATTTACTAATAAAGTAACCATTTAGAATATTTAATATTTAGAAAAGATACTTTTTAATTCAGGAATATGAAATCCTTTGAAGGCAATACTTGCTGACAGTGATTGGAAGTAATGCATTTTTGCTTTTATAGGTAACATGAACTACTTTCACCAAAACTCACAGAATAAGCGAGGTTTCAGTTGTTTTCCATATCGAGAGAATAATGATAATTTCCGTCAGTTGATGATCCGTAGATTTCACCACCATAAAGCATTTTAAATATAAAGAATTATAGGAAATAAATGGAATTCCAAATACAGTAGAGCCCCGATTATCCGCGGAATTGGGTGGCAAGAGCTTCGCGGATAACCCAAAAAAAGACTAAAAATGAGGTGTAAACACGAAAAAAAAATTTCAACATTAAAAACTACGTTTTATTGTACAAAAAACATAATATGTAAAACTTTTAAAATATGTACAGTAAAGCAGAAACCTTTGCTCTACGTTTGCATCCACAAATTCCGAGAAGGCCTATAGAATCACGATGCACAATAAACCTGTCAGTAATTTTCGACCTTCGCACTGTAGGGCCTATTGTATTTTCCCTCTTGTTGGCTAGGATTAAAATTGTTTGTTTTTGAGGTTCGTAATTAAAAAAATTTTTGCGGCACTCGCGGATAATCGGGGCTTTACTGTAATTAAAAAAACGAATAAAAATGAAATATTTTCCTTTTTTTTTTATCTGTTATAAAAGTTGATATCGTTTAAATATACTTAAAAAAATAATGAGTACCATCGAAATAGAAGTTCATTATGACAATGATCAGTTACTTTTTGACATTTATGATAGTTGTTTTTTAAGTAACGATAAAGATAGCTGCATTTCAGTTACTATTAAAAGTAATTTTCCAAACTTTATCTGCTACAATTCATATGAGTTCAAGACATTTCCATTACCTCCAATAACTTCAATTTTCAAATGACGGCATTTCTCCACAGCTTTGATCCAATCCGCTGATGACAGTCCAATATCTTGTGAATATCCGTTTCTCAAAATGTATTTATATCGTTTTTTAAAGAAAAATAGCCTAATAGTTCTAAGATGGCGACTGTGGTTTACAATGTTCAGCAATGTCTGAACATTAAGACGTTCGTAGGGAAGTTCAATGAATCGCAAATTTGGTAACTTCGAGAATAAATCAAAATGATTTTTGTTCATCCTGAAATGAAAACTTTTTATATGAACAATAAAATAAGCAGTAAATGGACATGAATAACAAACTTAAAAGTACCCTTAATTTAATACTTCTTATTCTTACATTGCAATATTTCGAAAGGCCTTTCGAAATATTGCAATGTAAGAAGAAGAAGTATTAAATGGAAGTATTAAAGAATTTTATAATGTTGCTTTATTAGGAAGAATTTATTAAAAGTACCCTCTTTTTATACAAATATTACATCATTGAATGTAGTTCAAACAAGAGAGATGCTGTTTTTTATTAGGAAGGAATGGAATGTTTCAGTACCTTATCCAGGGATTTTCAATTGGGTGAGGACAGTTATAGGAGATATCAGTTCTCAAACCATTCAGACCAAAATAATAATAATAATTAATCATTCGTATTCAATAGGGGAGGTAGGATTAGACATCCCAGCACTCCAGTTGAACATTGAATTTCGAATGTTAATAATAAATATCAAAATCATAAATATTTCAGAAATTTTCTCAAACAATAAATGTTTCCTTTTTTTAAAATAGTGACATATTTACTTCAAATGCTTTTTTTCCCCTTATACCTAAGTTTTTGACAGTTCACCTTAACACATAAAAAAAAAATGATTGTACAAACACTTTTAAGGTTAAGCTGGAGTGAATTGGATCAATATATTTTACTATCGCTGATAAAAATCTAAAACCCTTAATGTGAAATCGTCAAGCATTTTGAAGTAATATTTTCAGTTATGATTTATTCATTATTATTTAAAATTCAAATACACCCAATGTTTGGTGAATTTTTATAGTGTTTAAAGTTCCAAACATCTGGACACTTCAGTGATGAAGAAATCTATCTAATCTTCTAATCGAAAACTTCTTATATTAATTCCTTTGTTGAATTTTAAAAAAATAATAAAAACTATCGTTTATTTAAAAAAAAATAATTAAACAAATGAATATAATTTTGCGCTAAAGCATAAATTTGTTGGGGGACCCATAATAATATAAAAAAAAAATAAAAATAATAACAAAAAAAGAAAGTACATTAACGTAAGGAAAAAAAAAGTCGACATACGGAATCGAACCGACACCATATGATTCCGAGATATTAAGCATTAAGCTATAGCTGACAGCTGAATTGAGATGGTTGCATTTCTAACATTTAAGCTAATAGTGGAAATTCAATGAAAACAAAGCCAAATATCTCGAACATGGGGTGGGGGGCGTTGGTCCCTGAAAGTACTCCTATGTTGTTTGGGATTCTGAACACGATGTTGAAGTCCGTTTGCCGATCCGACCATCCGTTCGGGAATTGTTAGGGGTGGACAGACACGGACGAACGGACAGGACAAACGCAATAACTCCCAAATGGGTGCTAAAAATTCAAAGTTACTTCCAAATTTTGATCACAGATGGCTACCGAATTTGAAGTCAATCAATATTATTCTAGATTAACTTCTTTTAAGCCAATTTAGGGAAGGAGAACCATTTCTTTTTTCCATTTTTGGGGAAAACTTTTAAGGAAGAGAAAACTAGTGATAGTTATTTATAATTTTTTTTAACTTCTGATTTTTTACCAAATAAATTCGTATCTAGAAAATTAACATCAAATTTTTGCAAAATTATAAAATAAATATTTTAAAAAAAAGAAAGAATAAAAAAAGAAGAAAATCGATTGTTTTAATAATTTTCGTTTTCATTTTTTTCCCGTTATTTTTATTCGTTCCTTTTCGATAAAAATTTGAGAAAGGCGGACATTAGGAAGAGAGGTAGCGCGTGAAAACGCGGGAAATGACGAGAACACGAGGGAGGGAGAAGGCTCTTGAGATCTAGGCCTACTACTGAGTGTAAATAAGGAAAAAAGAGAGAATATTGGATCTCAATTGATAGTTTATAAGGTTTCAATCTTCATCAGTCCCTAACCCTACGCTAGGATTTCCCCATCTTTTCTTCGGGAATTCTCTCCATCTATAATCTGTGGCAGTGAATATCTCCTCCTATTATTGATGTGTTACTCTTCATCGATGTACTACTACTGCTCTTCGACAATCTACCACTACTAACAGTCCGTCCTTTCTTTTTGTAACTTCTCTTACAGGATATATTTTATCCTTTTTTACATGCAGAAAAAAATACCCAATCAGAAATGAAAAAGTAGTGTCTATCTTGGTGAAGTACGTAGCTTGTGTGTCTTAACGAACCTGTGATCATTGCCAACTGTAGCAGGAACTGCTGGAAGTCTCCCAAATCGAACAAGTCAATGGGATGGATGAGACAAATAATATTCAGTCAACAATATTAAGAAAAATTGTCTTTAAAGAACCTAAGTTTTAGTGAGAGGAAAAATAAAGTACAAGAGCTTTTTTCTGAGGATAAAAATATTTCCTTGCCGACGAGCCACAGAAAATCATTTGTGGTGCGCGAACGAACTTATTATAACTGCATTATACATTAAAAACTAAATAAAGAATAGAAATAAATATGCAGAATATATTAATGTTCAATTTAGTTTTATTAGATGAATTTTCATCACATTTTTTAATCAATCATCATTCTAATAGATTTTTTTTTTTTTTTTACAACGGCTTAGCTGCTTAACAAAGGCACAAGGGCAAAATATCTTTTCTTATGAAGGGAAACTTTTTTTTTTTTAAGGTTGTATTAATTCTCATTTATATCATATATTCTTATTAACGCTATCGTTTAATTACGCATTGTACAATTTTTCAGAAGGCATGATGCATTGCTAATCCAATCCAGTCATTCCTGGTTTACTATCATAGATTCACACCATACCATTATTGTGGAAAACCTGTTACATTTCTATTATCTTTTTAACCAATCTATTAACACTAATTTGCTCGTCTTTTTTTTGACTTGTTGTTAGAGAAATTCTAATAATCTTTAACCACTAAATTTATAGCTATCCTTAAGATAAATAAATAAATAAAAAATTCAAAGTTACTGTTGTAATGGATCTGTATGAATGACAATAGGTCTACAGACGATGGACTGCAAGGTGGCACCACTGGCTTCAACAGCTGCTGCAAAAACCTCCATGGCTGATTGGGTTTCCCACTTTGTAAACCGCAGCTCATTTATTTGATTTTGAGTCCCAATAAATTGAATCCAAGCATCAATAAAGGGTTCAGATTTTTTCATGAATGGTTCAGAATCAATTCGTAAGCCTCCACTAATGTGTAACTTTCTGAGGCTACATTTTTTTGAAGTAAGGCTAAAAGAAAATGTAAAACAAAATAAAGAAAAAGAATGTATTTTTAGCATTATTAAAACATTTCTTGTATTCTAAACTTTCCTCTTTTAACTCAAATTTATTTTCCTTACGGTGTAATTTGTTAGTGATGTGACGACGAAGCTGCCCAATGATGATGATATAATCATAAATAAATAATAATAAACACTTTTTATTACATCATATTAAAAATCTATCTCTAACTTCTGAAGCGTGAAATTTATGTCTCCCAATTTTATCCTATGGATTAACTGTTTAAACTAATTATTTCATTATCATTCTAGCAGAGGCAAATACTTGATTACTTCGTAAAATAATAAACGAAAAATAATGAAAGTGTTTTAGTGACTTAGAAATATTTATCTTCTTAGTAAATAACGATTGATTTAAGATCACAGTTATTTATAACTAATAAAGGAGCTAAACTTTAAATTTCTTTAAAAACCGTATAAATAAATAAAAAAATACCACACACATTTAAAAAAAAAAAAAAAAAAAAAAAAAAAACATATTAGCCTACCATAAAATCTTACGTTTCGACCTGTGGAAAACCGCAAGGTCATCTTCAGCTAAAAACTGTCAACTAAAGAGCATTCTGTCCTGTTGTAATAGGTTTTTTGTTATTTTTTTGAATCTGTGCGATTTTTTTTTTATTTGTTAATATAGTTTTTGATAAATATTCATTCCACACGTTACCGTTAATTTTATAAGAATTTCTTTACTTACATTTTTATGAATGTCGTTATTTGTTCCATTGCTTCATTTGCGAATTCTTCTACTTCACATCTATACAATTGGATATCCATATCACGCAGGTATTCTCCTAATGCTTGGGCAAATAGAATTGCTTTTTTATTGTCTATAATTGGAACAGGAGACACGAAATTCTTGTAAGTTTTGTAAGTCCTGTGATCTGCCTTTCCCGGATGACCGTCAAAAGCAACACTGGCACTAAACCAAAGCGAAGGAGATTTGAATGCATTGGCCCATTTTTGCGATATTTGACTGGCTCTTGCTCTGTCTTGTTTTTGCAGAAAACTCATGATTCTGATCACTACGACGTCTGGAAGATCATCCCAACATGATCCGCTTGGCTGTGGTGACCATACGTTGCTGATATCTGAAATTATTAACAGTAAAATAACGTATACACTAGTCCATCATGAAATACTAAATAACAAGTCATCTGCAGAAGCAAAACTATAATTTCATGAAAAAATATTTCCCTGTTGTTTTTTAGTCATTAGAATGAAAACCTACTTACAACGAAATGATATCGTTGCATCCTTTCAGTCATCAATTGCATTGTTGTAGTTCTGTTAGTATTGTTCGAATATTAATAATTTTGTAGTGTGAGTGAATAAAAAAGCGTTTATATCTTCAACAGTAATTTTTTTTAAATAGAGCTTGAATTTTTCAATGCTGGAACAA
>JAFIDM010000004.1:13443790-13472847 GCA_023159025.1 Thereuonema tuberculata | reverse complement strand
ACAACATTTTAATACCTTCCTGGAAGACATTTTGTGATATGTTGTTGTTGTTGCCTCAATAATCTCTGCAGGACTATTAAATCTGCGTCCTCTAGAGGGAATTTAATATTTAATTTTATTCTTTGTCTTTAGCTAAAAAGAAAGCCCAACTTACTGCTGTATCTTATATTTCTAAGATTCAATTCAAGAAATACTTTTTACACTTATTATCTCTTTATTTGTCTCTCTGTCTTATTTTCCTGTATGTAACTTAAGCTAAACGGACTGCTGTGTAAAATGACTGTGGTAAAGAATGCTTTGTTCTCAAAGTAGATGAGCACAGAAACATTTCGATACAGAATATTTGCCATACAAAACTTGTACATTGACATTAACTTGATATAATACAAAAGGATCAGTTTTTAACATTAGCGGAATTTCAGTATTTTGATTGGGGGGGACAAACATTTATATTGGGGGGCCCAAAGTGAATAATGCTTGTCGACTTATATTTAGTTTTCTTTTTCCTCAAAATATTATAATGTCTAATATTATAATGGGGGATATAATGTCTAATATTTTATTAAGATAAGTAATAAAACTATTACAAACAACTTTATATAAGATAATTAAAAGCATACATACATTCAAATATGGATTTCAGCATTTTTAAAAATTAAGTGTAGCCTGCAGTAAGCGGTAAAGATAAGCCTAAAGCGATCTAAAAAAAAAATAATAACATAAAAACAAAGCATGTATTAATTTATTTTAAACAAATTTACGTATGTAAATATCTCTAATAATTTTTCTACTTATTACCTTTGAAATACTTGAAGATTTTGACATTTTTTTTATCTGCTTTTCCGAATTTTTTTTATTTTTATTTATTTCATGTTACTTTTTAATTTTAACTATAAAGTTTCTTGATACTTAACTATAAAGTCTCGCGATCATTTTGATGTGGCATTAGCAAATTGTTACTTTAATATGATATATAATGTTGCCAGAATAATAATAAAAAAAAGCTTTGCTTCTATTTCAAGAAACAAATGAGCAACGGTCGAAGCATTGTTTGCAACAATTCTCGTTTGTTTGGAAAACTAGATATTTTTTGATGGGTTTGTTTAAATGTAGCTTCTTGTCCAAAGTTAATAGTTCAATAAACAAATAAATACGGAATTTTGTTATTTATATACTAAGGAAGTTAATACTGAAAATTATTAATTCCTTTTTTTTAAATTCTTTAGGATTTGTTATTTTACATGTGAAAGTTGAGAATTCCAAACTTTTGGATTTCACGGGTCGATAAAAATTGTAAAAGTAATTGGAGGGTTTCAACAATGTTCTAACAAAATGAATTACATTGGAAATAAAAATACAACCATAAAAAAAAAGAAAAAAAAAGCTGAATAAATTTACTTTCTTGAAAAGTTAATTACACACATTACGCCATTTTTTAAAATTCCTTTATATAAAATTACGAAAATTAATTTAGACCAAATAAAATGGGATTTGGAGAAATGAAGCAGCAGACAAAGCGGCCAAACATGGTTTTGAGAATCTCAACCTTGACCTCAGTTACCTGCATTTCTCCAGACTGACTCTTAAACGAAGAATAGGAGAATATCTTTTGGAAAAATTGAACAACAGTTGGATAATTTCAGCAAATGCTCTACTTCTGTGACTTAGTTTCCCAACTATGTATGACGACCTTAGTTCTCCCTACACTGAATTGTCATTTTCTATCTCCCAAATTCATGGTAACTTTAATGCATACCTGGCGAAATTTATCTTAACAAATAGCGCATTCTGTTCATGTGATCTTGGTAAACAAGAAACTGTGCATTACGTTATTTATGAATGTCCCAAATATGAAAAAAGTCGTCTTCTGTTAATTCTGGAATGATCTCTACAAGATGTTAAATTGCCTTGGCCTTCGAATAGTTTAATGCAGAAACCTTCAATTGAATATTTTCAAAATTTTACAGATTCTGTAAAAGTCTCTTAAATTCAAAGGCTAACAACTGACATTGTATTTATCACTTTTCCTGTTTTACTGTTTTTTGTATTCTTCCTTAAAATTATATTTTGCTTTATTTTAGTATTTTTACTCCTTTTGAGTGGAAATCCTACTAAAAGTAAGGACTTGGTGATTATGGGAATTATTTAATTAAGAAAGTTTAAAATTGACAAAGTTCTCATCAATTTAAAATTATCTCTAACATTTTATAGGTATAATTGTGATAGAATAAAAAAAAAAAAGGAAAAATGATAATTCATAATTAATTTTCTTTCTTTTAGAAAAACCCTGAATCTAGAAATTTATCCAGCAGATGGCGGATTCAACTTCCGTTTCCGGTCATCCATATTGACGCTTGATCAACATGGTGAGTTAGCAAGAATTTTTCAGTGATTCCCTCACTTTCAAACAATAGTTAAACTGTGCTGGGCTTCGTTTTCTTTGAAAAATTTAGATCGGAACTATTTATTACTCCATATAGCACAATTTATTAAAACCATAATAGGCTTTAAAGCGGATTAAATAGCGTTAATTATGGTGAAATTCTTTCAAGTTATTTTTAGGAATTTGTAACATTTGATTTAAATTAACTTTAAACAAAAATTAAAATTTGGATCCTTTATTTACTTACAGTTCCGTAATCAGTACGATAACGATGTTACAGTATGGAGTCCACAGGTAATTATTAATAGCATTCAGTATTCTTTGATTATGTATATTAACAAAAGGATTATAGATATTACGATTAATATAGACTTAAAGGATTTCTGATATATTAAATTATTATAATTGAAATGATGATTTATGATTTCATTTAAAGCAGCAGTTTCGAAACTGGATAATTTTCTTAAATCTGGGCAGTTGGGCGTTTTGTAGGGGACAATGGGCTGAACCCAATTAAATAAAATTGTTATATTTGAGTTATGCAAGCAGTATTTCGGATTATTAGTTTGGTTTTTTTTATTCAATTTTGCTGACGCAACTTAGTTGTGTATAGTTAGTAGAAATTTTATGGATTATCTGTTCAAAATAATAACAGAAGTGATCATGATTAATAATCCACTTGAAGCTTATCTTGAGAACAATTCTTATAACATCACTCACAAAACGGGGGGGGGGGGGATCCTAAAATTGAGTTTTGTCCAGTTTCTTAAATAGTAAATTTGAATTATAAATAATTAGCAAGTCATCTTGAAAATTGGAAAATTTTATTAACTTAAAAGCAGTTAATAATAATATAATAATAGTAGCCAAAACAACTAGTTTTGTAGAATACAACTTCTTAAAAAGGGAGTTTGACTATAAGGCTTGAACTTGATAATAACTTGTCATATATCAATTCTCAAGTTAGGTAAAACCTGACAGATTGTTTTACAAACGTCAGTTATAAAAGCTTTTATAATGACTGTGGTAAATATCTTAGCAGCCAGTCCAAGCTCTCTTTTTCAACTGAACGGCTAAACTGTCCCACTATGCAGGCCATTGGGGTTGCGGGAGGTAAGGCTTCCGGCACTTCATGACCAACGGGACTAAATTGAGGCCAGGTGATCAGTCCAACACTCATCCGGCTTGAAGTCCCTGGAAAGCAACTCGACACCCATTCAACAGAGGGCTGGATAGACCCTAGGACCTGTTTGGAGGCAGATGGAGCTGAGGCTGGTGATTGAACCTGTGACCTCCAACCTGCAGCCAAGCGCTCTTACCCCCTTGGCTACCAGGCCCACAACTGAATGGCATTTCTGTCCATATTTTATTATTTATTTACATATCCTTCCTTATATATTTCAAATGATATTTATTTCTTAGATATTGCACATTTCTCATGATAAAGTGGATAGGCAATTATTCTCAAATTAAGTACTATATATATATATATATATATATATATTATTTGCGAAACTCGAAGGACAGCTTTGAGTTTTGCCTGTTTGATAAATATATATCTGTTTAAAATATTTACAGGCACAACTGTAAGTTTTGCTGGCAAAGATTTCATTCAAGCAATTCAATTTTAAAATAGTAAAAAGATATGAGGATAAAGTTAATTTTTATCACAAAATTATATAAAACTGGACAGAAGTGTAAAATTTGTTAAATGCTAGTATTTAAATTTGGAGAATAATGCCAATTTATCCTTGTGTCACCAGGGATATATCACTGAAATTTTAAGTAATTTGGAAATTCAACTAAAATGCAATATTAATGCTCTTTTTAATTTAAGCATTTATACAAAAACACATGCATTTAAATTTATGATCATACAAATATATATATATTATTAATTATTTTTCCTAATTTTGAAGTCTGTTCCATTGTTTCTTTTTAATGTAAATACAAATTGTACAAACTATTAAAATCAATAGGCCTATATTAATTTACTAATACTCATTGTTATGAACTATACTCTTTTTAATTTCTTAGTAATTTTAATGTTTTAAATATTTAATTCTAATTTTTATACTTGAAAATACATAATTATAATTAATATATGTATATATATATATAAAATTAAAAAAAAAATTATATGAATATGAATGTATGCGTTTTTGTATAAATTGTATAAATGCTGAAATTAAAAAGAGCTAAGTCCATTAATAATACATTTCAATTGAATTTCCATGTTACATAATATTTTCGTGAGATGTCGCTGACGACGCAAGGATAAATTGGCATTATCCTTACACAAACAGAAATCTGGTAACAAATTCCACATTTCTCTCTAGCTATGTGTATATACTGTTTTTAAGTTACAATGTGGTCATTAATTTAGGGATTGCTGCTCCACAAATTTTTTAATTCAAATTAAGTTCTTTCCATATTGAAATTATTCTTTATTTTATTTTGAAGATGTCTGATCATATCCAAAATGAATGCAAAGGAAACAATAATAATTTCTTCAGGAATTGAATTGAAACAAAATCCCAAATAGTCAATGAAAGGAGATTATATCATAAATCTGCATAAATTTTTATGCTAAACTCAAAATACTCTTTATTACATTACATTAGTCAAAATAAATAAATCAAAAATTGAAGATTGAAAAATATTTGATTTTAGAATTGACTAAGCTGAAGGAAAGCAATCTCTATGTAACTACTATTTCTTTAAAAAAAAAAAAAAAATGAAAACTTAATGCACAGCAAAATAAAGAGAGAGAAAAAGAAGTTATTTATTTCACTATTTTACAGTGCAGAATAAAAATGTGCTTTAAATGTTATTAGCCTCTGTAATTGAACTTTTTCATTGAAATTATGCAATTAATGGTGTCGAGTCATTAACTCTTTGTCTGTGCTTTTAGTTTATATCAAAACTTCTTGAATAGCTTAAGACCACTATTAAACTTTAGTTTTGTATGATAAATAAATGTTGAGGTGAAAAGCATATTAAAATTGCTTTGTCAAGCTTTTTTTTTTTCTTTTTCTACATTAGGGAATTTTATAAACGTAACACCACATACAGTAATTCATTGTTTACTATTTTGGTGATTGTTAGATTTTTGGAGGGGAAAAAAAATGTAATTTTACTGCTTTGTTGATATGTGAAGTCTGCATAGGTTTCATTTTTAAGAAAAAAAGAAATATTTTCATTTAATCAACTAAAAACCTTCAGCTGTAATACACTAACATTCTACAATGTTTAGGATTAACAGAAGACAAATAAGTAAAATCAATAAATTAACTTTTGGATACAGACAGCCCTCGTTTTACGATGATTCAGATTTATGCCAGCTTAGAATTTAGGCCTAAATAAGAAAATATATATTTTTTAAAAAATGGGAAAAAAGAAAAATTAAATTTCTTGAGTGAAAATGCAGCCATAAACAGTAACCACAGTCAACTTTAATAGCAAATTAAAATTTTAATTTGCTGTACTTAAGCTCTACCCAATTGGTCCACATGGCTCCTTCCTGCCTCTTTTATTTCGCTCTGTCATCCTGCATTGATTGCCTGTGAATGCTGTGGTAAAATACGTATTGCAATTAATAGTGATGAAAGTTTTTTTTAAAAAAAAAATTGCCCATGAAACACTTTACACTGTATGCATGCAATAATTAAGTTATAATTTATCATTTTATGAAAGTACTGGTATATAAATATTTTAAATTAATTTTAGTCATAAAAACTTATGTTAACGTTCTTTAATTAAATAAAAACAATATAGTTTTGATGTGTGGAATGATTACATCCCATTTACATTATGTAATGGGTTCGTTTACATCAATTCGATTTACGACGCATTTTTCAGTGTGTTTCATGTGAGACATTAATTTTTGGCCTAAACACTTACAGCTAAAAAAGAAAAAAAAATGTTTGCCAATGCCTAAAGTAGTTATCAAAACTACATATAATTTTTTAAATTTAACTTTTTTAACAATATCTTCACACAAAATGGATTCTTGTAAGGGAAAATAATAACAAAAAAACCCCTGAGAATCAGGAATTTTCAGTTAATCTCATTAAGATAAGGATTGGCAAAAATGTTTTTTTTTTTACAAAAAATAGGTAATGTTTCTAATTTTTAAAAGTGTAATTTGTTATTAACAATTTATATTTCAGGGTCGACTTCATCAGGTGGAATATGCAATGGAAGCAGTTAAACAGGGCTCTGCAACCGTTGGATTAAAAAACAAAACTCACGCTGTATTAGTAGCGTTAAAGGTTAGTGTGACGTTTTCTTGATTTTTATGTGTTTCTAAGTATACATTAATAAATGCAATATTATGGGTATTTCTAGAGTATAAATATACTGTTTGTTTTTAGAGAGCTTCATCTGAATTATCAGCCCATCAGAAAAAAATTATTCCCATTGACGACCATGTTGGAATTTCAATTGCTGGGCTTACTGCTGATGCTAGAATGTTAAGGTAAATTATGATATCTTTGAAAGATAACATGTTATTATTAAAACATTTACTTTTTTATAATGTAACATGAGATATAACGTAAAACTTGTAACAATATACATTGCCATAATAGATTTGAGTATAAGTCATCGGCACTTTTTTTCATAAGGGAACAATGTGTGCCATATGTGAAATCTTGTTTTTCTTCTTGATAAAAGTAATTCCAAAACTAGAGTTATTGTTCAGATGCTACAAATTGATGCAGGATTGAAGTGAACAAAAATAAATTTCAATCCTTTTAAAAATAGGGGGAAAAAAAAATAATCAAGATTACTGTGAAAGGAGGCTCTGAAGATGTTTGAAATCTTATTTACTAAGTTATTGATTTGAGGATACTACATTTTCCCAAAATTTTAGTTTTTAATTCTTAGTAACATAAAAATTTAAATGAATTCTTACCCATTGTCTGATAATTCTGTGTAACATATGCACATCTGTTCAAATGGCTGCAGCTCAAAAGCAATGTGGAGGAAACATAATGTCAAATCATTTGTCCATAGATATTTTAAATTGTCGAGATAGTGATAAAGAACAATAATGCTACAAGTTAGATGCAGGATTGAAGTGAACAAAACTAAATTTCAATCCATTTAAAAATTGTTCTAAAAGGAATTAATAAAAAACACAGAATTCCCATTTCCTTAAGAAATACTTTGAATTGAGTGAGTTTCCATAAAAATGTAGCATTAAGTTAATGCAAATGAATAAACAAAGCTACTTTGAAAACTAAACAGAATTAATTAATTAATTAAATGGTTATGAATGGAAGGGATGGCGAAAGAACCTAACTATAACTTGTACCCAGCCCACATTTTCTAATCGTTTCATTTGCCTTTCATCTTGTGGTAATCTGTTGATTTGTAGTGTGAAAAATTACTAACTATTTAGCCAAGCTAATATACATAAAATTATACAAAAACATGCACTACAAGTATACTCATCTCAGACTGCTTAATAGTTTTATCTCTCAATGAAAACATTACAAACAATGATGTGTTAAAAATACTCCTGTCATTTTACAATAAAATGCTGATTAAAAACCTTTTATTTAAAAAGAATGGCTTATAAAAGTTTAATGGGATTCTTTTTCGGTTTTGTTTTAAAACCTGTGAAGGTTTTAATAAAATTTCATTTTATATCAGCATTATTATCAGTAACATTGACTTTTTTTTATCTAATAAAGACAACAATCTTTAAAATGGTTTTATCTTTGTTATGCTTCAAAAAGAATGTTATATTGCTAATGTAATGGTAAATCTGAAATTGGAAAAGAAGTAACATTGTATTTTTGTAACATATAAAGGCAATAGATTATCAGTAGTAAGAAAAGTACCATATAATCTCATTCTGTTTATATTATGGAACACTTTTAATTACATAGATATAATTTCAGACTTTTAAAACAGTTACTTTCAATATGATTGCATTATAATGTAACAGTTCGCGGATCAGAAGAAAAAAGAAAAGTCATTCTACTGATGATAACTGTAAGATTAGAATTTCTTTATAGAAAGTCCAATAGTGGAGCTCTTAGCAAACAGAGAACTAACATCATCCATTGAAGACATGATTATGGCTATTGTTGAATATAAATAACAAAATAAATATAAAGGAAATGGTGCCTTAAAATGTAAAAGAGATTTACGATCACTAACTCATTTAAGATCAGCTGTATTGTGTCAGTTCTTCTGTCATTTGTGACATCTTTTCACCTACAAACTACGATCAAAGAAGTGCACCATCTGGAGAAAGGTAATTTATTAAAATATTGTCATGTTACGCATTGAGAAGTACAAGAAACAAAATGAAGGTTATTTATTGAGTGATAGATAGTAGGAATTTATTTTACTTCTGAAATGAGATTAAGAATATATTTATCAAAGACAATTTATTAAATGTTTTATTATTATTTTTTTTATTTTTTTTTTTAGCCGATTTATGAGAATTGAATGCTTAAATAACCGCTATTCCCATGACGCCCCACTGCCTGTTAACAGACTGGTAGCCTTATTAGGAAACAGTATCCTTTGAAAAAAATGTTTCACTTTTTATTAAATTAAATAATTCCATTAATGAATTAACAATAAAATTATTTGGGATGATTTGTTATATTTCCAAGTTATTTTATGACAAATGTGTTAAATCTTAAAATAATGGACCACTTGAGGTTTACGCCCCTACAGACGTCATGTATGACATGTTAAACACATGCTGAGAGATCAAATATTTAGTATATTTTTTTAACCAATACGTTCTGAATTTGAGAGGTTACAAATTAATTAACTTCTTGATAATCAAAGTTATGTAAATATATAAAAAATAAATAATTTTCTAGATTTTTTTTTGTTTTGTTAGGTTTATGCTTTCTGAAATTTAATTACAAAATTGACAGTTACAAATTGTCGAGAATTAAAGAATACTATTAAGAGGGAAATGGAAAAAACAAAACAAAAAACATAAAATGTGATGATTATTTATGCAAATATATATATATATATATATATAAGAAAAATAATATAAAAATTTAAACTTGACAAATCATTCTCTTGGAATTGAAAAACATAATTCGACAGAGTAAATAAGGAATGACGTCGAATTACTGTAGCATCATACTGAATTGCAAAACAATGTGGCAATCCATATCTTAAATAGCGCAGTTTAACTTATGAGTAGCCTACGAAATAATACATTAATATGACATTGCTGAACTTGTTTTACAGCCACAGAATGCTCTGTGGCTTGGAATCTGCTATCGGTATTTTTTCTTTTAAAAATGTAGAAGTCTTACTGTTTCAGTTTTTTTTTTTTTGTCTTAAAAGCAAAAGCATTTACAAAAGCAAAAGCATTGTCAATGCCGTCCAGATATCTTTGTAATATTTAAAAATAATTAAATTATATCCTCCTTTGATAAATATTGCTGTCGTGTTCTTCGATAGGCTATAATTCAAGTCTACATCCGATATGAAAATTTTGGAAGGCTTACGATCGTTTCATCCAAATCAAATCTTACTTATGTACACAGGTTAAAACGAAGCACATGCCTTTGATTATCCCACAAGCCAAGCAGTAGCATGGTGGGATATTTTGTAACTATGAAGCCCAGCCTACCCAGTGGTCCATTGGAAGAAATTATCTAATCCTTTGAGTTCTAATCTGTAGAATCATTGAAAACACTTTCAAAGATAATATCTTAAACTAGGAATTATTTTGAAAATAATTAGAAAATTTCAGGTTGTAAAGATTGAATATTTTACTTTTAAAAAATAAATGATTAAAGAATTGTTAAAGGGGATTTGTAAATGTGAGAAAATTGCTAACTTTTTCTTCATCTTGAAATCAATAGTTTCGTAGACAGTTTTATTATCTTAAAAGGTGCTTTTAAGATCTGCATTTAACGTGTGATAATTATCTATATTATAAAACAAACAGCACACTTTTTATAATAATATATATTCGGGACAGTTTCAAACATTGACTGTTCATCATCAGACTGGTTAAAATTTTTCATCTGTTTGGAAATATAAGAAATTTAAAAGAATCAGAGTAAGTAGAGGGGGCCAATAGAAATTGGAGGGACATTTTATATTTACTTCATTGGGTGAGAAGATTTAGGGGTCAAATATTTTTCAGGTCATTTTTCCATCTGAATATTTCCCCTCCCCCAAATACAGCCTGAAGTCTAACTTTGACCCCTAATTCTTCTCGCCCAATGAAGTAAATATAAGATCTCCCTCCAATTTCTATTGGCTCCCTCTACTTACTCTGATTCTTTCAAATTTCTTATATTTCCAAATATATGATAGCTTTTAACCAGTCTGATGAAGAACAGTCAATGTTTGAAACTGTCATGAATATTAAAAGGTGCTTTCCCAATTTTTCTGCAATACTTTTTGATAAAGGCAGTTGTTTCAACAGTCCGGTGTTATTGTGAAATCATGATTACTGTTAATTTGTTCAATTTTAAAAGCAAGGAATCTTAGCTGAAACTGTTATGTGAGTAACTGGTAATTTTGGAAAGGCATAACATTTTTCAAAATTGTTACATTTTACTATTTATATATGTTTTATAATTGAAATCACTTAACTTTATCTGCCTTAATGATTATAAGAAATGCAAGTATGCACTCAACGTTATGATCGACGGCCCTATGGAGTTGGTCTTCTAGTTGCTGGTTATGATGTAAGTTTCAAACTTCTTTCTTCTGTTAGTAGTTTAAAAAGCCAGAATGTTTCCATTATAAAATTCAAAGATAAGAATTGAAACTCCCGAAATAAATATTTTCATTTAACAAATTTTAAAGTCAGTTCAGTTGTCTCTTTGCGATCCGGTTGTAAAATTGCAAAATATTTTGAAATGATTGAATTTTAAATTATTTTTCAATATAAAAACATGTGACAGACATTGTTACAAACTATTAAAAGCTGCCTGCAAAAACTGAACACAATGGAAAAATTTTAAGTTTTTAATTACGGATAATTTAAAAATTATTTTTTTAAAGTTGTAAGAATTGTATCTTGTCGGGTGATATCTTGACATCTATCAGGTTAAATACAATGGAAATTACAAAGCTTATTAGAAAGCAGAGGAAACAAAAAGGATTAAAAAAAAAATCTTGAAATAAGAACATGCTTCACCTAATGGAATTTAATCCCAGATAGTTATTTTTAATTTGTATTTATACAATCCAATTCTTTGAGGGTTTGCTTTCAATACTTGGGGAAAATTTTATATCAGTTGAACTAAAGTAGATTTGTCTTTGAAAATTCACTTTTAGGAGTTTTATCTATTATTATTATTATTAGTTCATTTCTGCTGTAACATATTCTCTTTAAATTTATTCTCGATGTCACTTTAGATGTGTTTATATTAATAGTATAATATTAAGTATTTCATCATTGTAATGTAAATACAATAACTAATTTTAATTTTAGGATATGGGGCCTCATATTTATCAGACATGCCCATCAGCAAATTATTTTGATTGCAAAGCTATGGCAATTGGTGCCAGATCTCAGTCAGCTCGTACATATTTAGAGAAACGTCTTAATGAATTCCAAGAAAGTGAGTATATAATATTGTAGACAACGTTTATTATAAGTGATAATTAAACTGTTACTTTTCATATAATTATTTTATATGTATGTTGCTACTCTTTCTTAATGAAAAGGAGGGAGAAGATGGTATTTACTTGTATTCTTGTTAATACCATTTTTTTTCAATTAAATATATAATTGAAAAGTATATAATGATAAATATTTTTTTCTAAGATTAGTTACAATAGCAGCCAATGTTTATGTGAAGAGCTGTTTTCTTCTAGTTTTTGATTGAATTTATTGACATTAATCCTTGGAACGTAAACTTCATGTTAAATAAGATTTATTCTTAAGAAAATTGTTGCTCTGTCTTAAATGATTTAACTAGGATTTAAGAGCTGTTATTTTTTTCCCATTGTTAATAACAAAATTATTTTTAAAGGTGATCTAAATGAACTCATTAAGCACGGACTTCGTGCTCTCAGGGATACACTTCCAAATGAAGTGGAATTAACTATTAAGGTAAGGTTTAAACATTTTTTAAATAAGTTTCTATGTTACAAAGCGACCGTTTGCACAAAACATTAGAAACAGATCTAATAAGGAAATATAAAATAAAATAATCAATAAATAGTTTCTTATTAAATCTGTTTCTAATGTTTTGTGCGAACGGCTGCTTTGTATTTATTACAGTTGCACATTAATGCATTCAATAATTTTCACGCTGTTGTTTCAAATTACTGTAAAGATAACATTCTTATTGTTTAATAAGAATATGTATCACAAGGAATTTTTATTTTGAAGTGCTATAGAAGCAATTATCTTTTTTCTTTTTTAAAAAGTATCATGTGCATACATACATTATATCATTTTCAGCAATGTTTCATTCAGTATATTTGAAAAGAATAAATGCCGTTTATAGGTTTTGTCAAACCAATAAAAATCCAACATTAGATAAATATTATTGGGGTTGTCCTTTAAAAATTTTAGAACTTATCCCACTACAAGCATAAGCCTAGCAACGCACTTGCTTGCGTTTTGCATCGATGTCGTAAAAGAGGGGGAGAAGTTCATTAGAGAAGGGGACAAAGTCCATTAAGAGAACCCTCATGTCTTTTACCATTGCAACGAAACCTATTCCTCTACACGACAACAAGGGGATCGTCACAATGGAAACTATTATTAGATTGCTTGAGGAGGGCTTTAAAAGGGTAGATTCTTGCGGTTTTAGCCACTGGCTAAGCAACATCACTGCCAGTGTGTTTGTAGGCTAAGTGTCCCTTGGTGTCTTGAAAGGTTAGGCTCCAAGCATTTCTTGAGCAATGAGACTAAGTTAAGGCCAGGTGGTCAGGTTGATGCTCACTTGCCTTTAACTAGGGTGACCAGATTTTTACATTGGCAAAGCGGGACACCCATGGCCCGGGGGGGGGGGGAGACCGGAAAGGAAAAAAAAAACGTAATCTCTAGTTTGACAACCAAAAAAAAAGAATCTCCAGGTTCAACAACCAAAAAAAAAAAAAGGAATCTCCAGGTTCAACAACCAAATAAAAAGAGTTCAACAACCAAAAAAAAAAAAAAAGAATCTCCAGGTTCAACAACCAAAAAAAAAGGAATTCATTAACCACAAAAAAAATCGGGACATTTTTAAAACGCCGCGGGACGCGGGACAAATTGTTTAAAATCGGGACTGTCCCGCCAAAATCGGGACGTCTGGTCACCCTACTTTAACCCAAGTATCCATTCTTTCGAGGACTGGGTGAGATCCTAGGAGAATTGAACATGGAGAACTCAGCTCTGCCATCCCACAGTCAAGCACTTTACCACTTGGCTATATTAAAAATATCAATTACTTCAAAAAAGTCCTTTCATAAAGAAACAGTGAAACTATTAAAAAAATTGGCGTAGCACAAGCAAGAGTTTGACCAAATCAAAAACAAATATTTTTCTGAAAGAAAGACAAGAGCGTAGGACGCAGTTTACAAAGTGTAACTTTTATTAATGAAACATCGTTATATTAAAATTGTTAAATTATTGAACTTCTTTTCAAGATTTTTGAATTGAGACAGCCTGAATTTTACGAAAATAATTTCTGATGATTGGAATATAATAAATGCTTATTTTTTTTTTTTTAATGGTGCTTATTTTAAAACTATTAGTTTTTGTCCATTACTTATCTTTTTATATTGTTTTTTGTGCTAATTCCCATTTTTGCGCGAGCATGGATCAATTGTTAGCTTTTCAATTTCTAAGAGAATAAAAACCACTGCTTTTCAGCCTTTGATGTGTGTGTGTTTAATTTATAAAAAAATTAAAAAAATATATATATATTACAGACATACACTGTCCGGCCACTTCATTAGGTACACCTACCTAGTAGCGTGTTGGGCCTCCTTTAGCCCTCAAAACAGACTGAATTCGCGTTCAGTGGAACACATGGATTCCACAAGATGCTGAAAACGTTGTTGAAGTATTGTGTACCATGCAGACATGAGTGTGTCACGCAGTTCCTGAAGACTTGATGGAGGTGTAGGCCTGGAGCGAGTTCCAGCTCATCCCACAAATTTTCAATCGAGCTGAGATCCGGGGACTGAGCGGGCCACTGCAGCAAAGAAAAGCCATTGTCTTGTTCCTCAAAACCATCCCATAGTGATGCGGGCTTTGTGCACCGGCGCATTATCCTGCTGGAAGTAGCCATCTGCATGAGGATAAACTGTTAACATGTACGGTTGCTCTTGGTCAGCAACGATGTTTAGGTATGCTCTAGCATCCTGACATGCCTCCAGAGGCATCAATGGACCCAACGTGTGCCAGGAAAACATCCCCCACACCATGACACTGCCCATACCATTTGTGCGCACAGCAGGGTATGCTGTGTCAAATCAAAAGTCAAATGAAGTAATAGCTTATTAAATTAGAACATTAGTTTTTAGTATAAAGCTTTAAAGTAGGTCAAGTCAATGCTAGGTTGGCTTTTTTTTTTTTTTAAATGACTAAAATTATTTTTTTTAGTTTTCTTAAATAACGATTCTCTTCATTAACTTTTTAACTTAATATCTTCATTTGATATTATATTTGAAATTCACCTTCCCTAGTATTTATTTTATGTCGTGGTGAAATCATTCCTATGCTTATTTTTAGGTTTGACAAATATAAATATGAATATCCAATCAAAGTACTAGATCATAATATGAATTTACAGGCTGAATTTTGAGAATCTACATCCATATTCTTTGTGTGGGTGGGGTTAAATCCAAGTAGTACTGTCTTTTTTTAATTCAGCAAACAAAAAAAAAACTCCATGAGCAAACGTTTTAAATGTCAAAATATTTAGAGAAGTATTATTAAAGTGAACAATCAACTTCACTAGAATTCCATTTAATTTACAAGCATTTAGTTTACTGATATTGCCTTAATTTAAAATATTTTGAAGATATCATGACAGTCGTGTTTTGTGATTATAATAATAGCTCTGAAGATTCCAATTTGGAACAATCTGACTTGAAATACCCAGAGGTTTGAAGTTATTGTATTTTGTAAAGTAGTGCTTCTAAATATAATGAAGTCAGTTGAAGTTTATCTAATTAAAAAATGATCAGCTTTTTCAAATATGCTGTCGATAAAAACTTCAGAGAATAAAATTGTAGTAGATAGGACAACTGGGTAAAGGTAACGAGTTGTGGGATTTTTATCTTGCTGTTATACTTTTGGAATTTACAAAGAACTTCTGATTATTATAGATATTTGGAGGGAAAAGTTGTTTTAATTTCCAGAGTTATTTGATTTATATTTCTTTCTTGTTTCAGAATTGTTCAATTGCAGTTGTTGGAAAAGCAGATGATCAGTTCATGAAATTTACTATCTATGATGATGAAGCAGTGTCTCCATATGTATCCTTTGAAGAAATTATTATTATTATTTTGTAATATTTAGAATGAACTACTGCTAAAGATATATTATTAACTTTTTACTAAGTAACTGAATACAAGTATTTCTATACAAAATTACACTTCAGTAATTCAGTAATTACAAAATTATAAGGAATTTCCTGCAAGACCCTTATACAAAAGAATCTTAATTTTTAAACCTTATTATAATTTTAAATTGTTTTTCTTGTTTCTTCATATTTAGTCATATATTCACAGACCAAAGCATTGTTTGAGCTGTCATTGTTATTTATTAGTGTTTTATACAAATACTAATTTAATAACTAAATAAAGCAAAGTGAATATAGTAAATTTTGTTACAACTGACTTATCCTGAGTGATCTCATAATTTAAGCTTTTATTGGATTATTCTTTTAAAAAGCATTATTTAGCTTAAAGAGAACATTTTTGAGATATTAGGGAAGGAATTTGTAAGAGATTGTTAAAGTTAAAATTATGACAGACAGTTTAGCGTTGTGTTGAAAATATGGAGTTTTATTAGCTTTAGTTGCATTAATTAGTACATACCAAATGTTAGGGATTACAGTTAGATGTCTTGAAACTGTACAGCTAGATACTGTCTTTATAGAATTTGAAATATAGTTTTACCCTGTAAATATGAGGATATTTTAAAGAATAAGATAAGAAGTTTTCTCATGTGAGTAAATTTTTTTACTTATGGGTACAGGTGTAATCAATAATGGGACATTTGGTGCATTACTTTTCCAGATAATCCCCATACTTAAACGTTTGTTCAGTCAGTATATCAAGGTATCCATTTCAGCATATAAGAAATCCGTGTTAAACATCTGGAATCAGGACTTTATAGCATCCTTATTTCACCAGCAGTTTTATTTAGCAATAATACGTCTAGCCAGGTATTTTAAAGGGTTCAAAAGAAATGAAAGATATAACTGTCTGATCTGGCCTGTGAGATGGGTGATCCCATTTACAGCTCCGCAACCACTCATGGATTGTTTGGCATTGTGTCCTTAACATGCGAAGTGTTGATCATTCTGTACATTTCAAGACTCATCCATGCTTCTATGAGTTCTGCCATCTTGATACTGATATTGCCTTTCATTACTGATTGGTGTTAGTGTGCTGAACTTGTGGGAAAGCAGTGCTCTGCCTATTCTGGTCTTGTCAAATATTTCACTGAAGTAGGTAAATTTATTCAATTGAGAAGTCTTGTTACCCTCGTGTCTTATGTACTATTGCAATGAAAAAGCACAATTGTATTCTTCAATTCTAATAATATAAAAATATAAAATAACTAGCTAAAATACTCGTTCTTCATACAGCTTGCAAAAAACAAATGTCCTGATGTGGCTGAGAAAAAAAAATGAAATTGTGTGATCACTTCGAAGCATACCCAGTTGTAAAAAAAAAGTCAAGTGATGGGTACAAAGTAAAGTTATATTTGAATTTTGTAACACGAGAGCCCTAGATATGAAATTAATAACGAGATCAGAGAATATCAGACTTCCCACCCCTTTCTGCCCTTTTCCACACTCCTATCACTTCAAATCTTCCTAGTATGTAAAAAAAAAAAACTCGTGATCATTAAAATTAATATTATATTCTTATTTTGCAACCTGAAAAACTGTTAGAAGTATCCTTCAATAAAGTCCCCCCCCCTCCCCGTTTACACGCCTTAGGGCTCGATATTGAAAATTCGATCAAATAGCATCTTTTTGATTTTGACAAAAAAAACTCAGGGTCAGATTTCATGTTTCCAACTAAAGCTCTTTTCAGAGATCTGCATCCGAATAAAACAGCAGTCGACAGCCCTTCTGTTTACACCCCTTAGGATCTGGATATGTATCTTTGATTTTCACAAGGAACACTCATGTCAAGTTTAGTATTTACTAAGGAGAAGATGCGGAAGAGAATTATGCCCAAAAATATTTTAGTTCCAATTTTTGCCATCAGATGCATATCTGGTGCTAATTTAGGGATTTCACCCCTTTTCAAGTCCTTAGGGGTGGTTAATCAAAATCCCTACAGCTTACTTTTCCCAAATACAATCTAAGGAAGAATTCTGCCAAATTTCAGTTTCCTGGCTATATGGGAAATATGAGAATTCGATATTAGTCAGGGAGGGCTTTCGCATTTTTATATATAGAGATAAATGAATGTTTTCAAACATCCATCATAAGAACTCACTATTTTGCTAGAATCTTTTCGTTTTATCTTCCTTAATGATGTTTCAGTTGGCTGGAATTGAAGGCGAAGAGCGAGCAAGAGCACCCACTGAAGCTGGAGATTCATCAGGGAAGAGCCAACCAAAGGTAAGCAGATTCAAAGAAACATCCAAGCATGACTTTCTTAAAAAAAAGGAAGTGGAAAAATGAATAATAGTTTTAGAAATTAAGTTTTTAGAGCAAAGTTTGAAAAAAAGAAATAAACTGTTAATTCGTTTGCTAGAGGTAAAATGAGTTAAAGAGGGAAGATATGTTTCAGTGAAGCGTTAGATGAAACAAACTTGCATAGACTTCATTAAATTCAAATCATGTATATTGTAATTATTGCCAGCAAGTAAATATCTAATGTTTAGATGTTAGGATTACAGAGTCCACTTAAATCAATAAGATTTATAACTCCAGATAATGTGCACAGATCATGTACGTAATGAACAGTCATGCTTCAAAAAGTTGGTTCAGATGCTGAAAAGACATTCCCATTCTTCCCTCAAAAGCATTTTTTTTTTTTTTTTTTAATTTGCCTGTTGTTGTAAGGGGATGAAGATGTTTATCTTGCCATGTTAAAGCATTCCAGCTGTGCTTGATCGAGTACTGGTCTAAGAACCCGACTGATCATCTATGGCATGTCATTGTTTTCCAAGTATTGCTGCATAAGGTTCCTTTTAGGAAGATGAGGATCGTCCGCCAGGAAAACAAATTCTGGGCAACAGGACCTTGAAAAAGTTGTATTTAAGAGTTCTGAAATCTCTTCAACTCTATCAAAATCCCATTTAACTTTGAAGACACTGCAGTGATTATCTACTCCATTATCCTTCCACTTCCAAGACTTCTCTTTCTATGAAAGATGATTTGAGATACATAGCTCTGTCCAGATGTACTAAATTGGAATCTTGATTTACCTGTGAAAAGTCAGCATCTTCAGTGATGAAGTATTCATTTAGGTTTCTGCCATTTCAGTGGTAATTCAGCAATACATTTGATATGTTCTGTGTAAATCTTATTTGGCGACAGGAAATGGGAAGGCAGATCCTTTGTAGATAGTCCCCTTTCGATAAGCTTTCTGTATACTCTTCACCTTGCTACTGAGATTCCTGCTGTAGTGTGTTTCACAAGCTGTCATAAACAAATAAATATATGTTCCATATTGACATACAGACTATTACGAACTATCCTTGACTATTGTATCTGTCCAGTGCATATTGATATATCTTAGAACTGTTTCCCTATCCTTAATATGATACTTTTAGACACAGTTCTACATAAAGCTACTTCCATGCTTGGTATGTCTTTGTACTTCTGATTGTCATTCTGATGGTGATAATGTTTGGGATAAACATTCTAAACTATAGCAGTTGAGTTACTAAAGAAATGCAAATGTTTTGGAGAACATGTTCCTAGTTTGTTGACAAAATGGGGCTATATCAGAACATGAGATTTCACTGGAAATCATGCATTTTCACATGCATTGTATGCTAATTGTGAGTGAAAAATTCTGCTTTGCTTAAAAAAACAACTATAATTGAGAATATCCTTAATTTGTTCAGTGTAATTTAGATTGTTCAGAATCATAATGGGAACAGGTTAAGCCTAATCAGATCTTCTTTTTAATGATAATGAAATACTTTATTGCAATTCAAAATAGATTTATTAATATTTGATTATTGGTATAGTTGTTCATATAGTGAAAATTAACAAATTTGATTTCCTGAATTTAGGAGAGTATGGAAGAAGAAGAACGCCCCCCACCACCTGAGCCTCAAGCTGATACAGCTTCTGAAGATAGAATGCAGTTAGATTAATATTAACAATAATTTCTTATTAAGTCATTAAATTTCATACTTAATGCAACACTTCATACCAGTTTCAATTTTGACTAATATGTAAATGAAGAAGATTTTTGGGGAAAAAAGTTTCTTAAATTATAAAAGCTCTGGTTAGTAAAAGACAGAAAAATGTTGGAATTAACAATACATATATTTGTTAAAATCAATTACTGTGTTTACAATTGAAATTTGGTATCACGTAATATATAAAGCTCATTCTGGTATTTTCTCCCATGGTCACTGAATTGAAGTTTAATGATTAAATTTATTGTTTATTACTTTTTCACATGTTGTTTTTGAATTATTGTTTTTACATATAACTTCATTAAGCGAATACATCCTTAATTACTGACATTAACACATTTCTGATGGCAAGACCCTATCAGTAGGTCAAAGTCCATAAGAATTCAATTTTCTTCCTCTTATGTTCCTCAAATATATGTATATACAGGGTGGTCCTGAAATGGTTGGCCAAACTTGAAGTTCCAATACAACATAGCAAAATAACAAAAAAAGTCTGTAAGAATAGTGGTGCGTAAATGCTTTGTTCGAATATTACAGAATAATTAACATGTATGTAGTCTGTGATATAGCCACTGTTAGATGAGGTGCTCGAAGTAGCCTTCACCAGCAGCAACATGTGCCTTACACTGTTATTAGGATTACCGGTCACACTCGAACATGTCGGAGGTAGCCTGAATCACTGTACACCCATGCATAATGCGGTCAGACAATGTTGGTACATTGGGAACTAGTTTAGTGTAACTTGTGTTTCAGATAGCCCAGAGAAAAAGTCCCGAGGATTTAGGTCGGGGGAGTGTGTAGGCTAAGGTTTGGTCCTCCTCTATCAATCCAACGGCCAGAGTAGACTCAGTTAATATAGCTTTATGTACATGTTAATCATTCAAGTTTGGCCAATCATTTCAGAACCATCCTGTGAATATATATATACATGTGTGTGTACGAGGTTTATTTTTTAAGTAAGATCTGATTTGCTCTAGCTCAGTAAATTTCGTGCACCTCTTGGAATGTGCATGCACGGTAGCTCCCGGTATGCCTTGCCCTCAAACAAACACCATTTTATGTCATAGCGCTACTTTATATGGTGAAACAGCTTTTTCTTTTTAAACCTATTTTAATTTTTTTTAGGTTATTCTTTAGCTTTTACGGGGAATTACTTAATGGGGGGGGGGGGGAAATTAACGTGGATCACAAAAACAGACTCTGCTACCAAACCGCAACTTAAAAAAAAAAAACTTGTCAGCGTTTACAAACTAAGAAGAAAAAACACAAGAAAACCTCAAAGGACAAAAAAACAAATTACAGTATAGCCAAACAGAGATAGGGTTAAATTTTTTTATGCAGTGGAAGTGCAATTAAAAAAAAAATAACTCTTTAAAATAAAAACAAATCCAAATAAATACTATTAACAATTTATTAAACTCAAATCTTAATTATACCAATCATGGTTACAATTATAAACTAAATAAAGTTAATTTAAAAATCTGAATACAACCCTAATCCATTTATCAAATTCTTATTTGATAATTTTTAAACTAAATAAAACAATCTGAAGGTATCAATACTATAAATTGAAATTCAACATTAAGCTAGACATCCTAGGAAATGTCACCCCCTAAGAATTAATTTTGAAAATAATTGCAATTGCAACCCAAAAAAGAAAACAATATAGATACAATTTCCTATTTTTTTCTCTTTTTCTTTTTACTTATTTAACTAATCTAAAACCCACTGATAACAGATAAATAGATAGATCAAAACTGTCTTACATATTAAAGAGTTCACTTGCCAATGGGAAATCATCTGTGTCTGGGAGGTTTTATTCTTCAAATGGTGCACTGACAGTCATTTTTTAGAAACAAATTCTCTAAGAGAATCTAGGTTTTTCACATTTATTTTCAGGTCCACTTTAAGAATTAACTGTACACATAGTTGAATCCTTATATCAACGGGAATTTCGAACGTCCCCAATTGAAACATGGCTTCCTTCACTTGGTGATTGCTGAGGCCTAGAAATCTTCTGTCTGGAAGGTTTTATTCTTCAATGGAGCACTGATACCCATTTTGTAGAAACAAATTCTCTAGGAAAATCTAGGCTTTTCACATTTATTTTCAGGTCCACTTTAAGAATTAACTGCATCCACGCACACATAGTTGAATCATTATCTCAACAGGAATTTCGAACGTTCCCATTTGAAAAATGGCTTCCTTCATCTGGTGATTGTTGAGGCCTATATCAGTGATCCCCAACCCCCGGTCCGCGGACCGGTACCGGTCCATAGATCATTTGGTGCCAGGCCGCCCAAGCTCAGGGTTCTCATTGATATAGCATTGGTGAATTAAAATGTTAAATCACTTTATATTCATTTTTTGGTGTAACTATAGGCCTACTTCATTTTGAAGGCATGTTTAAATATAATTAAATTATAATTATTAAATCAAGATAATCTAAAATATAAACAATGAAAGTCCCCCCCCCCCCCAAGGGCCGCGGTAAAATTATCAAACGTTGATCGGGCCGCGGTAAAATTATCAAACGTTGATCGGTCCGCGGCGATAAAAAGGTTGGGGACCACTGGCCTATATGATCCGTTGATAACTCATCTCTTCAAAAGTTTGTAATGGCTTTGTTGGTTCGATGTCCATTCAGGTTGGGAAATCCTCGTTTAATACTGATGATTACTCTGCTTTATTCAGCAGTCAAACGTCTATATTGGTAAACCGGTCACTCAGTCAGAAAGTCCTTCTAGTCCCGATGATAGCATTTTCTCTAAAGATTCGTAACGTCCTTGTCGATTCGATGATTACTCGGTTGGAAATTCTCGTTCTCCACGATGATAACTCAGCTTTGTACAGCAGCCAAAATGTCCACGTGGGTAAGTTACAATATACAAGCTTCACAACAACACAGTCTTACTTTTCGATAAAATAATAACTCAACAGAAAATACATTTCTTCAATTTTCTGTATGGGAAAATTAATGTTTCTACCTTATATTATTAACTAAAACTTCAGACTCCTGAGCATTGACTGCTAGACTCATAATAAGCCCTAATTTCCCTTAGAACTATTTCTTAAGAGGGGGAAAGTCAGAAGAGTAAAATAAAAAAACCTATCTCCTGTGAAACTGGGAGAAAAATTTAAATGAGTGGGGGAAAAAAAAAAATCATTCTCTTGATCTGAACATGAGGTTTTATATCAGATTATTCTGCAGATTGGAACTCAACGTTGGAGTGTGACAACAATTAAGACAATCGTTGCTTTTTAATATTGAGAATTCGCTAGTCTCGATTCTTCGCAATACTACAGAAATTACTCAACAAAGCCTATAATGAGGAATCTCCCACCAGCGAGTTAGTTTTTAAATCTACCTCAAATCAGATGAGAAATGATACCTTTTTATGTCGTTTCAATGGTTATGCTGCAAGGTTAAAATGTTCAAGTCAATAGAACGGCCCGCTGACTGTGAAAAACAGTCTGTGATTCGATTTTTGATAGCAAGCAATACGTCATTCATCGCCAAATATGCAAAGTGTAAGGCCAAAATGCAATGAGTGACAGCAAAGTGTGTAAATGGGTGAGATTGTTCAAAGACGGGAGGGACAGTGTTCATGATGAAACACAGTCGGGGCGACCTTCTGTACACAGACGATTTGGTACGTGCAGTTGATGTCAAAATTCATGAAGACAGGCAATGCACGATTTCCATTTTGTCATTGAAATTTCCACAAATTTCATGGTCAGTACTGTACAAAATCGTTACTGAAAACTTGCAGCTCAGAAAATTGTGCTTATGATGGGTTCCCAGACTGCTTTCTGAGGAACACAAAACAAAGAGAACGGTCAGTGCTTTGTGATTTTTGATTCGATACGATGGAGAACGGGATGAACTTTTGGATCACATTGTCACAGGGGACAAGACATTGGTGTCTCACATGACTCCAGAATCAAAGCGGCAGTCAATGGAATGGCGCCACACATCATCTCCAGTCAAAGTGAAAGCCAAACAGGCAATCTCTACACGCAAAATCATGACAGCTGTGTTTTGGGATAGGTATGGAGTCCTGTTAGTCGAGTTTTTGCCTAGAGGGACAACAATAAATTCAGATGCATACTGAGCAACTTTGAGGAAGCTTCGGCACGCCATACAGAATAAGCGACGAGGCCTACTGTGATCTGGAATTTTGTTCCTGCATGACACTGCACTACCTCATTCTGCTACTCAAACTCAAGACCTAATCGCATGTTTTGGGTGGCAGCAAATGGACCACCCACCACACAGTCCGGACCTTGCACCGAGCTATTACCACGTGTTTTGCTACCTAAAAGAGTTTCTCAGTAGTCAGTGGTTGGACAAACACGAAGAAGCGTAAACAGTGGTTGAATCCTGGTTGTCTTCATAGGCGGCTGATTTCTATAACATCGGCATACAAAAACTGCTAGAACGCTATGATAAGTGTTTAAACAAACAAGGAAATTATATTGAAAAATAGCTTAATGTTTGAGGAATAAAATAAAAAAAAAAAGTTTGACACTATCTTTACTAGTTTTGGTTTTATTGCAACCTTACTTTAAAAATAACTCTCATGCATATACACACATACAGGGTGATTCAAAATTCCCTGTACAAACTTAAAGGTAAGTCAGGAATACAAAAATATAAGCTATATTTGTAGTGGAACGTATGTCTAAACACCACAAAATGTGCTAGAACGTACACTAAGGTTCAGAAATAAAAGACATCAAGTAAGGTAGACAACATGTTTATTAGCCCTATTTTAAAATATGACAGTAAGGTGTATATTTACAGGTTCATAGTAGGTGTTCAAAGTTCCTTCCACCAACAATCTCTGGTGCAAACATTTGATGATTGGACACACCTTTTGGGGAACTGTTTCTATTCAGTGCTCCATAGGCTAGGTGCATATCTTGTCTCCTTAGCATTAGTGAAATGATACATCCTACTCGTACAAAGTCAAATGACGATGGCTCACACTTCTCAACTAATATGCTGCCAACCAGTGCCCTCTATTACATTCGGGTGATATTTGTGGACATATGTCCACTGAATACAGTTTGTTTTGTATTCCTGAACTACCTTTAAAGTTTGTACAGGGAATTTTGAATTGCCCTGTATATATATATATATATATTCAAGGGTTGATTCATAAGTCATGACAACTATTTTTTATCTCCCAAACATATGGTAACACTGCAATTCTAGAATATACGTTTGAAAGCCTGTTTGATGTTCTTCTGATTGGCAACAGTGATGTGGTCTGGGTCAGTGGAGAAACGTCGTGGGGGGCAAGTGAAAAATGTATATTTGGAAATCATTAATAAGGCAGTGTAGCCAAGGAAAAAAAAGGAACACAAGAATATTCAGTACATATTGCTAACACCCCTCAAGTAATCTCCAAGATTGTCCACTGGACGTTGCCAGCGTTTGGGAAGGCGGAGAATGCCATTGTCTGCATGTGGATCATTAACGCGTTGAACCTCTAACCGAAATGCTGTCAAAATTTCATCTTTGTTCGCAACTACAGCTGGAGTTTTGGAATCAAATCAAAGCCTGTGCAGGAGCTGCCATGTGGCATTATCGTGAAGAATCATGGCGTTTGACAGCAGTTCCCGGATGGTGGACAATCTTGGAGTTTACTTTGAGGGGTGTCAGCAATGTGTATTGAGCATTCCTGTCTTCCTTTTTCTTCCTTGGCTAAACTGCATTGCCTTATTAAACGATGATTTCCAAATATGTATTTTCCACTTGCCCCCATGATGTTTCTGCACTGATCCAGACCACGAGTGGTGCCAATAAAAAGAACATCAAACAGGCTTTCAAACTTATATTCTAGAATTACAGTGCTACCGCATGTTGGGCAGATAAAAAATAGTTGCCATGACTTATAAATCGACCCTCATATGTACAGTAGAGGTAATATGGACCGAGGGTACCTCGGATAACACGGACTCTGTCAAAAATCGAGAGGGAAACGTATGGTAAACTGGTGAAATGAATGAAAACCTGGTCAAAGATGTGAAAAAAGGCATTACTGTACTATCAAATGAAAAAATGACGTACAAATACATGTAAAAATAAAATAAAAATACAAAATGGAAAAAAGACACTACATACAGTACATGTTCCAGTTAAGGTAGTTATTTCTTCAAGAAGTCCATAAGTGTTTTCTGTTTAACGGAACTCGCTTGCTTCTTTACTGCTGTTTCATGAAATCGTCGTAGCAGTATAAGATCTGTTGAAGTTGTCTCTGACTGTTGCTCTAGGTACTCGATGGCATTTTCTATCGCTTTGCATCCTTCACTGTGCCTGATTTTCACATTCTCCATTTCAATGTCTTCAATGTCACACTCACTTTCTTCAGCCTCTACATTCACTGCCTCTACTATCATCTCATGAGTCACTTCCAATTGTTCGTCTGCGTTGATCCACTCCGCTACGTCGTTTTCAGTGATTGTTTCATCTGCCAATCTTTGAGCTAACTGTGCAAGGTGAGGTCGGATTCATCGTCATGATCTAAGGGCAAAGCTTCTTGATTTTCCGTGATGTTTAATAGCTTCCTCCACGACTTCTGAAGAGTTTCTTGACAGATTTCTTGATAGATTTGTCGTAATATACTTTTTAATTGTATTAGTCGATATATTATCCTAAAGGAGTGATGAAACGAGGGTGTTTGATGACTGAAAATGCCTTTCTTAAGGATCGTGGTTATTATTTTCAATCAAAGAAAAAACAAAAAAAAATCAACAACGTGATTTTATTAAAAAAAACAACTAAATATATTTTACAATAATTCAAATTTTACAACGAATTCGTTAACTGTAAATATATCATTTGCACTTTAATAAAAGTAATGACAACTTTTACTTAACAAATGGAGTCCTTGTTTTCACCACTGATATCCTGGAAAAATTGTCAAAAAGAAATTCAAATGTGACATAGGAATTAAGCTAAATGCTGTGTGTTTATATATATGTGTGTGTAAGTTAATTTTTAGGTCACATTTGAATTTCTTTTTGAACTCCTCCTGTATCATTTGAACTCATCCTGAATCATCCTGTATACATCTATAAATAAACCACCATTCCATCAAGAAGAACTCAACCTCGTTCTGGAAGAGTAATATACAAATATATTGCCCTTATACTCTATATGCTAAATAAGAGTATGTCGAAATATGAAGATCAAAAATTTCAAAATATGCATTTATGTAAATAGGAAAATAAAGATCAGGAAACAAAACCAAACTGTATCTGAAATACGTATAAGATAAAAACACTTCCACATGACATTTTAGATTTAGTTTCATATTTGTAAAATGTCTATTTGTAACATAGGGGAAAAAAAGTTATAATAATGAATTAGTCTTCAATTTTAATTCTAAGTAAACATTTCTATCGAAAATTAAAATAACTCTTATCAAACATTAATTGTAACTTACTTACATTAGAAAGCTGAATGTTTGAAATGAATATTACTCAATTTGAGCTTCTGAAGTACAGTAGTTGGTATCGATGTAGCTAACAATGATCTGTACCTCATCTCTGTATTATATCATTATTGTTAGAATATCACCACTGAGTTGTTATGTACTTCCCTCTTCCCCAGCAGCATCTGTTTCTTTTTCTCAATGTCCGCTTGTTTTTCATTTTCTTATTTTCCTAATTTTTTTTTCCTTATGCTAAAGTACTTTCTTTTTTATTATTATTCTTTTATTATTATGGGTCGTCTTTAAATCTATGCTTTAGCACAAAATTATATTCACTTGCTTGAAATTAAAAGTAGACAAGCAATGACAATTATCTTATACTAGCAAAATGATCCGTTCATCGCTCGGGTTGCAAAAACAAATGTCCTAATGTGGATGATAAAGAAATTGCAATTGCGAGATCACTTGGAACTTTCCCGGTTGGTACAAAAAAACAAAACAAAACAACAATAACTCAAAAGGTCTTGATCTCATTACAAATCTATATCTATCCCGAAAACCTCGTAGAAGTTCTTTGAACCATATTAGCCCATCCACTCACCGTCCTCCCAGTGTACAACCATTGTTCCAGGTTATTTGAATTTTGTAACGTCTTTAACCCAATCACTTCAAACCTTTCCTAGTTCGTGAAAATTCATCTGATCATTACAAATATATATCTAATCCGAAAACCCGTCGCTATTATGCACAACAATATTTTAGTTGCAATTATTGCACAACACTATTTGAATAGTTCTCATTGTCGCCATCGGGTGCAGATGTAGCGCTATTGTGCAGAACAATTGTAGCTCCAATTGTTGCATAACAATATTTCTGTAGTGCTCATTGTCAAGATAACAAATCCTAAAACTTAACAATAGGAAGCAAACTTTCAGCTTTATAACTTAAAGCAACGTTTTTTCTTCTATTCCGGGGGAATTTCGAAATATCCTAAAAAAGGGTTTTAGTGATTATAATTACCTACTTACATGCCACATTTGAAGTCTCTACTAACTATAGTTACGGAAATCATTAAGGAAATAAGAAAACTTTCAAGTGAAAATAAACCCTCGTTATTCCCGAACCCGTGGGAATTTCGAAATATCCTGAAAAAGGGTTTTAGTGATTATAATTACCTACTTACATGCCACATTTGAAGTCTCTACTAATTATAGTTACGAAAATAATTACGGAAATGAGAAAACTTTAAAGCGACAAAAAACCCTCGTTATTTCCGAACCCGTGGGAATTTCGCAAAATCCGGCCTTATTCCTTGTCTACAACGTAAAGGGAACCTCTGTGCAAAATTTCAGCTTTCTAGGTCCAATGGTTTGGGCTGGGCGTTGATCAGTGAGTGAGTGAGTCAGGTCTAGTCTTTTTATATAGTTAGATAACTGATAAAAAAAAAGAAAAACAAAAACAAAGATTTAAAAAATAAATTAAAAATAAATTAAAGAAAAATATAAAGACAAAAAAAAAATAAACTTTATTTAAAAGAGCTTATATTGAAGTCAAGATATTTATCAAAATATGAAATATCAGTTTGAAAAAAAAACAAAACAAAACTCCTAACTTTGCCGTAATCCTTTTCTAAATTATTTCAATAACGAAAATTAACTTTGTTGTTGTTTACAAATACCAGGATTTTTCCTATAATTCC